>SMMW01000019.1:925000-1435000 GCA_004794655.1 Marisa cornuarietis | reverse complement strand
CATCACCTGCTCTGCCGCTCGTCCTTAACTTGTACCTCCCATACTGACATGAAACCGAACTCCATGATTCGTATGCCTGGAAAAGTTTTGAACATTTTCTTTAGCTATTTCCAGACCTGAAATGACAGAGATTTTATTTAATGTGCACACATTTTTTCTATCGCATGGGGGAAGGGAAATGACACGCTATTTTCCCAGACATTTGGAGCTAAGCCCAGTAGTCAATAATTGTAGGTGTAAATGTTTGGCAGGCTTTCATCAAAGGAAACAGTTGTGGATGAAAGGGTGCCCTATGCGAGGTCCAAGCCACTTGGACAGACCTGAATATCATGAAGGCGTGGATGACCAGGAATTGTCTTAAACTCAACGACGACAAGACAGAAGCGTTACTGTGCGGCCCCAGGGCCAGACGGGAGCAGATTGGCATTAGTGATGTGCAGGTCGGTGACGCCTCCATAGCCTTTGCTGACTGTGTACGGGACCTAAGGCTCTTTATTGATGCAGAGCTCTCCATGTGTAAGCATTGTTTACACGTGAGTGGTTAGCAAAAGAGGAAAACTGATGTTAAAGGATAAACGTAGTCCCCTGCTCCACAGAAAACCTCCCCAGAGTGCGGACTGTTACGTCAACAGCGATGTCAAAACCTCGAAAGATCAGAAAAACGACTAGAGTCTAAAGACAGTACAATATTCATTTCCAGCATCCTACTGCAGGTGTGATAATGGTGGCTAGTAGCCGTATATACAGTACAAGGAACAGTGTCGGGCATTACACAAATACAACACTGTCCACTCGAGTAATAGACTCCCATAAAATACCTGATGCACCCACTGCCTTAGAATCACAGCAGTGGTGCTTTGCGGGCTTTACGACTCGATAATATAGTCGAACCCATTGTTTTTGCGAGCCGAGATTCCACTGCCAGGACTCGATCCTCAGCTACTTAACCGATCTTAGCACCTCCTTGAACGCTAACCCTTGTGCGACGGTAACCGGCGATGTGTAAGAGATTCAAAGAATCCCTTTGAAGTGTCACACAATAATAACCACCTTTGAAGTTTTCAAAACTGACCTTAGGACATATCTCTTTTGTGAGTACCTCTACTAACTGATTGTCATCTCTCCATCCCAACTCTGTGGCAACACATCCCCTTTTTGTTTTTCGCATTTTGCAGTCGTACATATCTGCTTTTAGTGCTGCACTTTCAAGTGCACAAAGCTCACTGCCGAGCAAGGAAATGTGATATATCTATATATAAGTGCTTTATACTTATACATGTATGTTAAAGGCCGAAGAGAACGAACCAAAGAAATAGAAATGTTTAGTATATTTTAGCTGCATTCTAATAGTTCATAGAAACAAAGTTATGCAGTACCAATATTGTCATTTTACCTGCTGACTAAGAACTTTGTAACTCTGTATTTATGAGATTTTCTTTATTATTGTCAGTCAATTTGAGACGCTTGCTAGTCATTCTTATCGACACTGATGTTCTTGCCTTGTCAAATGCTATTTGCCAATAAACAGAAAATCATAGAAAGATAAATAAATAAAAATTACTGTACTCACCAAACAAACAAAGTGCAGCGTATCTCGGGTTTTCGAGTCCAGAAGACAGCGTGCGACAGGCAGGAGAGTGCGGTGTGACAAAGATATTAAACTAAGTGTGTATAGCTTTCTCTAAGGTCCAACTTTCCAAGCTTTCTTTGATCCAAGGATGGGAAAATTAAGTGTCCTTGTCAAACACACGGCGACTTTACTGCTGATTCGTCTATCATAAAAATGTCAGTGTACACATCCAAGTGCACCCAACCCCGACCATTTAATTCAAAAGAAAGTCCTTCATGAAACTATCACCTTCCCCCTCCCCCTTTTCCCTCTTGTCGTGTGGGCAGCAACAATGCATAGCCGGCATGGGTGGAACTTGTTGTCATCTTAGTCACTGGCCTCTAAACTAAAACAAGGCCAACATAATTTGCCTCTACCTTGATTGTGGGTGTCAGGACAAGGAACAATTTAAGAAATCGTAGACAAACTAACAATTATGTCATAGCACATCTGTAAACTTTTCTTGTCCTCCCTTCTTCATCGTGAAAAAATATACGTTACATGAAGCTCCAGTTTACTGGCTTACCCGGCAGAGCGCCATGATCGTGATTTTCTCTTTGCACGATTGTGGCCCTACTGGCAGAACACAATGAGCAACGGGCTCGTGCTCCACGAGCCTGGCTCTGCAGTTTCACTATCGTCTTCAAAATCGTGAATTTTAAGCCCATGTTTTTGAACATAAAAATATTTTTATCCTGGGCTAAGCGGGTTAAGCCCATGTTTTTGAACATAGAAATATTTTTATCTTGGGCTAAGCGGGTTTTAAAAACACATTTAAATATAAGTATGTGATTATTCGAAAATCAAATGTTGCAGCCACCACAAAAGTCAATATACAGCAGCATATGTGACAGATTCCTTGAAGACAACTAGTGCAAGGGTGGCCTTGGGAGACGGATGGTGGGTAGATATTATCTCCTTTTTACCAGTAGCTTCGTCGGCAAAGAGCAAAAGAAGGTCGGAGAAGGAAAGGTAACGACCAGCCGGCCGATGTGTTAATGCAGGGCCCTGCTGGTCGTAACAGTAGTCCGAGTCCTCCCCTTTCCGGTGCCATAGCTTTCCTCCCTACCTCGTACACCCGCCCATTCTGGCCATCCACCTTCCGCGCGGACACCGTCTCTAAACTTTTATCTTTCTCATGCTAGCCTCCTCATTATCATCCTCCTCCAGCTCCAAACTTCTAGTGACACAACCGTGATCAATTTATAAGCCTAACTATTTGCGGGACAGCTGTTTTTAAAATGTTTTTGCAATAATGTGTTCTAGTTTGCTGCCAGCGATAGTATTACAGGATAATATAGTCTCATTATATCAAGGATCTACTGTGTAGACTAATGTATTTGTTTGTTTGGTGATGGAGAAACGGTTAAAGGAAGTCTCAGTGTTGTTAAGTAATCATGAAAAAGCAGCCTTGATATATCTCGCTTACAGGCTGCAGAGCCAGGGGCGGGCCCCCATCCTCTCGGTTCACAGAGTGGCCACACATCAGTAACATACCTGCCTCTTCACTGTTAATTCCGATTTGCTTGCAGGGACCGCCCCCTCCCCCCGTAATGGCACAAAAAGCCAGCAATCTCAATGCACGAGCGTTTTTCTGGACGGTTCACATGAGATAAAATCTTCAGTGACCAGCGGCCTTCCGCCTCCAGGCTTGTCCAGCGAGAATATGACAACGCAGACTACACTTCTCACCCCAGGCCCGATTATCTTAGGCCCCAAATTTGTATACTACAGACTTGAAACTCAACGTCTACATGTGTAATGCTTGGGTGTTCTGTCCTCAGACATTTCTTTAAAAGAAAAAGAAAAGGAGAAGAAGAAAAAAAATCCACTTACCAAGGCCGGGCCCCCTTCATAGCCGCGGGCCCGGGTACACCAGACCCCCCTCTCCCCCCCTCTCGTCAGGCCTGGATTGGCATTAGTGATGTGCAGGTCGGTGACGCCGCCATAGCCTTTGCTGACTGTGTACGGGACTTAGGGCTGTTTGTTGATGCAGAGCTCTCCATGTGTAATCATGTTAGTTCTGTTGTGGCAAAATCCTACTACTTTTTGAGGACTTTAGGTAGACTACGGCCCATGCTGACTCAAGCTGCTGCCAACTCACTTGCTGTGGCTACCATCATATCCAGATTAGACTACTGCAATAGTGCATTGTGGGGTATACCTGCTACGCAGTTGGATCGAGTCCAAAGAGTTCAAAACACAGCCGCCAGGATTGTCACCCGTGCAAAGTCGTCCACTGAGCACATCACGCCTATCCTACAGAGCCTTCACTGGCTCCCAGTGAACAAGCGCATTGACCACAAAGTGCTTTCGATTGCACAGTCCTGCATGTTTAAAACTGCTCCTGACTATTTGCAGGAGGTATAATAGTTCCTCCTTACCAGCCGTCACGTGGTCTGCGCTCTGGCTCCCAGTCACGCTTCTGTCTCCCTGCAGTGGAAGACACAAACAAGAAGCGCACTGGAGCCAGGGCCTTCAAAAACGCGGCACCTAAACTGTGGAATGCTCTGCCGTCGTCACTGTCCACCATCACCTCACCAACCACGTTTCGAAAAAGACTGAAGACCCATCTGTTTACTTAAGACGGACTTAAACAACCAAGCAACACTTCTGTCTTTATTTTTTTACTTCTCTGGTGTTTTATCTATTTATTTACTTTTTAAAATTCTATTTCTTTATTTTTTTGTTTTTGCTACGCAGTAAGCATTATTCTGAATGGATACCTGCGCACTAAAATGGACATCATCATCATCATCATCATCATCATCATCATCATCATCATCATCATCATCACTAGAAGAGCGAGGTACACGATGGTAAGTTGTCAAGAGTCGCGAGGAGCGAATACTCGCCACTCGTCATCTTATTATACCTAGACTTTGAATATGATCATATTGTCATGGCTAAGTTCGAATCACGCTGATTGTTGCGGTCTGTTTCGTAAACTGTTGCCCAACTGTCAAAGCTCCGATATGAGCGAACACTGTATCTAACGGTATATGACTTAAAACTGCTATGAGAGACAGCCCGCTTACTCCTCTACCAATTCGTCTTTAAAGTTAATAATAAATGTTCTTCTACAAAAGAAATCACGAAGAACACTCACATGCAATCGCAACAGAAAAAAGCAAGTTTTGTCTTTCCTCTCACTCTCAGCAGACTCCAGTCTATGACCTCAATAGCACGTCATCCACACATTTACGTCAGTGCTTGTGATGTTTTTAACTCACACTCCACCCCATCCTTCCCTCCGCAGTTTTAAACCTAGACACCACAACAATACAGTGAATTTATGTAGCGCCATATCCCAGTCCTATGGACAGGCTCTAGGCACTTTACCAGCCGTCACCAGTCCTCCCTGTCCCCCCAGGTGCTCGTGTGTGTCCTGTCTGTCCCGTAATGGAGGTTCTTGCTTGTCCCTCAAAATTTACACTGTCGTCGTTGTCGTTGTTGTTGTTTTATTTTTATATGTAAGAAAAGCTTATAGATTTACGGAAATCTGCGGTTGCCTTGGCGAGCAGTATCAAATGATTTCGCGGGCCGGACCTTCCTCACTCCTGTGGTTGACGATGTGGACCAGCATCCAGTAAGACTCCCATTCTATGTGTTGTGATACATAACTGTTAGTTGTTAATGTCATTTTATTGTCAATTCTTTCTGTGGCTTCAGAAGCTGTGGAATCTTATTTGTGCGCCACGTCAGTGTAGAGTATTCGTGAAATACTTCTACTCTTGATGTCCTTTTCTAACTTGACATGTTTACAATTCGTGCATCAACTGAAAGGGAAGACAACAAAATTATTGTACTCTGGTGACATCCACTCGCAGCTCTTTCTTTGTCGTCTACTCACTCGCTCACTCCTTGCTTGTCCCCGCCGTCACTGTGCACCGCCTCTAATGATAACTCTGCTCACGTCGGTTTGGTTCTGCATGATACAGGTATGTTGTAACTTCTTCTGAATAGTATTGTCATTCGGAGCATAATACAAGGTTTTTGTCATTTCTTCTGAATAGTATTGTCATTCGGAGGATAATACAGGTATGTTATCACTTCTGATGAATGACCGCAGTAATCTCAGAAGGTTAAAAATATATAGGAAAAGTAAAAATGCGCTGTGGAAATTTACACCTACAACTTAATTAGTCGTAATCAAAGGGAATATTCCTCTCACATTAGGTGGGGATTAGACAAAAGATTGCCCTAAGGGGGGGGAGGGGTAGTCAGTGTCACAATTAATCACATACATTGCCGCATTTTGATTTATTTATAGCATTTTGACCATTTTCGTGGCTCACTACCAACATCATCTATGCTCCCTCCCTCTCTCTATATATATATATATACTGGGTGGAGACCAGCACGTAGAAGAATAAGGCCAAGGTGGACACCATCGGGTCTAGTAAGGCGGGGATCAACTGGAGGAGGTGCAGTCCTGTACCTGGGTGCTGCCTTGTCAAAGACAGTGGCTGCGAGTAGGATTTACTGCCGAAGCGCCGATTCTCCAAATTTAGGCTCTACAAGACTCTCTACAAGTCTCTACTCTACAAGCCTCTAAATTCTCTACGTGTCTCCACTCTACAAGCCTCTAAAACCTCTACAAGTCTCTACTCTACAAGCCTCTAAAATCTCTACAAGTCTCTACTCAACAAGCCTCTAAATTCTCTACGTGTCTCCACTCTACAAGCCTCTAAAACCTCTACAAGTCTCTACTCTACAAGCCTCTAAAATCTCTACAAGTCTCCACTCTACCAGCCTCTAAAATCTTTACGTCTCTACAAGCCTCTAAATTCTCTACGTGTCTCCACTCTACAAGCCTCTAAAATCTCTACGTCTCTACAAGCCTCTACAAGTCTCTGCAAGTCTCTATTGTACAAGCCTCTAAACTCTCTACAAGTCTCTGCAAGCCTCTGCAAATTTCTACAAGTCTCTACTCTACAAGCCTCTACAAGTCGCTACTCTACAAGCCTCTAAAATCTCTACGTCTGTGCAAGCCTCTGCAAATCTCTACAAGTCTCTAAAGCCTCTACAAGTCTCTACACTATAAGTTTCTATGTCTCTCGTGGTGCCAGTCAAGCTGTATGGTTGCTACCACTGGGCCGTGCAAACACAACAAGAGCGAAGTATCCAGGTGTTCGAGATGAAGTGTTTGAGGAGACTCCCCCACATCTCCTACAGGGAGCAAAAGACGAACGACTTTGTCCTTAGCTTAGTCACCGGTCTCAGGGTCCCCAGGAGTCTCTGCCTGCTACAGTCAAGCGGAAGAAACTGAAGTGGTTTAGTCACCACGTGCGACATGACACCTGGGGCACGACGGTCCTCCGCCAACTCTGCGCCTTCTACAAGACAACGGGGCAGGTCTCCTTGACAGACTCCCCCCCCCTCTCTCTCTCTCTTCATCCTCGTCTAGATACAAGATACAAAGTTTGTTTGAATTTTACCCCGTGCCAGGAATTAAGGCTATATCACGGTGCAAGAATGCTACCCTACGCTGAAAGGGTAGAAGATAGGAAAGATAAAACAGCAGGGTAAGAGGGGTGGGTGGGAATTTTGTAGGAGAAGAATATAGATGAAAGGGCCGGTAAAAGAGAAAAAAGAATAGTAGATAGGGTTAGGCAGCTCAGTTGACCACCAGAGAGAGGCTGTGTTTACTCCGGCACGAGAAGCCGGACAGGGGGGTGGGGGGCAAATGGGGATGAGAATCCACGCATTTGTGAACAAATGCCTGAGGAAGCTTTTCCAGATTTTGAACATAAAACTGATGATTTGTACGGAAGACAGTCACCTTAGAACACAAAGAACACCCTTTTGCTAGCGACGCAAGGTGCTCTGTTCTGGTCATTGACCCGAGACAATGCTCGAAGACCGTCCTTCAGAGTAACTTGGACAAGACTGGACGCCGAACAAAGGAAGGGGTGGTTCACAAACATGAAGGCGAGGACTGGTCGCTGTTACGAATGGACGTATATGACATATGGATGTTGAGTGTCGGTAATTAAATTGAGGGACGTAGCATAAGTCCTATGCGCATATGTCGTCGTCAATGGCTCGTTATGGGTCCTTAATATGCGGGGCCAGCCTCTCCAAGACAACAGACTTTGCAGTCAAAATATTTTCTACTAAACACTTTATTCACCAGTTTGTACAGCAGGTTTCACTCTAGCAAATAGCCAACACACGCCGGCAGCACAATTCACAATAACTCACTCAAGACTATTCTAGCAGCGACTCCTGCTACTCAAACGGCGACACACAGGCCGGACACAACAACTGACCCCAGCGACACACGCTGACTACAGACAACACAGGCCGGACACAACAAATGTTGATTTCCAGATAGTGTTTTTGTTGTTGCTATTATTATTGTTGTTGTTGTAAAACAAACGCCGGTAAGGTGACCAGCAACTCAAGTGTTTGTACTAAAGCTTATGGCAGACTCGACATCACAAATGTGATTCAATGGCGTTAAAGATACCCACAAGACATTGTCGACAACAGGTGTCAGACTGTGGTCACGAGTTTATTGGACGTTCGTGGCCTGATCGAATCTCCAAGCAAACTAAATGTCCACCATCTTGAATGTGAAGGTACTTTTGGTCATGATGAATAGTTATGTCACCAAGCACGAGTTAAATGTCTGACAAGGTATTATTCAAGTCCTCTAAGTAAAATTTATTGAACAGTGTCACTGAGATTGTTGGTGGCAATAAGAGGGGAGTGATAGATCACACAGAAGTGAGCGGTGGTGGTGTAGAGAGAGATAGAGAGAGAGGCTCGGTCAATGTCAATCGATGGGAGCGCCACGTGCAGCACGTGGGGGCTGGTGACAAGTCTAACGATGACACTCGTCCACGCGGAAAAGACTTTAGAGAACAGCCACACATGCTGTCATCACCGGATTCACTAGTGCAAGTCTCAGTTAGAACGAAGATGGTTCCACCGCATTTCGTGTGAACGAAATGAATGTGAACTGAACTTCTGCTACCAAAAATTAGGTGTTAATAGTTAATGATATCAACAGTATCTTATGCATGGGAAGTTCACAGATTACAAGGCTGGGAAATGGGGTTGTTGGAGGTATTGAGAGATCACTCACTTTGATTCTACAGACTAGAAATAAAATAGTTTATCTTGCAGAAATTATGGCATTTAAAGTACGTTAGTCATACAAAGCTACGGGTCCCTTGCAGTTTCGCCATACTAAACATAATGAATTGTGTGAAAACCTATTGTAACGTGCGACAGGAGCAGACAACTGAGGAGTTTGACAGTTTCCTGTACGTGACATTTGACCCTGACTGCATTTATTTAACAAATAGGCGTTAAGAGCGCACAAATCATGGGAAATAGAATGAAAACTGCAGTTGTACTCGCAAACAAAAGGGCTGCGGGTAGTGTGATAATAGGGCTAAAACAAACATGCTCCCACAAAGACACTTGACAGCAGTGGCTAGAGGCCGGACTCTGTAAAGTCCCCAAGACGACACACATGACAGAGCAGTGTAGACGGCTGGGGGTCAGCCACTCAGCCAGCCACTGGTGAACAACCAGCAGCACTCGACATCCTTGTCGGTCCGGACAGCCCCGAGTGACGGAACAGCCTGACAACCAGTTCATAAGGCTGACAGCTCTGCCTCTGCACAACAGAACAATGAAGAACTTCTGAGAATAAACCTGAGAATGTCAACACATTCAGTCAGCACAACATGAAAAAGTATGGGAGGGAATAAACTGAATAGAGGGCACTAGGGCAAGCAGGAAGGTAACCCTGATCAGAACTCGGAGAACAAGAAGTATGACTCCTTTTGACTGCCACCATTTTACTGAGGAAAGACAAGCTGAGGGAGGATCTTAATAATGTTACAGAAGAGGATAGCAGTGTGGAGGTTTTTAATGGGATTACAAAGGAGGATGTGTGGTGATAGCTTCACAGTGAGTACAATCATCAGGCAGTGGGTTGTGACAAAATACAAATACAAAAACCCTTATTAATACTGTTTTATTGTTGTGTCTGCCAAATGTAACATTAGAGCATTATATAAAATCTCAGCAAGGGAGAGAAAAGAACATAAAACGTCTACATCCAATTCTAGTTCTTTCTTTGTTATCAGAAGACAGAGCTGTTTAAAAGAGACATTACAAACAATACTTAAAATTTTGACAAGTTGTTCACAACAACAACCTAAGATACAGTCCCCTTACTCCGGAAAACATCCTGCATTGTGCCAGCGCTAAAGAAAAGTCCTGCATCAGCATTAAACAATTTAACCTCTTAGTTTAACCTCTGCTGTAATGAAAATTTCTGAAATGCTCTTGCTTAGGTGCTAAAAGTCCTAGTTCAGGATCTTCCAAACCCCCTGCATACAAAAGTAAACGCAAAGTAAAAGACTTACATGGAAAGCTCATGTAGATAACAGTAATAAAAAAAAGTGCATAGGTCACTGTGCTGTCTGAAGAAACTGCAGCCTTGTAAGGTGTGCTTAGAACTTCAGCATATATTTTACATTTATGTTATACGCAGCACCATGAATTTCAGTACAGCGTGCTAGGGTGGGAACACTGCAAAGCAAGAGAAGCATAAACTGAAGAAGACCTTAGAAAAGGTGGGGGTGGTTGGAAAGGGATAAAATGACATAGAGACAATGTATGACAAGCTTCTGATCCACAAACTGATTGCAGCTTTAGCCGATGACTCATACCCAGTTCGATAGGAATTTGACATTAGACATTTATACAAAAGTGGTAGGTTTTGAGTTCCTAGATTTAGAACCACACATTATCTGGATTCTTTTATCTTGGCTGCAATCCAAATATCCAATTATCTCAGAGATAAGACATACACATGAATGCAGATGCTTCCATTGCACAGCCTCCTTTTGGTCGACTTTTTAACTAATGCTCTGCTGTTCTCTGTGCTTTCATATTTTGAGTGACAGTATAAATGTGTGCAGATTGTTAACATGTAAGAGTGACTACATGCCAGTGCAAATGTTTACAAATGGAGAATTTGAATGTAGACATCTTACATTTTTGATGTTTTATATCATGTTCTAATGTTTCTATTGGCAGACACAACAACTCCCTGAAAAAGAATCAGAAAGGTATTTCATATTGTGCATTTGCAATACACTTAAAACAATATTAATAGTCTGCATATTAAAGCTGGACATCAGGACATTACTGGAGACATGAATGATTACATCACAGTGCTGCTCTTTGGGACAACTGATGATCAAAGAATCAAAACCAGTTCAGAAATTGGTGACTTCAAAACGAGCTGCAAAGAAAAGGGAAGCTCAATAGTCTCTCTTGTGGCCAATTTGTGCATGACAGCAGTTCCTTTATTATATCAATGAAGAAATGCAGCAGAAGAAGCATCTATCCAAATATTAGAAAAAGAATAACTGACTAAAACTATTACTATAACAATTAAACTCTACAAGAAAATGCATGGAGAACCCAATTACTCTGCAAGCAACAACAAACATTAACTCATTGGTCCCTAAAGATTTACTCCATAATTATAACCGGTACTGCATAAATGATCATAGTTGTACATTAAGACAAGTGTGTTAAACCTACTCACTATGAGCATTGTGATCAAATCCTGGAGCCTTGCTAGCCCTCCTCTTTAAAGCCAGCTGCTTGTTCCTCTCAATTCTTTCCAAAACCTCTGCTGACAGGCCCTGTAAATGGGGAGCAAAAAACATGCACAATATCAAAACTAAATACATTAGCATTTCCTTTTAAGTTCTGTATGTAAAAATTAGAAACCTACATTTTTACATCACACCATGACGCACTAAAGAAACTGAGACTCCTTTTACAAAAAAAAAAAAAGATTAATACGTGAGCAAGTGGACATGGTGTGTGTAACTTTGCCCAACACTGTCTAATTCAGGTGAGAATTCACACCGACTACACTGTCATGAGATAACTTGAGGGGGTAGGTAACAATCTGCCCACTTAGTGTCTAGAGCGCCTTGTTGACAAGCCTGAGGCCCTTTGGCGAGGAAGTAGGGGGCGTATGTTTTGGTATGGACGCCTAAATGACGTGTGGGGCAGACAGCTCTAAGTGATTTCGGCCGCCATGCGTGAACGATGGCTGGCTAAAAGTCAACAAACGTCTAGGGAGAGAAAGAGCTAGAGGCGCACACGTGGTTCCCGCCAAACCACGTAATAGGACAGGGGGGAGGGAGGTTTAGCCACCTGACCGCAACCACCTGTAGGCGTGGCCTGTGGTCAGAGAGAGATCTCCTCCTGTCGTTTGCTGACTCTAATTGTAGCTGATTGGATGATGAGTTATTGACCAATGGCATCCCTCGATGTATGTATCTGTGAGAATGTGGAGAGATAAATAGAGAGACAAGAACACACTTCACGGGGGTAGTAGGGCCCCCGGTAGTGTAGTGGTTAAAACACTCGCTTGTCACCACTGCAGTGAGCGGCTCAGGGTTCAGATCTCGTCTCGGGACGCTCTCTGTATGTGACACCTGTTCGCAGGGCTGGGTGGCGGGGGTTTTCTCCGGGTACTCCGGTTTCCTCCCCCCTCCCTTTCCCCCCATAGTGCGAAATCGCCGCAAGGTGGAAGCACTTTCCAGCTAAATAAACAACAACAAACACTTCACGGGCTTTTCGGCGAACGTCTGAGTGGGGGAGCAACGGGTCACCAGCCAAAGCGGCTTCAGCTTTCTAACGCCAGCTACACTTCTGCCTCGGACCGAGTCTTAGCCACGAGGGCAAGACTCGGGAGGAAAGAAGTCGGGTAAGAGAACCTTGAGAGAAGGAGGCAAGTAATTGACGAGGTACTGTCAAGACTGCCTGCTGTCGTCGTGGAGAGGAAAGGGCTGTGTGACTGTGGGCTCGCTCTACCGGTGTGAGAGGTAGAGGCTCAACGTTGAGGCCGCTAGAAGTCGTCGGTTCTCAAGGACTGAGACCGTCTGTGGTGGTGTTTGCTTGGCGGCTGTACGAGGCATTACAGTCGTCGAAGAACCCACGTGTGTACCCTCGAGTGGTACAAGGCTCGAATCTGGGTCACCGGGAGAAGCAGTCGTCGCTCTCTGACGTGGTGACAGTTCGAGGGAGGAAGACGTCAGACCATCAGACATCACTTCGAAGGGAAATCGTCAGTGTGTCGTGGCAGTCAACTGAAGTATTGGACTCTCAACAAACCAGCTGTAACAGAGCTAAGTTGGTGCGCTTGCGAGTGTGTATGGTATTTGTAAAGAGAGGCAACAGCACTGTAACATCAGAAGTACGCTCTAGCCCGGATAGTATTGGGACCCCCCCTAGACGAGTCCATTTGATTGTGTTTTGCTTGAAATGTTTTGTAATTAATAAATCTTTTCTTTATTGTTCCATTGAAATCACACGTCGTTGAGTATTGTGTTCGGGGAAGAGCAGGGGTGGGGGCTCGTGAGCCAAGTTGTGTAATTGAACGACCGACGTGTGATTACCGTGTGTTTTCCCCTGCAGTTAATGTTGACGTGGGCGGCTAGTGTTGAGTAACTAGTGCCCACGTGCCCATTCCCCGGGGCCAGTATTCACGTTCTGGCTGAAAGACCAGCCGGGATACTGTCACATACACGACAAGGTAAATTAATGTATTTGGTCGGTGTGGATCCTACGTACCGATAGTGTTGCTAAGCAATCACCTTAATTAGCTGCTAAGGGTTTGGTTGGTCTAAACCGGTGGACGGGGAATCAAGATAGGGCGCTTAACGTTTCCCAGAAATTCAGCGGAGATCTCTCAGACAAAACAAACACCAACACAGCGCCAGCGGAACATTTGTAACAGTCCCTGACATCTTTTCTACTGAAGGGTAGTAGCTGAATCAGTACTTTCACTGGGGGTCAAGCATAGCCAAGCTGGACTCTAAATTCGGTGGAGATCTGACCACCTCAGCAGTAGATAAAGGTGCTTGAAATGCTCCTGCTGAAGGGCAGTGCTGAACTGACATACCGGAGATTGACTATAGGAAGGCTGATCTTCAAAAACGTGATTTCAGTTGTGTTCCTCTTGGAGTATAAAGTTCTAATTCGTCAGTTTGGGTGGACTTCTTCTGTGCTATTGTCCACCTGGTTTGGATATAATTCAACAGTCATCAATCCCAGTGAACTTGCATGCTGTCAGTTCACATGTCTTGGATATAACCTGCCAATCATCAGTTCGAGAGAACTTCTATGCAGATGATTCACCTGCATTGAATGTAACCTTGTGATCGTCTGTTCGGGTGGACTTCTATGCCGGTGAAGTGAACTCTTGTGGGTTGAACACTAACTCATCTGACCATTTGTGCAGGATTACCCGACCATCCTTTGGATCAACAAAGCAAATAACTGACATTGCTGGGGAGACCCTAACTTCCTACCAGTTTTTTAGACAGTTCTCTATTTCTTTTTGTTCCATTTCATTTCTTCCTTTTTTTAAAACATTTAATGTGGAATTGTTGACTGTGCCTTTTTGTGTGAAAAAGGAAGAATAGTGCCGCAAGCATAGCTACATGTAGATGCACAATCACGCCCGCAAACATCCATAAGTGCACTCTTCACCCAAAACGATACATCCAAAACTCACTTCTAAATCCAAGTCCATTTGCTATGGACCTTCATCTTCATGATGACACAAATTTCAAACTTTTTTTTAAATATACAAAATAAACTAAACAAGACAGGAGGACAAATTAAAGGTATAATTAAAGTTTAAATAAGTAGAAATAAACTGCTTCTATATCAACACAGAAATATAAAAAAAAACTTTGCAAGATGTAGTTCTTTAGAAAGTAAATTCTAATAGTACTACACCATGAAGAAATGAATAAATATATGATGATGATGATGATGAAACCAACCAAGTGAAGGAAACAGGCTCTAAAATAAGCATAATAACTTATGATGATGATGAAAACTAACTTGTATAACTCGCTCAATTTTTGGGATGAAAAGAACAATCTGCTCAAAACCTGTAGATTTTAAAAATATAAATGTGAAAAATCTCAGATTTTCAAATTAAGACTCAACGTGTGTTGGCAGGTCGCATAAGAACAAAGTGTTGAAATGAAGCAAGTTCTTACAGTGTCAGAAACTTCATTTGCTGAGGTCTGAAGCTGAGAGGCTGATGACCGCTGGGTGTTGTTTGTTGTGCGGTTCTCTTCAGCAGTCTTCATATTTGCCTCCCGCACCAGTTTATCAAATCGATCTTCCACTGGCTGCCAACAGACATAATTTAGGCATGCCTCTTCCATGACATAAAATGGTAATAGAATCTTAAAGCTAAGCTGATAGCGCCTTTTGCCAATGCCAACAACAGAGATGCAAACAGTATATCAATATATGGCTACAAAAAATTGATTTCTACCTCTTTCTGCTGTGAGAGAGACAAAAAGAACCTTTATCTAAAATAAGATTTACTTTAAATCTTCCAAGAATCAGTCCTGCAGATGATAAAAATTACACAAATACAAAATATTATGCATTACATATCTACTATATTATATAATACAAAATAAACATTACATATACACAAATCATTTAGTAAGAGACGTGGGAGGTATTGGTGTTTTATGCAGAGCCGGCACCTAAGGCTATATCACGGCAAGGCAGCCAGCCCTGTAAACAGATGCCACATGCAGAGAAAGAATAGCGTGCCCAAGATGAGAGTTGAACCCACGGCAGCCAACCCTCACTGTATTGGTGACAGGGGCTAACTGTTGTGCCACCGGCCTGCCCTTAGTAAAAGAGAGAAAAATGGCATTAAAATCCGCACCAAAAAAAAAAAAGAACTTAGTGCTCATCAATCCACCTTTTTTAGGAGAAAGACCAAAGTGTCACTTCCCATCGACAAGTCTTGTCCAAAACAGTGCAGACTGATTCACATTACCTGGTATTTTCTTTAGTTGGATTGTAATAGTTTATTTTATTTTAGTCAGGGCAATGTTAAACGACCTGAATTTACTCATACAATTACTAGATGCGCTACTCTTAATGCATTTTGTGAATGTTACAATGACAAGAAAATGATGATGTGAAACTGTCACAGCTCATTTGAAAATTTTTCTACAACATATGATAATATGTGATTTATAAAATTACCATTAAAATTTGTTGTTTCTTATTATAAAAGTTTCAATTAAATGTTAAATAATTATATTAGATAAACATGCCAGGTTGAAATCAGCCAAGAGAGATTACTCAGTTTCTCTTCTGAGCACTCACTTCCATCACAGTTCCTTCCATCACAGTTCAGTGAACAGTAACCAGCTTCACAGTGACCATCATTACTTCTTACATTTCATCACAGTAACCAGCTTTCACAATGATTATCATTACTTGTCACATTTTCTATACTGTTTTTTAAAACATGTCTTTTTAATAAATATTAATTGTTAACATGTCAAATAACTCATACTTTCTGTACCATTTTCAATTTGAACACGTGATATTTCATAAATTAGGGAGGCTCCTTAGGTCTGTAGTGATTAGTGCACAAGATTCTGGAGCAGGTCACCAGTTCAAGGCCCACAATAGGTCCGTGGCAGGAAAACTCCCCTTGCCAACCAAGAATACTTAACAGAAATGGGTACACGATGCAAAGGTAGTCCCCTAACCTTTTTCATGTCACTGGAAGAGTGAGGTGTTAAAGAACCCCCTCCTTTCTTTCCTGGGGGCCAGCTTTATGTGAGGGCAGTGCCCATCTCCTCTGCCTCACTGCCTTACCCTCCCCTACCCTC
Organism: Marisa cornuarietis; assembly: GCA_004794655.1. NCBI lineage: Eukaryota > Metazoa > Mollusca > Gastropoda > Architaenioglossa > Ampullariidae > Marisa > Marisa cornuarietis. The sequence continues at coordinate 1,418,662 of SMMW01000019.1, read as the reverse complement.
TATGGAGTAAGGTAACCATTCCTGACACCTGGATAGTCTGGGGCAAATCCATTGTGGTACATGGATATCAAAGCAGCACACCTCTCAATTCAGAGGCCAGTGCTCTAACCCCTCAGCTATCCATTTCCCCTGGATTAAACAGGGGAGGCAAAGTAGGGAAGGAGTGGGTTGGTCTCCATCTCTACATGCCCTCCAATAGTGACATGGTGAATCACATTCACTACCTCCTACATGTCATCCAATAGTGACATGGTCAAGTTCACTGCCTCCTACATGTCATCCAATAGTGACATGGTCAAGTTCACTGCCTCCCACATGTCATCCAATAGTGATGTGGTGATCACATTCACTGCCTACCACATGTCATTCAACAGTGACAGGGTGATCTCCTGACATTCACTGCCTCCCACGTCATCCAATGGTGACAGGTGATCCCCTCACATTCATTGCCTCTTGCAATTATTAGACTAGGGCACTCTTTACTTTGACCTTCATATATTTGTGCAGACCATCTAATTTGGTTTGTCTGATATTAATTTGATTTTTAACTGATTTTTATTTTTGAAGTTAACTACCATTTTTCTGCAGTCTATGATTTCTTTTGTTCCTTCATTACTAGATATTATTAAATCCTTGGCATCCTAAGTGTGGTACTGTGTTATAGACTTCTATTCTTACTATTATTATCATTATTATTAATTGACCCTGACCTTCTGGGCTGCTGTGTGCTGACTCTCATCAGCTGAACTTCCTTCAGAGTCTTCAACAAGGTTATCCATCATGTCCTGATGAAGTACAGGCATGTCCAGTCTCATCTTTTTGATGCAAGTCTGTGAATACAGAACAAAAGGTCTAACGAAGAAAAAAGACTGAGCTTTCAACTTTGACATACATCTCAAGAAGCTGTCTGAATGACTGACGTTTTTGGGTATGATTCAATGACTGAGCTCTAGATAAATCTGACACCACCACTGGACAGAAAAGATCATGTGATTTGTGTAGTATATAAATCATCACACTCATTTTCATAGCCCTGCCCAGCAAGTCTACTACAGTGTGAGTCCACTGAGCTTTGTGCTACTGCCCCCCCTCCCACCAACCAATTTGAGCCAAAGACTGAAGACAGCACTCGAGCCAAAAATTGAAGACAGACTTGCTCTTTACCTGCACGTCTTTCTTGGTGCCAAGGCGCTCAATCCTTTCAAGAACCTCATCAAAAGGCATCATGGGAAAAAGTCTGTGTGCCCAATGCTCTAAATAATGCATCACCACTTGCAAGTCTTCCACCTGGAGCAAGAGAAGGCAGATGACATGCTGTCAAATTATTTCCACTTGACTTTTTCATATGAAAGAAGAGCATAGCTGTCACAATGAGGGGAGCTCTATTCCATTTAATCCCTTGGACACATGGTAAGGTGAAAACAATTTAACCAGCACACTTAATTATATTCTCATCTGATGCATCAATTTGAACCCCTATTCCCATTGAACACCACTTCTGCTAACCTATTTATTGGCCATTGATTTAAATGATAAAATTGACAGGCATGTAACAAAGGAGTCAGGTAATTAAAATGCTCACCTCATGACCTCTGCCCTTCAGTTTGACATCTCTAAATACTTGGGGGAGTATGGGAATTCCTCTATCACCAGTCAACCTGAGCACATAAAGAAACTGTCATAATTATATAAACAGTATAAGATCTGACAAGTTTAGATTATACTATTTGCTCTATATTTGTGTAAACACAAATGAACAAATAAATTAAAATGATAGCAGACCAAGCAATGTTATGAAACTTATGCTGCCTTTCAGTTATCAGCCAACCCTTTAGTGTATCTCTGCACACCTAGTTCTGTCTCCCTCTCTGCATGATCTCCCTTCACTACTTGTGGCATCAACTTTTTCTATTTTGGTCATAACTGTTCACTAAAGGCTGTCCAGCGTTTGACATAATGTTGTTTGCCAACTGCTAACTTAGATACAAGTACTCACTGTTGTCTTAACTTGGGCAAGGTTGCTCACCTAATGCTATCTAACTTGGGCATAGGTCGCTTCACTGTGTGTTTTGAGGCTCCTTTTATTCCCTTCAGCTTGGCCAGGACCTCCCGGTTTTCTGCAACAGTGTCACTTTACACTCAATCGACCCTCCCACCTCCCACCTCTCCTATAACACAACCAACAGTCTTGTCTAGATGAAAAGAAGGAGACCACAGTGTTGCCCTGTCTCCACATGGGAGTGGAGATGTTGCTGTTAATGCGTATGTATTTAGATTTAGTAAAACATTAAACTGTGCAGACTAAAAATGTCCTTAAGATTTTAGCAAAGTATTAACTGACATTAATGACATTATATCCTAAAGGATCAGGATACATTAATTAGTTGACTGATATGCTGGTGGCACTCAATCTGTCTAAAGAAATGGAGCTTGTGGTAGAATAAATGTTATTAATTGTGAGAAGCATTAGTTGTACTCTGTGAGACTTATGGAAATTTGGGGCATCTAGTGATCTCATTGTTGACTTGTTTTCATGCAGTTGAATATCTTAATCTGGAATGACAGTGCAACTGCTCATGAGAAGAGTCAACTTGAACACAATATCATACTGACATGCAAATTGTTGCTTATGATGACTATGATAACTAGCATGATTTGGTGCAGCTTTTTACCTGAAGCATGATAGGTGGCAGTATCACTTTAGAAAATGTGCTTACATGTGTATATGTGCCTGCATGCATGCACGCAAAAGGTCATGCATGTGTGGTATATGTCATGTATGTATTGTGTGTCATACTGTACAGCATTACAAAACAAAATTCTTGTGCAGGCCTGGGACTAAGTCATGTTTTATTTATCTGTGGTCAGGGAGGTTGTGGAGGCCACCCCATTTCAAGAAGAAGATATTAGTGCCCCACCTGTCCAGGATATCGCTGAAGTTCTTGCTCATGTGTATGTATTATACTCATAACATGGAACAGTCGAGTTTGAAAATACACCCAAAATTTTAGCAAAATAGTAACTGTTGTCAAAGTTTAATGATCACGTTTAGTACATTTGGTGTTTTTCTTTATGCTCAGAAACGTGGTGCACCTTCTGGTTCTGCTCTCTGAGGAGACGCATGGAGTGATTGATGTCCCTAGTCAGTATACAGAGATTTCTCCTGTATGCAGGTAATTTAGAATTGTGCTTTTGACATATTGTGCAAGAATGTATTCAGTTTTCTTCCTGTTAAGTAATGTAAACGTTGCTTTAAAAACCTATCTAGAAAAAGATCTCATAATTTCACTAGCTGGGATCATTCATGGAGCATGAGAGCCTTCTGAAGCTTTGCAATGGATATTTTGTGTTAAAGTGTTTCATGGAGTTCTTAGCTTGTTTTTTCTTTCTTCCTTTACAGCCTTACTAGAGTCCAAGCAGAGACCTCAGGAGGGGCATGCTAAAGTGTCAGCAATGAAAAAAGCTGGTAAGTAAACAGGCATTTTTAGCAATTATGTTATTTTTCTGATGTTAGTTCGTCAGTTACTGTGCAGCATCTTTAATCACATGTGGGTTGATTGAAAATGTTTTGATATATGCATTGACATACTAGATACGGATCTGTATGTCCTTAGTAGATTAAGAGATGTTTTGATTTTGAGTTGGTTGATTGTGGAATATTATGCTTTTTGATTTCTTGTGCAGGTACACAAAAACCCACGTGGACAGCTCAAGAAGTGGAGGCTGTAAATGAACATTTTGCGGATGAGCTGAATGAAAGGTCTCATCCGCATACAAAACATAAAAAATTTAATGTAATTTTCAAAGAACACCATTTGCTGTCCAAAATTACCTTTTAAGAAAAAGGTAAGTGTAAAACATGATAGCAACAAAACAATCTCAGCTGTTATAGGTGCTACAAATAGAGTAAAATATACTTTTTTTCTTTTACTTGCACACTTCCGTGTGTAACCAAAACAAAAAGGAGTAGCCGGGGAATTTTTGTTATAAAAGTGAATGATACTCCCCTTGTGTCTAAAATAATTTTTCTGCTTCATATTTTTAAAATGTATTGGTACTATTAATTCTTCCTTTTTATTTGCATTTCAGAAAAGAGAACACAACCAAAGCCAATTAAGGTAAAGGTCGTCTTGTCACCATTGTGAGGTCATTAGGGAGAAAAGTGACTTCACGTTCTATTGTTGCCTTATTATTCAGTATTATTTAATCATTTTGTGTACATACATTCTATTTGTTAGTCGGTGGTTACCATCAAATAGAAATTTATGTAAATGTGTAAGTGGTTTCTGATTTACCTAAAGTGGCCAATGGAGTTTGAAAACAGAAGTGATTTTGAAAATGTATAAGGATTGAAGTCTCATGTTAGACATCATCTTTCCCCTCTTAGTCAGAACAGCAAATAACATTTAAAGTTTGTGTCTGACTTCCATTAGTCTGTGAGAGCCCTGCTAAAAATGTTCGTGGCTCAGTGTAGTTCCTACAATTGAATCCTTCTTGCAAATTTGCTGTTTTTTATAGTGTGTTGCAATTTGACATTACCTACATTTGAGTGATAGTTACTGTGTAAACTGTTTTATTTTGAAATAAAATGAGTTTACAAGTTTTTCATATCTTTGATTAATGTTGACCTGTGATCTGTACACATGTAGATCCATGAGCAAGTGACAGTGAAGTAGTGCAATAGTAAAAGAAAAAAATTTTCACATGGGAAAAACTTTGTATAGAAAGGCTGAAGAGGGGTAAAAATAACATATCTGCATGTAGTCATCTTCAAAGTGGACCACATTTTGCAATAATTATTTACTGTGGCATGAATTGCAAATGTGTGTGCACAAATTGGCACAATAGTCCTGTTCTGGTGTTAATAGGCAGGTAAGGTATTCAGAGTATTTACCATTCTCCCTACCCAAGTTCAACATGAGACAACAAATACAACGTAACATTTAACACTGAAAACCCCTTCACAAGTCACCACCCTCGCCTCTCTTCCCTTTCATATCATGATGTTAAGGTGACAAAAGGAAAATTAATGGGTTTGTGTCTATCCATTAGTACATGTTCTGGTAATGATAACATGCATGCAGCTTTCCTTACTATTTGTTGGTCACAAAAAGAAGCTAACTCCCTCTGTTTGATGCCAATTATCTTAGAACAGATGTTCACAACACTGTTCAGACTATTCCTATCATGGACAGAGAGATTGCGAAACCAGCGTGCAAATGAGAAAGATAGAAGAAGACTCTCAATGAATGACTGGTAAAAACGGCCTAAGATTGCTTGACTAACTGAAAAACTATTTAACTTACGCAGAAGGTACATTCTTTGTTGGCCACGTTTAACAATGTGTTTGATGTTTAAATTCCATTTGAGCTGGCTATCAAAAATAGTTCCCAGATACCTGAAGGAGTTAACAGTTCGCACTAGGAGTAACAGAATCCTTCTTGATCCTCCAAAAGTCTATAATCATTTCTTTAGTTTTGTCTACATTCAACTCTAGGTAGTTCTCGTCGCACCACTGTACAAAATTTGTTAAGGCATTACCATGATCTTTCGTATGTTCCTGTAAAAGAGTCAACAATGCAGCAGCATCTGAGAACTTGATGAGGTAGCTATTTTCCTCCATGCTTCTGCAGCTGTCAGTGTACATGATAAATAACAGCTAGGGGTGACAGACAACAGCCTTGTGGGGAGCCAGTGCTTGTAACAACAGTATATGAATAACTACTATTAACATACACCCTCTGCTGTCTGCAAGTAAAAAAACCCACTATCTATGAAACCAGTTGATGTGGAAGATCAAAATAAAAAATCAGTCTAAAAGCCAGAAGGTGTGGTTGCTTTGTATTGAATGCAGAACTAAAATCTGCGAAGAGTAATCTGGCATGTGACTTGGGTTTTCCAAATGTTTATACAGTGTGTTTAGAATGAACAACTTGGCATCGTCAACACCCCTCCCCTTCCTGTAAGCAAATTGCAGTGGGTCCAGTTTACTCTCTACACATGTTAGGATGAGAGTTTTGACAATTTTCTCAAGTTTTCAATATGAGGGAGGTAGAGCTATTGGTCGAAAATCATTGGGTTAGCTAGGATTAGGGTTTTTAGGAAGATAAGGGACGATGTTAGAAAGTTTCCAGAGTGCTGGAATGTACCCCGAGTCGAGAGAGAGAGAGTTGAAAGAGATGATGAAACACTCCTCCCAACTGAACGGCACAGAAGTGCAAGACACGCCCACACATCCCATCAGGCCCCTGCGACATGTTGACCTTGACCTGCTTTAGCATTTCCGTCACACCGACTTGAGAAATTACTATGCTGTTATCGGAGACAAGCGACTGTCTAAGTTCCCTAACTTTATCAGAAAAATCATGATTCTCAAAACGTGCATTAAAATTATTTAAAACATTTGGCAAGTCCTGGTATATGGAACGGGCGCCATCTTGGTGTTGTTGTCCTGACGCCAGTACAGTAGAAATCCAAAGACAGACAGTAATCAATCCAGAATTCGCAAACATGCACATTTTCCAAGAAGTCATATCCACCAGACCGTGCATAAGATCAACAACGAAACTAAAAACTACACAAATTAGAATAAGAAATTAGCGAGCACATGGTCACCCGTTGCCCCACGTGCGTGAGCGCCCTTGACCTTTGATACGGATGGCACCTCTCTACCACTACACTGCTCACAAAAATTAGGGGATATTTTAGCGCTTCATATTCAATAATCCCCTAATTTTTGTGAAAATTATATTAACTGTTGCTTCTCTACTCCATATTTTGGGAGGCGCTCGCGCCTTAGTTCATGATAGGACTGAGAGTGGATAGACATGGGCAGGTCATAACATGGACTATCAAGACAAGAACATATAAGAATGGATAAACACTTCATCTGTTATATACAGTTTACAAAGATTCTAAGCTATGTGTTTAATCGGATGCTTTTGATCTCATATATGGGGTCCCTCTTGGGTCCAATATTTTTTGTTGTATACGTTCCCTCCGTCTGATGCTATCTCTCGTCAGGCCATGTCACATGTGAGTTTTGCTCACGATACACAGCTTTATCAGTCAACTCCACTGGACTGACGACCCACGCACAGGAATACGTAGCTGACGTAGACGGTTCAAAATAAGCTGCAACTGAATGATGACAAAACAATGAGTTTTCCCAAGAATTTTCTCGTTCCCTCTCCCAAAACAACCATTACTTTCTCCATCTCTGCCCGCAGTTTTGGTGTCTTGGGAGTTTGACTTTTCAACATCATATTTTCCACTTCTGTACCTTCAACTTCGTTGGATTGGTGCGATTCGTCATTATCTCACCACTGATGCAAACAAAACTCTCCTCGTGTGCCTGTGCTCGCTATAGGTCTGACAACTTTAATTCCCTATTAGCTGGCATTCCCATCTAGTTGATAGACTTCAAAGGATCCAGAAAAATGCTGCTCGTCTTATCTGCAGATCATCCAGACCCATTATTCGCTCTCTCCACTGGCTGGCAGTCATCTGATCGTACATCCTATATCTATCTCCGCTGGCTGGCAGTCTCTGGTCGTATATCCTATAAATTTTCCACTTAATTCCGCTGTGTCTAGCACTGGCCCTCAAAATGAAAGCAGAGGAAATTTTGTAAACAGTCTGTGAAGTTTGTAACCAACCTGTATGTCAATGGAAAAAAAAACACACATGCACACACACACACATACTCTGGCAAAAACATAACCTGCTTGGTGGAATTTAAAAAAAAATAATACTAATGAAGTGGAAGTTTACAAAAATCCCATTATTTTAAATCTTACTGGAAGTTTTAATTTGATAATACAATTTTATTGTATGGTTTACTGTTTATATTTTGAATTACATATATACAGTGGCACCAAAATCTTTTAAGTACCTAGGGGCTCTAAGGGTCTTAATCCGGCCATGCAAATGACAAAAGTCAAAGGAAGTCTCAATTAAATGATTAATTCTAAACATCAGCACTCTTTAGGTATCGTTTCACACTAATTACTTACCATCTGCTACCTGGCATGCAGTTTTTTCTTCAGACTGCCATTGCTCAACAGTCGCCAGGTTCACGGGCTCTAAAACCAAGTATACAACATAATCAAGAAAAGAACAATCCTTTTTTGGGGCATGGGGGATGGAAAATGGGTCTGATTTTACACTGAAGAAGTAACAATAACTTACGACAAAATTCTAGACAGAAAATGCATGTCACACGTACGTTACAGATGTCACAACAGTAAGACTACAAAATATTACCTGCATAGTCTTTGGTTTAACATACCCTTCTGCTCTTTTATAAGTTTATCCATTGCTGTTTACTCTTTCTGTAATCTCCAACTTTTTTAGCTTGTGCTGAAAGTGCTTGCCTACAAGAACAAATTGAAGAAGCTTTCAAACCACTATAATAATAAAATACTGCCAGAAATTCTGCATAAAAAGTAAATCAACAAAAAACTAGTCTATTCCTTTTTTGTACATACCCAGTTTCTTTCGAAGTTTTGAAGCATAATGCAGCAAAGCATCATTTAACAGATCCACTCAGCGCTGGGCCGTCATTTGTTTTGTGATGGTGGGGAATTTTCATAAATATGCCCACAGCCTCTCCATGGTTTCCCCATCAGTTAGGCCGACACCTTTAGCTTTTCTGGGGCCATATACCAGCTACGGCAATAAATGTACATCATAAATTTCCACTTCATGCTGCTAAGTTTTATCAGCTGCTCCAAAAATGCATTCATTTTATTTTCTTTCAGTGATTTTCAGTAAAAAGATGGTATCTGACTAGATTGGGTAGTTACTGTCATGTAATCACATCAAAAGGCACAAATTAAAACATGCAATAAACATAATACGCATAACAATTTTTTTTATTTTATATTTCACTGAAATATACCTGAAATTTACAATATGTGTTTCATTTATGCTGTCAAATTCAACTTTTGTACTCATATGGCAAACTGACCTAATTTGAACATGGACATTCTCTCACCTGACAGGAAATTTTGTGGCCATAGCTATGAAATATTGGGAGCACAAAAGTCACCCATGCAAGATCAATCCTGCTGTTTTTCTGCATAACAATAAAGGCAATGTGACCATGAACAAAGTTTATCCAATGAATAACAAGAAATACATTGCATATTTATTATCGTAAGTTTCAGACTATAAGCCGTGACTTTATTCCTTAGCTTTAAACCCTGTGGCTTAAACAGCGATTTGGCTTGTTCATGGATTTTCAGATTCCAATCAAACTTCTGATGAACTCCATGTTAAAGTGTTAGCTGTTAACGTTGTTACAGTGTTAATTTTTCACACTGTAAAATCAAAGCCGCATACAACTGAAGCTTTCAGATCAGTTGCTGAAGTACACACACTTTTTTCTTTATGCAGCATTTCTCTTTGGCTAGGAAGTTATCCACTTTCGTCTGGTCCATGAAACAGTGTCCCTTATGGAATGGTTCTCCCAAACTCCTGCCTGATGACATTTTCCTCACTAAGCCAAAGTTTGCATCAAGAGATAGAATCTGATGAGTTGACCGCAAACAAATATGTTCCACTGAAAATACTTTTTCCACTGAAAAAAGGGTTCAAATCATGTACAGATTTCACATATAAATGCTAACAGATAATAGACACAAAAGCGCAATTAAATTTCAAATTACTCAAAGGTTTTTCAAAAGTAACAAAAATGTTTTTTTCATCACAGGCTGGGCATTCTGTTCCATTGTCCAGCTCTTTGCTGATGTGCTGGACATGACTCATCTCATAGTAGTGCCTCATGAACATATTGAATGAGTCTGTAATAAAGGATCTATATAAACTATGCATCTGAAACAAAATAGAGGAAAAATTGTTTGCATTAAGCATAATTTAAGAAAACACCCATAGATTCTCATGCATTAATATTTCATAACAAGCTTTTTTGTGCTTCTGGGCACAATATTTAAAACAATATCTACAAGCTAACCTGGCTTATGTTCAGACAATTGATCCGGACTTTATCCATCTTGGAGGCAAGTGCCTCTACAAATCCCTTTACTTGCACCTGGCACTCCAGTACCAGGGCTTGAAGCCAGGTCATCAAGTCTAGTGTAAATGTAACTGAAGGTGTGTCTAGAGATGCTGCCCAGAGACAATGATGAAGGAGTGTAACTGCTTCTCCCTCACAGGCGCAAAATTGAAATGTAAACGTCTGTAGCCGACCTGTATAGCAGAAAAAAAAATTGTCTCCAGAATTATAAAGTGTACAAAATACTGATTTTTTGGGGTATTACAGAAAGCCCAACAACATTTACAACTCAGTTACTTTTTGCTACATGCTTGCCAAATTTAAATTGTTTTTACAGTTGGCCAATAATTGTAATGAAATCATATTGCTAAATCAACAGAACCTTGCATCCCTATCACAGTCACCGCTCTTGTACTTTTGCACCAGTTAGACTGTATGTGGTCCTCTCCTACCAATGTTGGCATGGCTGGTGTGTATGGCACAAAGTAATAGCCCTGTAAGAAAAATACCTACAGAATAAATTACAAATAACACATACAAGTAAGAAGGACATCAATGCAAGTGTCCGGAAGGCACATACAAAACTACACTACTTTGACATAGGGTAAGACGTGACGTCATAGGCCGGTCTATGTTATTTTGTCAGAGGTTTGGGGTAGTGTTAGGTTTAGGTTTAGTTTATTAGGTACATTCGGGCAATTGAGTGGAGCGAGCAGACGACAAATGCCGCGAGCCATTTTATGGCCGTCGCGTCTTACCCCATATCAAAGTTGTAGCAAAATGCTTTACAGCCCGCTCCTTAACCAATAATGTGCGGCGATAATTTAACTTTGGCATTTTAAATCCTTCGTAAATTACGCTTGTACAAACGGAAGGCAATCTGCAGGCCGGAAATCAGTTATTGTCGCAACAGTATTTGCTTCAGGGATACTACTACTAAAAATAATAATTATAAGAGCTTGCAAACGATCAAAATATATAATTAATAAATATTTTTATGGAGCGCTCACCTCTACTTATTACAAACAGTACCAAATACTAACACATTTCAACAAGAACAATAAAGATACCCTTGTTCCGATTGGTTGCTTTCCAGACCATGATCGCACTAGGTTACGAAAGCGACTCAAGAGACCTGCTTTAGTTTAAGAAAAAAAAATTGTCAGGAGGTAAAACTACAGTTAAATAGTTATATCAAAATAAACCTGCATATCTCTCTAAAATTCTAGTCATAACCTGTCCGAATTTGTAGAACACGATTGTCAAGAAGCAGACGGCATTGTATATTGGTTACGAACAGCGACTCAAAGAGAGCTACTAGAAGCTATGCCTTGCTGAAGGTGTTGGGTGACTGCGAACCACCACCACGGTGAAGGTCTATGTATGCGCGATGATGCTATGTGTATCGTGCTGCGTGCTATCAGCCGACCAACACAAGACACTGTGGATCTTGATGAATACTGTATTTAATTGTAACAAAAGCAATAAGCTAACTCGCCATCTTGGACGTCACTCAAATGTACATAAAGCCCCGGATGTCCCTCCGGGATAACTCTTATCATTACATCTCCCCTCCCTTGAGATTCTTCAACTGATGGGGAGAATGTTTATTCTCTAGTCAATGTTCAAAACATAATGATCAGTCTTTGTAACGCGCAGGCAGGGTGATTATTCTGCCGCTTCGAGTCATTCTAGGTGCAGAGCTGCTACTGGGATGGGAATCTCCTGGATCTGGAGTAGCACCATGTCTGGCTTCTGTAGCAGGACCACCTTTATTAGATGTCGATTCTGGACCTTGACTAGGATCACTAACATGAAGTGCTGTCTCTGGTTCACCTGTCACTGGGACTTGGGAAGAATACAGGGAAAAGTAATTTTGGACAGGACTGGGTTTGGAATTGGACTGCTCCGGCTCGAAGTTTCTTGACCTTCTGAAATGACGTCTGTTGCGTCGAAAACTGCCTCTAGGAGTTTGTACAATATATGACCTCGGAGCACACTGCTGCAGAATGACTGCTGGACTTCCCCAGTGCTTCTCACCATCTAGCTTCTGCAATACAGTGTCGCCTGGACGAAGTTCATCAAGCGGTCGCACTCCATGACGCTTGTCAAAACAGTTCTTGTAGGACTGCTTCGCTTTTGCATCGCTCGCTGTTACAGCTGCTTTATCAAATGTCCTTGACTCAAGGTTCTCAGGCAATGTAGGTAATGTAGTTCTCAGTTTTCTTCCACATGCTAATTCTGCTGGACTATATCCTGTAGCAGAAATTGTCGTGTCTCTGTATATCAATAGAGCTAATTCAGGTTCATCTTGCTGCAGAATCTTTTTGGCAATTTGAACTGCTCTTTCAGCCTCTCCATTAGCTTGTGGAAAGTGTGGACTCGTTGTAACATGTTGAAATCCCCACTTTACTGCAAATTCCTGGAACTCCCTAGATGTGAATTGCCTTCCATTGTCTGTAACAAGAATCTCTGGGATTCCTTGGCGTGCAAACATGCACTTCAGAAGTTTGATAACTTCTGCTGATGTGATACTCTTGATGTGCGCAAGATCAATAAAGCGCGAATAATAATCTACAAACACAAGGTATGATTGTCCTTTGAATTCCAGCAAATCTGCTGCACACTTCTGGAATACACGCTGTGGTAATTCTGTCGGTATCAAAGGTTCCTTGTTCTGTGTAGGTTTCTTCTTCTGGCAATGTCTACATTCTTCGACAATTCTTGTAATCTTGTCATTGATACCTGGCCACCAAACTGCTGCTTTTGCTCTCTCTCTGCATTTAGTGATTCCTTGATGACCTTCATGTATCCTCTTCAGGATATCATCAACATAGCAGATTATATTGGGTACATCCTTTATGGTTCTCTGGAATATCTCTGGAGCTGATGAAATGCCAAATGGTAATCTCTTGAAGAAATACCTCCCACATGGAGTGATAAATGTAGTAAGTTTTGCAGAATCTGGATCAAGGGGAATCTGATAGAAACCTGATGTTGCATCCAGCTTGCTGTAAACTGCTGATCCAGAGAGCTTATGTAAGATATCTTCCAGTGTTGGCAAGGTGTACCGCTCTCGCTTCACTGCGGTATTGAGTTTCTTGTAGTCAACGCAAATACGTATGCTACCTGATTTCTTCATTACTGGCACAATGGGAGAGCACCAATCTGTTGGCTCTGTTACTTCCTCTATAATCCCTGTTTCCTGCATTTCTTTTAATTCTTCCTTCACCTTGTCCAGCAATGGTATTGGTATTCTCCTTGCTGCATGAACACTGTATGGCTCAATGTTTTCTTTCAAGATGATTTTGACTGGTGGACACTTCACAGGTGTCTTGTCAAGCTTACCAAATAAAGCATTCACAGTCTCTATCTTCTTCACTAAACCTAGTCTGGATGCTGCTTCTCTACTAAGCAGATTTTCAGTGGTTGCTTGCACAACAAACACTCTCAGTACATGAAGCTGGTCATGAACTCTTGTTGTAGTAGTGAACTGTCCATCACACTTCAGGACTCCTCCTACACTCTTTAGCACTACATTGGTCTTTAATAGTTTGGGACACGGTGACAACTTTTTGAACTGTGTTGATGAGATGACAGAAACATCTGCCCCTGTGTCAATTTTGAACTTGACATCACAACCGCCAAACTGTAGTACAGTTGTCCATGGTGGTTCTCTACTGTCACTGCACAAAGTCCCTACAAAATGTTCCTGCGCTTGTTTTTCTTCAAGTGCCTGCACTAACTTTGTTCTGCACACTGTAGCAAAGTGTCCAAGCCTACCACACTTGTTACACTTCTTTCCCTGAGCTGGGCAAACACATGAGCTACCGTGCCACCTGCCACAACGAGTACAGCTTTGAACTGCTGACGATGCATGGTCGCTCCTTTCTGTTCTACCGCGACGTCGACCACTGAAGCCGCGTGAATTGCCAGTTGCACCTTTGCACTGACTACTAGTACTAGCGACACTTTTCTTGGATTGTACTACGTCCACATTTGTGCGACGTTGGTCGGAAAGCTGTGCTTTCACTTGTTCGTATTGGCGGGCAAGCAAGATGGCGTCTTGCAGTGTTAAATCTGCCTTTAATTGTAATCTTTCGGACAAGTCTCTGTCGAGGATCCCTAGCACGAGGCGATCTCTGATGGCTTCATCTTTGTATCTTACTTCTGCCTTTGCAGCGAGTTCGTACAAATCTCTAACGTATTCTTCAATACTTTCGTCTGCTTTCTGATTTCTGGCGTGAAATCGTGCACGCTCATGGATGATATTGCGTTTTGGAACAAAATACTCATCGAATTTTTCCACAACAGTGTCGTAATCTTGCTGCTGTCGTGCATCGAGACCAAAAGAGATGAAAATGCGTTCTGCGTCGTTGCCCATAGTGTAGATCAAGGCACTGACCTGAACTGCTTCCTCGTCTTTGTCTAGTTTTGATGCACATCTGAAACGCTGAAATCGTTGCTTCCACTCAGGCCACGAGGCTGGCTGGGAAAAATTAAATTGTTCTAGTGCTCTAAACGGAGCCATTTAGCAGCTTGTGATATTCTTTATGATATATATCTATCCCGACTTCTGTCACCATGTATCGTGCTGCGTGCTATCAGCCGACCAACACAAGACACTGTGGATCTTGATGAATACTGTATTTAATTGTAACAAAAGCAATAAGCTAACTCGCCATCTTGGACGTCACTCAAATGTACATAAATCCCCGGATGTCCCTCCGGGATAACTCTTATCATTACACTATGTGTATTAGGTGAATCATCATCATCGAGAATGGCAGATAATATGAAATGGTTTGGTGGGAACTGCTCTCCATCTTTTTTTCTTATCATCAGTGCCGGATTAACCTCAAGGCAAAGTAGGCAATGCCTATGGGCCCCGCGACTTAAGGGGCCCCGCGATAAAAAGATATATTTTTTGTAGGATTGAGTCTTATAACTATTGGCGTACACGCATGCACACGTACATGCGGACTAAGGCCTGACGAGAGAAGGGGGGGGGACAGGGGGTCTGGTGTACCCGGGCCTGCAGCTGTGAAGGGGCCCCTGCCTTGGTCAGTGGATTTGTTTCTTCCTCTTCTTCTCCTGTTCTTTTTCTTTTAAAGAAATGTCTCAGGACAGAACACCCAAGCATTACACACGCAGACGTTGAGTGTCAAGTCTGTAGTATTCTGTGGTGAGAAGTGTATAGTCAGAGGTATCATATTCTCGCTGGACAAGCCTGGAGGCGGAAGGCCGCTGGACACTGAAGATTTTATCGCGTGTGAACCGGCCAGAAGAAAGTTCGTGCATTGAGATTGCTGGGTTTGTGTGCCACTACGGGAGGGAGGGGGCCTGCAAGCAAATCGGAATTAACAGTGAAGAGGCAGGTATGTTACTGATGTGTGGCCACTCTGTGAACCGAGAGGATGGGGGCCCACCTCTAGCGCTGCAGCCTGTAAGCGAGAGAGATTAAGGCTGCTTTTTTCGTAGTTACTAAACAACACTGAAACTTTCTTTAACCGTTTCTTCCTTACCAAACAAACAAATACATTAATCTACACAGTAGATCATTGTTACAATGAGACTATATTATCCTGTAATACTATCGCAGCCAGCAAAAAAAAACACATTATTGCAAAAAACATTTTTAAAACTGCTGTCCCGCAAATAGTTAGGCTTATAAATTGATCACGGTGTTGTCACTGGAAGTTTGGACCTGGAGGAGGATGATAAAGAGGAGGTTAGCATGAGAAAGAGAATATAAGTTTAGAGACGGTATGTCTGTGCGGTAGGTGGATGGGCGGGTAGGAGGTAGAGAGGAATGTTATGTCACCGGAAAGGGGAGGACTCGGACTATTGTAACTAAAGGTGTCACCTTAAGAGGGACGATCGCACGACCTACCGATGTACCAGGCTCGCCCTGCAATAACACATCGGCCGGCTGGTCATTACCTTTCCTTCCAATCTCCGACTTTCTTTTGCTCTTTGCTAATGAAGCGCCTGGTAAAAAGGAGATAATATCTACCCACCATCCGTCCCCCAAAGCCACCTTGGAATCTTTCTTATTCTGTGCTAGTTGTCTGAGGAAGCTATCAATACCTATCATATATGGGGCTGTATATTGAGTTTTGCGGTGGCTGCGACATTTGTTTTTCGAATAATCACATGCTTATATTTGAATGTGTTTTTAAGGAGCTTTGTGTAACGTATATTTGTTTCACGATGAAGAAGGGAGGAAAAGAAAAGTTTACAGATGTGCTATGACATAAATGTTATTTTGTCTACGTTTTCATTAAATTGCTCCTTGTCTTGACACCCACAATCATGGTAGAGGCAAATTATGTTGGCCCTGTTTTTAGTTTAGAGGCCAGTGACTAAGATGACAACAAGTTTCACCCATGCCGGCCATCGGCCATGGACCAGAATGCATTGTTGCTGACAACACAACAAGAGGGAAAGGGGGAGGGGATAGTCTTGATAGACTGGACGGGATGGACTTTCATGGGAATTAAATGGTCGGGGTTTGGAGCAATTGGAGGTGTAGACTGACATTTTTATGAGATAGACGTTAGTAAAGTCGCCGTGTGTTTGACCATCCCTTTCAATCGGAGTCTTTGGACTAAAGAAAGCTTGGACAGTTGGACCTATAGAAAGCTATACACAGTTTAACATCTTTTCACACTGCACTCTCCTGCCTGTCACACGCTGTCTTCTAGACTCGAAAAGCCGAGATACGCTGCACTTTGTTTGTTTGGTGAGTACAGTATTTTTTTTTTAATGTATGCTTCTATGATTTTCTGTTTATTGACAAATAGCATTTGACAAGGCAGGAACATCAGTCTCGATGAGAGTGACTAGCAAGCGTCTCAAATTGACTGAGGATAATGAAGTTTGTGAGAAAAGCTCATAAATATAGCCTTACAAAATTTTTAGTCAGCAGGTAAAATGACAATATTGGTACTGCATAACTTTGTTCTGTGAACTATTACAAGTCAGCTAAAATATACTAAACATTTCTATTTTATGTCACAGAACCCTCTCCCTTTGATCTACTTAAATATTAAAATTAACAACAGTTACTGGCTCATTAGTATTTAAAACATTTGCTTTGTCTTCTAAAACTGAGCAAGTATTGTAACTGACACTGACTGATGGGGGTTGAAGTCGACCGAGTTTGCTTGGTAAAAAGTTGGAGGAATTCAAACTTTGAGTTGTGGAAGTGAGAGTGGAGAGAAGGCAGGCCAATCATTTCCGTTATTTCCTGCAAAAATGTCTGGTAAAAAACGTAAAATTGAGAATGAAGGTCGTGTTTTTAATGAAGAATGGACTCACAAATATTTCTTCACCTATTCTAAACAGAAAGCAGTATGTTTACTGTGCGAAGATACCGTTGGTGTGCTAAAAGAATACAATTTACGGCGTCATTATCAAACAAACCACGGGGATTTTGGATGCAATCTGGCCGATGGAGAAAGAAGAAAAAAGGCTTTGGAATATGTCTCAAAGCTGGACAAGCAGCAATCTCTGTTTAAAAAACATTCATCGAATCAGAATACTGCGCTGGAGGCAAGTTTTAAAGTGTCTTACTTAATTTCAAAACAAAACAGGCCTTTCTCAGATGGAGAGTTCGTAAAACAATGTATGGTGGATCGCGTAACTATAATGTGTCCGGAAATGAAAAACAAGTTCGAGAATATTTCATTATCAAGGAGAACTGTTGTTCGACGTGTAGAAATGATTAGTGAAGAACTAAAACAACAGCTGACGGATGCAAGTAAAAGTTTTTTTGTGTTATTCATTAGCACTGGACGAGAGCACAGACATACAGGATACTGCCCAGTTACTAATTTTTCTGCGTGGGGTCGATGAAAATTTCACAATCACACAAGAATTACTAGCAATGGAGTCCATGAAAGACACAACAACTTGCCAAGATATATGTGATTGTGTTCTAAAAGCAGTTGATGACAGCGGTTTGAAATGGAACATCTTGGCTAGTATTACTACTGATGGTGCAAGGGCCATGCGTGGAAAAAATGTAGGAATGGTCAAACTTTTGGAAAACAGAATAAAACAAGACAATCCAAATCAAGTGCTCTGGTCATTCCATTGTATTCTTCACCAGGAACATTTATGCAAAGCAGCACTTGATATGAAACATATTATAGATCCTGTAGTAAGTGTAATCAAAACAATTCGAGCAAGAGCTCTGAATCACAGACAATATAAAGCTCTACTGGAGGATACAGAGGCTGAGCATGGAGACGTCCTCTACCACAACAACGTCAGATGGCTGAGCCTTGGGAAAGTGTTAGAGCGAGTGTGGGACTTGCGGCATGAAATCCTGATGTTTCTGGACATTAAGGGAATGGAGTGTGACTTTGTTTCCCAAATGAAAAGTGATTTGTGGCAATGTGAATTGATGTTTGCTATTGATGTTTTTGAAAAGTTAAACCAGTTAAATGTCACGCTGCAGGGGAAAGAGGTATTGGCTCATGACATGTATAAAGAGATACAATCATTTCAAAGAATGTTATTTTTATTTTCAAGGCAGGCAAGTGAAGGGAAGTTCACACATTTTTCTTTGTTATCAAAGGCAAAAGTACCTGCTCACCTGCATGTAAAATTTAGAGCACAGTTGGACAGAATGAATGAAGAGCTCTAAAGAAGATTTGTGGATTTTAAGGAGATGGAATCCAAATTTAACATATTATCATGTCCTTTTTCTGTCCATGTTGATGATGCACCTGATGAATTACAACTTGAACTGATACACCTTCAATCAGATCATGCATTGAAGGAAAGGTTTTATTCCCTGTCACTGGTTGAGTTTTATAAGTGCCTCCCCAACAAATCATTTCCTTGTTTAAGAGTATTTGCTGCCCAGCTATTTTTGAATATTTGGTTCAAGTTACATCTGTGAGCAAAGCTTTCCCTGCATGAATATAAGCAAGTCAAAGAACAGGTCATTGCTTTCAGATGCAAACTTGCAGTCAGTGATGAGAGCATCTACCAGTAATTTTGAGCCAAAATTTAAAAGAATTGTAGTCAAAAACATTTTTCTCATTAAATTGTGTGTGCTTAATTGTTTATTCGGGATTTATATTTATTCCTACAGTGTTACATATTTCATGTGCTCAGTATTAAATAAATGCGTTTGTTTACAATTTGGCGATTTTACATCGTTTTTGTATTCAATTACAAGGTGCGGCCCTCGGACTAGTCATGACCCAGCAATGCGGCCCTAGCAACGAAAAAGTTTGCCCACCCCTGCTCTACACTCAAAGACGAGAAACGATCGAGCTGACAGTCACCCACACAAGAAATATAAGCGTCAGGAAAGGAATGACACCGTGGAAAACATGAACTAAGTACATGGATAAAGATAAAGAACAGAGAAGTGACCAGAATGTTAGTCTTGACTATGCAAAATAATTTTGAATTATATGTCAGTTACTTATATAATTATTTATGAATATTTATTTGGCGTCGATTGTCCTCTGTGCTTTAGTTTTGCAGTCTGTCTCTTGTTTCGGATCGTTTTTCTCCCTGTGTCAACTTCTTTTCTACTTTGCTGATTAACGGACTCTGTAGCCACATCTGTGCCATCTTCAACACTGTAGTTTCTTTTATGCAGTTCTTATCCCAGAATAACCTGATTTACTTGTTTGCTACATTTCAGTCTATGTTTTCTGGATCTACGTGTGGCAGCAGCGTAGACTGAAACACCCTGATCTATTCTAGTGTATACTGTTGTGTATTCAAACGAGTCTTGTACCTTTCACCATTTGGACTGTCATCAATATTTGTACTGAGCAATAATTAATATTTAATATTTCGCGCTCTGTAACTGCTCTGTATCTGCTGGGATGATGTTCTTTCAATCGCTTAACCAGCGCTATGACTGTCAAACTTTAATTTTATCCTCTTGATACAGCATTTATGTGTTCATGAGTTTCTTCGCCTTGTATTTCTGGCCATGTCTGTTAATATGTCTGTATTTGCTAATATTTGCTTTTTAAATATTTGTGTGATTGGTTTTAGTGTTTGCTATTTGGAATCTGTATGCTTGCTTTAATTGTGGACCACATATAGTGACAAATATTAATGAGAAGAACATAAGATCACCTAATGAATTAAAAAAGTTGGTCCGAAGAAAATAAGAGTGTGATGCCACAGTCTTTCAGGCTAAGTTCACCTTTTAAAAACTTATTTGACTCGGACATCTACCTTTTTCCTATTCTGTTTTGCATAGAGCCGCCTTAAGTGGGTATCCTGCAGTGGATAAAAGAGAACAACATAAAATAGCATTGAAATGTCATGCTTTGATATGTCTGTGAACTCATTTGGTGAGCTGATAAACTTCTCTCGCTCTTCTTTCTCTCTTATTTTATTCTATGTACATAACTCACGTAACAATAAAATAATAATAACAATAACAATCACTTCATACTAAAAAAATCCTTATTACTGCTGGATTCTAATCGATTAATAATCAATGAGATGTGCAAGTTAGACCGTCACTAAACATTGCACAAGAACGTCCAAACGTCTTGTTATTATGAGTCATTGCAGTGGCATTGACCACCTACAACAACGCTGGCATACAGAGAAGTATAATAATGCTTATGTAAATTACTTATTAAGACGTGCATGTGACAAATAATTATAAGCAATGTATAGTACAGTAGATATATTTCCTGTGTTACTGGTATTTTATTATTACTTGCCTATTTTCTGTAATGGAATCTGTCACAAACCTGAGTCTGTTTTTTTTTATTATTATTATTTTTATTGAATGTGAATGGAAAGCGTGTGCTGATGGGCGCTATATTTTGCGTGGGCCCGAGCGTCTCATGACGGCCGCTTTTTCTTTGATGTAACGGAGTCAGTGAGTGGCTCCACTCGTATATATTTGTTGAAGATTACGAATGCCCGAAGAGTGATTTTTGCGGCCTGATGCGCGTGCCCTTGAAGTTCAATGGAGGAATACCTGACCGTTTTCTCCAGCGCTGTATTTAAGTACTGACCAGACTGATAAAAGGTGTACAATTTTCATGTAAAGTACAAGGGCTGTTATTAGTTCAGATGGAAAGGGAGACAATGTTTTCACATGGTGCAACAACTATACTTGCTTGAGTGCGAGATGGTGGGGTGCGATTCCCATGCGGTTGCATATTAAACATGGTGGGAGTGTATCAAGGTGGAATGGAAAGTGAAATCTAAGACGGTGGTTGGCCTATCTTTGACGACCATATCGTCCACGCCCATGTTTGCTGTGAGAGACAAGAACATGTTTTCTCCTTTGGATGAGTGAGACCTTGCTACTCATCTGAGTTGATATTATGCATCCTCCACTGCACCATAATCAAGACTGATTGATGTACTCCTTTGGGTGACAGCCAAGGACATATATCTAGTGAGTTTTTCTGGGTGAGGGCAAAGAAAACTCAAAATATTGTACTCTATAACAATGGTAGTGGAACATTCTTTTAACAATGTTCAAAGTACATATTTAAAATGTATTTTTACAAGAGCTAAAGATGTCGCCTTCCCTCCCCCCAAAAATAAACTCTTCGAAAGTAGAAATCACAAATTTCCGAATCAACGTTTTGCTTAGCTAAGGATATATTTAAATATAAATCCACTGACCACATGTTTTTTTCACCTTCAAAATATGCTTAATGCATACATGATAAAGTATGCTTGTGTGTGTGCCTGATTCCCAGTAATCTGTATGCACACACATTATCTACTCAGGACAACAGACATTTGTACAAAAGTACTTTAATGATTTTTAAAAATCAACAATATTCTCAACAATACAGGACAGTAATAATGCACATACTTTAATTCTAAACAGCAAACATTTTAATAACTTGCTCAAAATAATGTGTTCTTGAGCACTCGAAAACAATTCCTGCATCCAAGCTTTCAGCAGCTCATATGTCTGCTGTATTCACAAACATCTCATCATAGTTTTAGATGCATCCAAGACCATTTAAGACTTTACTACACGCACACATATAAGCAAGCACTTAGGCATACTTTGCACATTTACATGCAAACTGTTATTGTATATCATGAGCATTACTGTATTTAACTTTACCAAGTTCCCTTTCCAAATATTTGCAATCTCTTGTGCATACAACACTTTTATGGTTTCCCCTTGACCTCCAGCACTTGACTCTCAGCCTATACTAGCTCAACACCAGTCTTACTACAGAAGCTTGTGGGATTGGCTGTCAGATGGTATAGCAAGCACTCTCCAAACTTTGAAAAAGTAAAGGCGCTGAAAACAAGGCTGCATCTTCTGCAAACCAATCTATATGCAGTGGTGGGGAGAACAGAAATGCATGTGGCGAAAGATTGCTGTACCTTTATTCTTGTGTAAGACATCTGAGAAAAGGTTTTATCTATTATCTTCCCAAACAATAAAAGTCTCTTCTAAGATTCACGCAACCGCATGCCAACATATTGTGCCAAAGACTCATGCTGCAGTCATGTCTGTAAAGTGACATGTGACAAGATGATGATGAAGATTTCTGTGTAGCTCCTCACTATATGTATATAGAACCTTTCAATTATACAGCCATTACACCCAAAAAAGATGGTGTAAAAAAGTTTCCCTTTCATCGCTTCAGCCCATCACTGCAACCTGAGCTCATTACCTGTCAGTTGTCTCTTGCAAACGTTTATTTTGTAGAAAGGTGCTTCCACCCCGAGGTGAGTTTGCACTACTGAAGACAAAGGGCAGGGGGAAAGAGCCCAGAGAAAACCCTTGAGGTCAGCTATGGGAATATTTGTCACAGCAAAAACAAAAACAAAAAACCCAGGACTTTGCCATCTTCACAGCATGAGCATTTGACCACTAGACTACTGGACAGCACTTGAGACAATATGTATTGGAAATATAAATATATGCTGACCAACACGGGTCAGTTATAGTTTTGCTAAAGACAGTCACAAAAGGCACTGCTGAACAAACATTTCAAAAGCTGAAGTGTTCCATTCCTGAAAATAGACATCATTTCTTTTCAGAACAACTATGCTGCCAATAAGATACTGAAAAGTCTTTTCTATTCGCAGGTGAGTTTTGCTAAACTGCCATGATGGAATGACAAATGATTGAGGTAAAGTCCATGCATCTACTACTATGTAGCATTTCAATTGTTGGTGGTGACCTTAAGGCACTGGACATTTAAAAGAAGCAGTTCAACAGTTTTGACCCTAAAAGATAATCTGTGACAAAGACAAAAAAAAGAAAAAAATTATAATGCACACCATTCTTGTCCAAACAGGCCAAGCAGTCAACTCTCATGATGGAATGACAAATGACTGAGGTAATGTTAATGCAGAGAATGACATGGTTATTCTAAAATATTTGAATTGTTTGTGGAAGTTTGAAAACATTTTCAGGAAAATCAAACACAAACACTGCATTTAGCCCTGTTGTTTTTCTAAGTAATTTCTTTGTTTTTGATTCTCTGTTCATCTCATTGAATTGTGCAACTGAAAGGTTCCCTAAAGCTTTTCGCTGAAGGTAAATTTTGTTGCAATAAATTCTTCAATGCATTAAAATAAACAACAACAGTAAGTAAAATATGTGAATATAAAAACACCATTTCAACATTATCCATTGCAATTTTGTATAATATTACTATAATTTGTATAACTAGTTCAGTCTGGTTCTCTGCTTTGTACAACAGGTATAAACATCAATATCTTATGCAACAAATGGCACCAGTACTATGCAATAATCTTCCACCAATGTGACCTTGGTCATACCATGCCATTTGAACATAACTGTGCTGCACTCAAAGGAAACATCCTGCACTAACCTGTAGCAGCCACTTCTCTTTGCAATTCAACAAGCCATATTCTGCCTAAACAGATAACAGTTCTGTGTGAATCTACTGATGCTATCACCGAAAGTAATATGAAGAATTTTTTAATTTGTGTCGTTAGGAACGCAGTTCTGGTAGGCGCTTCCTCATCACTGCCAACTGCAAAAGAAAAAAAAATTTAATCATGACATAAAGAGTGGCAAAAACAAATAAAAAAGTCATGCTTGCTGTAGTCAGCTGTTAAGAAAATTTAAAATGCTTTTGAAACAATGAAAAAGCAACACTAGTTTAGAGTTATTCTTAGAGTTTTGTTCTCTTTATGCACCAGTTTCTTTTTTTGGCTAGAAGTAAAACATTTTCTTCTGCATAGTCCTTCACCAGCACGTGATTTTGAAATATATACAGATGGTAGAATTGCCTGAAGTATTCATGAGCAAATCAAAACATTGCATTCTGAACTTTATTAAAACTGCTGAAGCTTAATCCTCATTCCCAACCTCCCGACTTCAAGACACACCTCCCGTTCTGCTAGCTCTTTTTTGATGACAACTATGGCCAATTTGTCCTCCTGTCTGCTTTCACGAAGAGTCTTTAGTTCACAGTTAATTTGCAGCACATCTTTCTCCACTTTTCCAAGGTACGCTAAAACAAGGTACAAAAGAAGCATCAGTGACTATGGTACCTAATTGGGATATACATGTATATATATTTTTTTAAATTGGTGTTTTACGCCGAGCCAGCAACTAAGGCTATATCACGGCAAGGCAGCCAGCCCTGTAAACAGATGCCACATGCAGAGAAAGAACAGCGTGTCTGACACAAGAACTGAACCCAGGACAGCCAACCTTCACTGTATACTATTGGTGACAGGCGCTAACCGTTGGACCGCCACCTAATTGGGGTAAGAAGAGAACTTTTAACAATCATTGTACATCAACAACACATTCAACAGATCATAGAAAACAGAATCTAACATTATAAAGTGTGCAAATTATTTACATCTGTTTGCCTAGTGCTAGCACTGGGTGAACCTCCCACATGTTATCAAACTATAGCAAACCTCCTCTTAAAGCTAATTTAAGGAAATCTATTAAAAATCTATAGTTTTTTTCATCTGTGATAAGCTGATACTGTGCCTGTGAAACTCTTAACTATCAAGACCGTTGCAATATGGCAGTTAGTTAGTTAGTTAATTGTTGTTTTATGCCAAGTCAGCAACTAAGGCTATCTCATGGCAAAAACAATGTATATGACTATTCAAGGATTGATATAAAGAAATTTTACAAGTCTAGAGATTTCTCTTTTCTTAGTTTTATAAAAAAACAGTTTTTTAACCCATAAGTTCTATCATATCAGGTGAAACATCTGAATGGACTTTACATATGCCAGGATTGATCTGGAAGAGTGTTTGGTAAAAAGGTCAGCGAGAGTCTGTGCTGTAAAACAGTTTTGACGAATTGTATCTAGTTTTGAACAGGAGATGAGCAAATGTTCTATGGTTAGGGGGTCTTTACACCAAGGACAAAGTGGGGAGTTTTCTCCTGCAAGCAAAAATCGGTGAGTGATAAATGAGTGTCCAGCTTTTAGTCTATTTATAACCACTTTTTCTCGTCGGTTTAGAAATTCTTGTGTTATACAGTCTGATAGTTTTGGAAAAATAGCATGAAGTTTGTTGTGCTTCATGGAGTCCCAATGAAGCTGCCAAAGTTGTGTGATATACATTTTAACAGAAGCGTACCAATCTGAGGCAAATGTTGTATGGACCACAAGTGGTTGTTGAAGGGCCTTTTTTGCTGCTTCGTCAGCTTTAGTGTTTCCTGGAATATTTGCATGGCCAGGAACCCAAATAAAGATAATGTCAAAATTGTTATTTTGCAGTAGTGATAAAAGTTCAAAGAGTTGAACCAGTAGTGGGTGATCTAAACGTTGAGAGTGAAGTGCAAGTAGGGATGACAAAGAGTCTGAAATAACTAAGAAGTTTTTCTCTTTAGATGTATGGATATACTGTATTGCAAGTAGAAGGGCTTTTAACTCTGCAGAAAAAATGGAGCTATGACCTTCCAAGCGAGCTGTCAGTGGTGGTGTGGAAATGTCCATCGGCACCTCTGCAGCTGCTACAGTTTCTTTTTCAGTATTTTTGGATCCATCAGTGTATATGTGACAAAAGTCAGGATAGTCTGTGACTATTTCTCTGAAAAGCTGCTGATAGACTATGTCAGGGGTTTCACCCTTTTTTTTGGTTAGAGAGGTCAAAACGAATTTCAGGTGTGGGAAGTAGCCATGGTGGTGTTCTGGTCAGTGCAATTGGTGCTGTCTTTTGGGGGTCCATTCCCAATCTCTGAAGATGGGGGTGAGCTCGTATGGGTAGAGGTTTTTGTTCATGTTCGCGTGCCCTATATTTCTCCAGAAACTGAACGGAGAAAACTGAGTGGAAAGCAGGGTTTTGGGGCAGAGCTCGAAGTTTTGAGACATAGGACAACATTAGTTTTAGTCGGCGTAACTCTAGAGGGGGTTCACCTGCCTCTGCATATAGGCTGTGTATTGGAGTGGTTCTGAAGGCTCCGAGACAAATTCTCAGGCTGTGATGGTGCACAGTGTCTAGCCTTTTTAGGTATGATGTCCTGGCAGATCCATAGACTATGCATCCATAATCCAATTTTGAACGCACTAGGGAACGATACAAACGGAGTAAAGTGATTTGGTCTGCACCCCAGTTTGTGTTACTTATCACTCTCAATATATCTAGAGCCTTCAGACAAGATGCCTGAAGATGACGGATGTGGTTCTGAAAAGAAAGTTTACGATCAAAAATAACACCCAAGAAATGGACCTCTTCCACTACCTTGAGTGCTGTTCCATTTACAGCAATATGGCAGGGAGTGGGACTTGGGACTAAGTCTGTACCACGGCAAAGCAGGCATCCCTGTAAGCAGATGCCACATGCAGAGAAGAATATGGCAGCCTGATTTACTCTTGATGTAGCTCTAACCCTGTACAAAAGAGGTAAACTGTTTGTCGTTTTCACTGGCACAGCAGGTTTTTATTTCGGTGAACAAGCGAACATGGACTGGCTTTTTTGCATACTGCACTACAAGCATTGTTGCATGTACTATACAGCTTCCTGACAAGACAACACTGGAAATCTTAAAACAGCTACATAACTACAAGCATTAGAATATCTAGCTCATTTGTTAGCTCCTTTCCTCTCCTTACAAAGCCAGGCATCATAGCCCCCTATCCTCAGTCTCTGCTTCTCCTCCTCCATCTGCTGGCCCAGGTTTTCTGACCTGAGAACTGCTTCAGGAGTTCCCTGCAACAGGCAACCAGTTCACTCCATTACATATTTACTGTTGAGTTTAGTCTCTACCTTTCATCTGCCAGCAGAAGACAGAAGCAGTTTA
This sequence comes from Marisa cornuarietis, assembly GCA_004794655.1. NCBI lineage: Eukaryota > Metazoa > Mollusca > Gastropoda > Architaenioglossa > Ampullariidae > Marisa > Marisa cornuarietis. Next base: position 1,391,405 of record SMMW01000019.1, on the reverse strand, counting down.
AGCAGCTGACTGTTCATTTTTTTTGCTTATGGCACATTGTCAAACATTATCAATATTTAACATTTCTGAGACATTTTAAGTCATATAAAAAAGTAGAAAATAATTTTTTTAAATAAAGAAAACTAAACTATTTTGAATATTTTCTAACATATCTTAAAGTTTGTCTTCTTCATTTAAAAAGATTATTTTTATATTATTCCTTCAAAAATGTAAACAAAGAAGGAAGAGGATATTAAGAAAGATGAGCAATTCTGAAGAAATGAAAAATACTTAGAGAAAATGTATATTACAATTTTATGGGTGTGAGCAGGAAGACATAGTTGTACCTACCTCAAGCTGAAGAAGTGATCTTTCATATTTCAATATCTCAATGCAAGAAACAGCCGTCCTATGAAAGAAAGGAAAACTATCTGTATGATGGCACTGCCTGCATTCATTAATTTCACTTTTAACTCATTTCATATTGAAGCTGATTTTACACATTTACTGAAGTTACCCACTGCAGTTTATAAACAAAATCATGGCTTTTTGACATGCAGAAGGTTCAAATATTTAATTCCTTTATTCCTTTTATTCAAAAATTTGATCATTCTCTTTGTCTTTTGGGAAACAATCCTTGTAATCACCTGCCATTTCTTTCTTCTGTCATCTGTCCTACATCAAGTCTGGTATTATTTTCGATGTCTTGTACATGATGCTTGGTCTGCCCTGTGTGAGGCATGTTGCCATGGTGATTGTTAACTCCATTCAAAACATGCTGCTGATGAACTGACAATAGGACTGGAATGTCAGGTGTAATCTGGGAAGTTTGCAAGGATTCAGGCACCTGATGAGGCATTTGTCTGCAGTTTGGTTGTCCAGATGATGATGACAAAGTTTTGACAACAAGACATTCCTGCTTACTGTTACCATTGACTGCTGGTTGATGTGATGGTGTGTTCTGAATGTTTAATTTCCCCACCAAAGGGCTACTGCCTTCTATGTCTCCAGGTTCATCCAAGAAAGACGACAACTCTTCAGCAAGACTCTTCCCATCAATCTCAATGACAGACTCAGCTTGGAATTTCTGAAATATATCTAGTATTTAATTACTTTTCAAACAGGCAAAACAAGATACTACAAAAATAAAGGAAAATAAACAAATTTAAGTATTTTCTCTTATGTCTCAATGGTTAACTGAGAGATCCCCACCTGTGCTGCAGTTGTGTGTGCCTCTGTCTTGCTCAATTCCTCAGTGGTCAGTGGCTGACCCATGGGTGGAGGGGGCAACTGTGAATCATTAAAATGGCTTTCACCACAAAGTTTTATAATGTTCATAGCAGCTGGCAAGACGTCAACAAAAAGGTGAGCATTCAAATAAAGAGTCTGAAGCCAGTTTGACCATGCTCCAGTCTTTTACTGCATGTCCTGCAGTATTATTACTAACAGCAGATGACTCTAAGCTACAAGCTTTTTGCTACTGATGACAGTCGTTCTTATCATGACCTTACGCATCTCTTTGCTTTTAGTAATTAGACAAACACTACAAGATACTCAAGTCCTATACAGTTACAACTTTTTCAACGTAAAGGTTATATAAATAAATTTGTCTAATTCACTATTTCATTAAATTCACCATGCACATAACTAGGCGACAAACCTGGGAAATGTCAATGACCTCCCCTTTCTCCAATGTTTGAAGCAGCTGCTGTAGGGTCTGGCAAACAAAAGTTTTATCACTGTAAAGCACCTCTCGCTATTATACTATTAATTAAATTCATGCACTAGTCTACCGCAGAAATGGACGGTTTGGTTGGTTGTGTTTAACGCCGTGCCAGCAACTAAGGGCCGTGATATAGCCTTAGTTGCTGGCACAGCGTTAAACACTAACAAACAAATAGCAACTAAGGCTATATCATGGCGAAACACAGAAATGGAGTAACCACAAGTGAAAAAAAAAAAGACAATATGAAAACTTCATTTCAAAGAATTATATAGCACCACCTTTTATATAAAATAAAAATGGAAAAAGTTATTTGATAATCAGCAGACACATGGGCTGGGTCCCAAGATGTGTCCAACTAAACCTAAACTATTCAATTGTCACCAGCTTAAAGACTGATATTACCTGTTTCCCGTCTTCCAGTGTAAAGTAGTAAACCATTATCTATAGAAACACAAAATGTATTAAGTTTTCTTCTAGGCAGCTGCACTTGGCTTTGATGATTCCCTTTAGGGCAGACAGTGGTGTGGTGGCTAAAGCGCCCATCACCACAACAGTGAAACTCAGATGCTGTGGGTTCATATTTCAACAATGACAAACCGCTCTCTAGATACCTCTTTACAGGGCTGAACACTGGTGGTTTTCTCTGGGTATTAAGATTTCCTCCATCCTGCATATGTGTATATACGTTTGTATATGTAAAGTGCTTTGAACTTGTTTTTAAGGATATAGCACTATATAAATATCCACTGTTATTGTTACTGTGTCATGTACTGCTGAATAGTACTTTCAAATGATAAACAGTTTTCGCTGCATGATCCATTTTAAAATTACATCACCTGCTTTTCTTATTCCAAATTGGTGTGCATACTTGTGACTGCAGTTGGTACATATGCCAGTAAGTGTGGATTCTAGAGACTAGCAACAGCACTTTGGTTGTGCAACTCTGTGTGCAGAACGATGCAACATTAAAACTTTTGTCTAATTCATAACACTTGACTGTTGGTTTGGGCTCATATTCAAGAAGTGGGTTTAGCAGCCTTTTCTTATTCAAGCTTTGTAAATTGGCTAACCAGAGACAGAGGCTCAAAAATCTGATATTCAATGACTCAAAGTATGCCCATTTTACTAGTGCAAATTTAATTAGCAGCATCCCCTTCTAATAACTTTTCCCACAGAAGGTAAGTAGAACGAATGTTATGACTGAACTTTTCTAGATTTAACAAATAAACTGGACAGATTTAATGGTATAAAACTGTTTGGTAAATGCCATTTTTATTCAGTCTGAGACTAGTAGAGATAATAAATATATAAACAAAATTGAATTTTGCAATATTGTTTTCTCCATGGGTCGTTTAAGAATACGAATTTTTTGTCTCAACAGGACCTCTGTTCCTGTGGAAATCAACTATAATTTCCTTGGTTTTAGATGTACTGAGCAGCAGGCCATTACCACTGCACCACACCACCAGGTGATTCATTTCTTGGTAATATGCAGACTCATCATTATTAGCGAAAAGACCTGCTGCTGTGGTGTCATTGGCAAACTTCACCATCTGTATTGACCAGTAAGGTGAGATACGGTCATTTGTGATAAGGCAGGGAGAGAGGGGATAGTTGACTTACTCTTTGGAGATGGTTCAAGAGGAAGTCAAGGATTCAGAAGCACACTGACTGGGAGAGACTGAACTCTAAAAGCTTATTGAAGAGTTTCTGCGGAATGACGGTGTTATTATTATTATTATTATTAAAGTAGATTTATATAGCGCAATTTTCAACCCCAGAGTCGACTCAATGCGCTTTCCCCCCCAAAAAAAACAAAAAAAAACAGATTGACACAGAAACCATGTTCAAACAAAGACCAAACTTTTTAACAAACAATTATACAGAGACATTGCAACAAACAAAAATACAAGGTAGAAAAGAAAATACCGGACACAAACATGAACATAACATCTAAAGGATAACATTGAGAGTCATGGTGTGGCGGAGTCTACAGCTGTGAGCAAACCATTCGACGAATGTCAGCAGACACAGTCACAGTGAGTGAACTCAATACGCCCAGAGCACGCATTTAGGGTGAGCATTGTTGCCTCGTTCAAGAAATATGATGAATTGAAAAGACATCAGTCGTGTGGTAAAGTGCATGGCCTCACATGTCGGCGACGGCACGTGGGCAGTATTTGCGCGCTTGCTGCACAGAATCGTTTTATTTGTTTGTTGTTGTTTTTTTTAAGATCACATGCTCCATCTCTCTGGAGGTTGAGAAGGGCTAGTTTTGTCCTTGACTCGGCTGAACTAAATCTGAAGACGGTTCACAGCGCGGGCATTAGGCTGCCGTTGGACAGGTGTAATATGTTTTCCGATGGCTTTGAAATCTTTTTATGACCACAGCGGAACTGTTTATCTTAGGATCTTAGTTGTTCAGCTTTTAACGACTGTTTGTCTCTTTGTTAATCTTTCTTCTGTTTAATTCTTATTGCGAAATAATTATTATTCCTTGCTTTAATTTTTTAATTTAATTTTTTTATGTTGAAGGCAGAGCTGTAGTCTACAAAGAGGAGGCGAGCATAGGAGCCAGGCGAAAATAAATTCATATTTTGGTCATTTAATACTTCCTCATAGAACATAATTTGGTTAGGATGAATAAATTTGACTTACCACAGCTTCTTGCTTGCTTTTTAATCCATTATTTTTTAATATTTCTTGGTACAGTTGTACCATTCACACATCTGCCCCAAAATGCATGCATAGTAACATCCTTTATTGGTTACTCCCACTAGGGTGGTCAGTTTGGTAACTTCCCCTCCTCAGTGGCTTACGAATAAGAAGACAGTTTGCCTCTTGGGGTAGTTTAACCAGCTGGTTCCCTACCCAAGTCAGGGCAATTTTACCCATAGGTATGTTGCTGATATCCATGAATATGAATGCTCTGTCATCTCCTTCTGCTGCCTATGATTCCTCTGATGTTGGGTACTCATTTCTTTCAGGTGGGCTGATATAGTTTTCCACTCACATCCTGTGTTCCTCAAATCAGCGATCTTTTGCTGTCAAGTCCAGTGCAATAACGAACAGGCTACAAAGCCTGCTTATGCTGACATACTTGATACTGTAGTTATCTGGATGACTGAGGAATTGTGGTACTGAAGAGTGTAACTGTATGTATGCATAGGTGTGTCTATCACACAAATTCTGTACTCTTCTGTACCTTGACAACCTTCATGTGCTGAATAGCCACATCTCTCTGTCCTGCTTGTTTCGCCTTGAGAGCAGCAAGCTTGTATTGGTTCAACCTCATCTTGACCACCTCTGCATCCTGCAGGTGCTGGGCGGCTATATAGGAAGACAAGAATATAGATCTTTGTACTGAAATTGTTCATACTAATCTTCTGTCTTGTAATCTATCAATAAAGAGTTACCAAACACAGAAGCATATCAAGTTTAAAAAAAAAAAAGGATTACAGGATAATTACCAAGAAATCCAGCATCATCTGCGAGACGCTGTATGTCAGCAAGAGAATACGGGCATGCGGACAGATCTGGAGGCTTGCCCAACTCGTAGTCATGCAGAGCCTGCATCAGCATCTGACACAGTTACAAAACAAGACACGATTCACATGTACTTGTACATTAAATGCCGTGATAAACATGTAAAATAGCTCATTTTTTTATTTAAATGGTTAATTTTTCAGTAATGCTTAAAAATATCCCGTTAGATCACTAATAAAAGGTGCTCATAGATTCTATTCTTCCTCCAACTCACTATTCAATGATTACTACTGCATCGTTTGAACTGTTGAATAAAAAAAAGAAAAAAAAAGAATGAAAGAAAGAAAGATTAAGAAAGAAGAGAAAGTAAGAGCAAATACAGACAAAATGTGAAAGGGAGATAGATGAACGGAGCAAACAAAAAGAGCTGCACCTCCAAAATGTGACATAAAATGACACAAGCTAGGAAAAAGCTAACTTTGGCTCTGTTATGTAGCTTATCAGCAAGTCAGTGTAACCCCATATCATAGCTAACCTTGGCATTATTCTGTAGCTTATCAGCAAGTTCAGTGTTACCCCATGTCATAGCAAGTTTTGAAGCGCGGGCACTTAAGCCACTCATCTTAGTCAGGGTCTCAACTGTGGACTTGTACATCTCTGTCTCCTTTCCTACTTATCAGAAATTACAAGGGTCATTTCCTGGAAAGCATACATTCATTTTAATTCTTTTATCAAAAACAGTCAAAAAGAAAATTAATTTACCTTGAAATCAACAGGAAATCATGTTGTAAACTTTACTTCTGAAAGTCTGACAGTTGTTTCTGCCAACAACCTAGACTTATTTTTAATTAGATCAGAAACAGAGATACAAAAATGATGTCTATTAAATCAATGTTTTACAAAGAAATTTGGTAGGAATTAATAATAAACTCACTTAACTTCTTGGTCGAAGTAATATTTTCTGGTAAATCCTTCTTATAAATTGGAATCCTTGCTTCAGCACGTTTTAATAGAAAATCCAACATCTGAATAAATCAGTAAACATACACCAGATCACAAAACACTTTGTAGCCAGGTATATTACACTTTTCAACAGGAATTAAAGGGGTTGCAACTTAAGCCAGTGTATAAATGGAAAGAGCATATAAGCTGTATAAATAATCATTTGTACCTTGATATTTATTCTATACTGTATTTCTCTTTTGCCTTATGTGTGAAGACTTACGTTGATTAACTTACCAAAATATTTCTCTACAGAGAAAATAGTTATTGTCATATGTTTTATGTACATGCAAGTAGATTAAGTTTTATTGCACAAGGTATCAAACTTATCACACAGTTGTCCTTAAGCAGTACCATAATGCTAGCCTGAAAAGTTGCCACTTTCTGCATATCTCCTTCTTCACGTGCCATTTCAAGAGCTTGCTGGTACACAGGAAGTCGCTCGGTGATCACTGCCACTGGGTTCACAACAAATTCTGCATTGAAGAAAGGTAAGGAAGTAGTGACACCTCATGCTGGAGAAACTGTTAATGACTGCCCTATTTGCTGGAGTTCTTGCTGATATAGTACTTTAAACTGATTCAGTTATGAGTATGTTTTGTTCTTACAAAAAACACAAAGGTAACATCAAAAAGTTGCACAGAAAACACAAAAAAGGGTAGCTATAAGGACAACAAAATTCTTTGTAATGTCCTTGTATCGGATTGTTAACTGGTAAAAAATAAAACAGAAAACTATGGCAAATGAAAGAAGGTACAGATGTTTCATGTACACAATACACCCAGTGCATGGGTTATGTATGCACTTCATGTACACAATTCACCCACTCCATTGGTAATGTAGGAGGTGTTAAAAAATACTGTATGGCATCTGACAGCACACTAGGGCACCATAAACCATTCTAATGCTGCTATTAAAGTTTGCTTTTCATTTTTACAAATCAAAACTGCACACCATCATCACTGGGGATTGATACAGGAGGAGGGATCTCCTCAGGCTGAATAGGAAAACCTGCTGCTGCCTGGCTCTGCAATTTCTGGATGACCTACACATGTGCATAGAAAAACTTGCTTTAAACTGCTATAAAGAAGAAGAATTAGAATAAAATTTCTCAGAACATAGAACTAATTTGCAAAAACTATAGATAAAAAAGACATCACAGACATTAAGCAGTTTGTGTGTGTGTGTGAATTTGTCCCTTTAATGAAGAAAGCAATGGTATAAACTTTGTTGGAGATAAAAAAAAAAGAAAAAAGGCAGGCACAACCTTCTGCTTACAAAACTTTTAATAGTGCTAACACCATGTACAAGCATAAATATACAGATACAGCGACACATGGCCACCAATTCTCTCAATAATTCCTTCCCCTAGCTCAGCAAGAAAATGCTTTAACTCTTTAAGACAGTTATCTGACATTAGTGTTGCCACCCTGTGTGCACAAACACTGCTCCATTAAAAAAAATCATAATAATATATTTCAAAGGTAGAAAAAAATGATTATAAGCAAAAATCAATCTTTCCAAGCAGAATCTGTCTTGATGCAACACTATTTTGCAAATCAAAAAGTAGGTGTATCCAACTGAGTTTCCAAAAACATTTCTACACAGTGATTTTTGCTTGATATTTGTCATTTTCATATCTGTCCATCTTCCCCTTCATGTTCATTCTCTATTTGTACTAGCTAAGGTAGCTATTCAATCCAGAAATGTGACTACAGGTTTATGGAATCACATCCCATTAAAATAAATGAATCAGGAATGTTTTAGGTTTTGTATTTTCTTTTTGGATAACAATTATTGATCTTAGCAGGCTTAAAATAGTTACCAAGGTGCAAGTCAGGCAAGTTTAAGAACACTGAAGCCAGATTAAGAAGGTGTTAGTGGTCAATTCAAATTCACCCTCAGCTTCAATCTTTCAGACTTTTCACACAAAATCCAAGATGATCCTGATAACTCTAATATTTTAATAGTATAATAAAACTATCTTTAACACCGATCTTCACTGTCAAATTTTAAACAGTATCATGCAGTCTTTTTTCCAGACTGGTGTACCCCCTACCCTGCTAAGTAAGGATTAGGAAATAAAGTCACCTACTTGAATTCCTCTTTGTAGATTTTGAATTTGCTGAGTCCTGGCCATACTCTTCTGGGAAGTAAGCCTTAAGGGGTAACAAAAATTATTGGTGGATTTTGCTTCTACTTTATACATTATGATCTTCTGCTAAAATACATGCCTGTAAAAAATTTTTCAACATTTAAAAACAAATAAATGTACACTTTTAACACTTAGTCACTGAAGTGAGGCACATTAGATCAAAGTTTGCATAAGGAGGTCCTATACATTTTGAAAAAGTTTATATATATATACACACACACACCATATATATATACATACTATATTAATAATAATAGTGAAGATTTTTATAGCGCATATTCACACTCGTAGAGAGTATGCTCTTAGCGCTTAAAACGGGGAAGAGACGTGGACTAAGTAGATACAGAACACAGGGGACGAAAGAAAACGACAGTACTGACAAAAACAGATAACAAAAGGCATCAAGTAACAGGAACAGAGAAAAATAGTGATGGGTAAAGTAGCAAGAGGGAAGGGGGGGGTAAGGACTACCATTGTGGACTAGGAGTAGTGCTCAAGGAAGAGGTGCGTTTTCAGTGCAGATTTGAAGGATTCAATTGTAGGAAGGTGGCGGATATGGAAAGGAAGAGAGTTCCATTGTTTTGCAGCACAGTAGCCAAAAGTCCTGTGACCATATGTTGTTGTTCTGGTGACAGGAACAGTCAGAGTACGGTTGTCAGAGGAAGAGCGGAGTTGTCTGGCCGGAGAGTAAGGGATGAGAAGTTCAGAGAAATAGTCAGGACAGGAGCCTGCAAAGAAATTAAAACACAGCACAGACAGTTTGTACTGGATGCGAGAACGGACGGTAGCCAGTGTAGGAAACGAAGGAGAGGAGTGACATGGTCCCGTTTCCTTGCTCTAAGTACCAGACGTGCAGCGGAGTTCTGTACTCTCTGGAGTTTCTGAATGAGGGATGAGGGGCAGCCTGCCAGCAAGGAGTTGCAGTAGTCAAGTCGTGAAAGAACAAACGCACAGACAAGAGTGTTGGTGGCACGTGTAGAGAGAAAGTGACGGATGGCACTGATCTTACGGAGCTCATAGTAGGCAGACTGACAGACAGCTGTAACATGTTTATCAAGGGTCATGTCTGCGGTGACAATAAATCCCAGATTCCTAACGGATGACGTGAAGGTGATGTTGCTGTCGCCCACCTTGATGTGATTGGGCAGACTGACTAGTGAAGGTTGATGTCTTCTTCTATGGCACAAGAGGGCTTCCGTTTTATCATCATTTAGTTTAAGCTTGTTTTTCACCATCCAGCCCTTGACATCACTAATACAAGCTTCTAGAGAGCTAATAGCAGAGTGAGACTCAGCTAGTGGAATAGAACAGTAAAGCTGCGTGTCATCTGCATAGGACTGATGAGACACCTGGTGAGACCGGATGCAAGATGAAAGTGGTTTAGTATACAGGATGAGCAGGACTGGGCCAAGTACTGAGCCTTGGGGAACACCACAGAAAAGTGAAGCAGGGCGAGATGTCTGACCATCGACTACCACAGTCTGGGTCCTATCAGTGAGATAGGAGTTGAACCATGAGAGGGCAGGTCCAGAAATCCCGTAGAGGGTGTGGAGTCTGTGAAGAAGCAGAGAGTGGTCTATAGTGTCAAATGCAGCAGACAGGTCCAGTAGGGTTAATGGAGAAACATCACCACTGTCAAGAGCAGATAATATGTCTGTTGTTACTTTAATAAGAGTGGTCTCGGTGCTGTGGAAAGGTCTATATGCCGACTGAGCTTGTGGAAGAAGATACATACATATACATACATACAATATATACTATATTATATACACACTAAATTATATATATATATAAAGCCGTAAGACTTACACCTCATCATAACTGAGTGGGTTTCCCACAATTTCAATATCAGCAAAGTATAATGCTTTGTGGTAGTCAGCAAGGCGTGAAGACAGCTCATCCAGCAAATTCGCAACGGAGTGCCCTATATATTAGAATTAAGGAGGTAAATGAACAATTGCTTTTTTCAACAAAAACTAAAGGTCTATATCAGCTACCTTTTAATTAAATGTTTACCACACTCCGACATAAATCTAAGCTTATTAAACTTTACAACATATCTCAGGCATTTTAAAGTATTTTTGCCTCAAAAGTTAACCTGTCTGAGGATGAATGTGCAGAGGTGGTGGTACTTCATCAGATGTTACTACCTTCCCCAAGTTAGCCCGCTCCATCAAGTCCATCAGCATCTGTCACAAAAATTGAAGTGTTGTCAATATTAGAATGAATCGAGTATTTACAGTATGGTTATCCCTTTCACACTGTAGCTTTTGCAGTTTTGATACCTTGATACCAGCATAAGAAATCAAAATGGGATTTTCTGGGAGTTTTGTGAAAGCAGTAACAACTCACAAAGGCCAGCAGATGTCAGAAAAAGAAACTCAGAAATGCATAAAATAGAAAAGTTATCTTCAAAAACCATAAAAATACACGCTTTCTTTAATAAAGTAAAAAAAGGAAAAAAGTTTGTGAAAGGAATGCGACAGCCAGTAGACAACACACAAAGGCTAGATAAGTAGAAATATCTTAAGCTGTTAAAAAGTTTAGTCACTTATAAAAGCATTAAACATATTACTATTGCATATAAGATCTTACAAAATATTTTTTACTGTTTAATAATATAAATGAAGAGCTCTACAACTTCCATTCTTTAAAAATTAAATTTTTAGTAAAAGAACGGCTGCTGTGGTACAGGTTTGGATATGCCAAGTGTGTTTACAGCAGTCTCTTACATGACATCTTGCTGTGATCTTTGCACCTTGAGTTTCTTTTGAAATTTTAAAATAAATTTCTTTATCATAGGTTTCTTTTAACACTGGCCTATGTATACAGCCTATGACCAACTACTTAAGCCAAATTTTACTGTGAGGTACTTTTATTATAAACACTTCATAAAATGAAAAAGAAAAAAACTTTTTCTCTGTTATAATGAAAGGCCAAAACATTCACATGGATTCTCCAGATCACAGGGGTGCTGCACCCCTAATTCCCTCATTATGGGAAAACTATATTGCCACAATACTTGCAGCATTGTCACAATGATTAGAACATTCTCACATTGTTTGCAGTATCATCACAATGACTGCAGAATTGTCCCTTTAACCATGTGAAGTCTATTAATTTTAACTGGTTAATTAACTTCATAATGAAGTTTGAAGTCTAACAAAACAAACATCCTATCTTTGAACATGCTTCTAGGTGGCACAAAGTGCAATCTTATTACAAAGTGTTTTGATTATTCTACGTTCACTCTCCTCCCCTAAACATACCTGTATATCCTTTTCAAGAAGCTGTCTTCGTTGGCTGTCATTGGCTGCTGTAGCATGATCAATGGCTTGGAAGTACATGGCTAACCGGTCCTCCAGCACAAACTTTGGCACAGGTGTCTGAATCAGAAAGTGACAAAGTTTCTGTGTGTGTGTGTGGGGTAGGTGGTTGGTTGGTTGTGTGTCTGTAAGAGAGAGAGGGAGAAAGAATGTATGTGTGCATGCAGCCTTGCATCATTGTATATGAATGCATATACATCAGTTTTGTATCATTAATAGTTTAGCAATAGTAAGAGCATTTTCTTCTCAGGCATTAGTCACCACTGACTTTTTCTATTTGTTTTTCTGATTATCACATCAGCTGTACTTTATTTAGTGAGGTTTCCAATATGAACATGAATGTGCTTATGGTATGGTTGTGTGTCTTCCCACTACCAATAACCTTTTCATTAAGAAAAATAGCTTCCTATATGCTGGATTAACATCACAGATAATAAATGATGCTGAAGTGCTGTGTGTAGACGAAGCAGTTGATCAAAATACACCCTTCTCAACTAATAATGCATGTCAGTCAAAGGCCTTTCAAAAACAAATAAGACAAACTGGTAGTTTCACAAGTTTTGTCAGTACTTCAGACACAAAATCATTAGTCTTAAATATATTTCTGAAGTGATAATTTTGTGAAATATAACTGCATTGCAATGTCACTAACCATGCAGGCTCCAGCACACACACAGAGGCTGGGTTACACTATAATTTTGTAAATATTTTTTGAAAGGAAAATAAGAGTTACATGTGATTTCAGTATTTCACCACACTCCGTTCAGAAAACTAAAATCTCGCACAATAAAATGCATATTAGTTTATCTGTATAACGAAACATTTCCCATATGTACATTGCTGAAGATGAAACGACAAACTTTTTTTTATTAAAACTGTATTGCATGTGCATAACAAACAAGTTTCGATATCGACGTCTTTAGTAAGCACCACTACATTTATAATACAGCCACAGCTCACACTTCTATCATCACCAACTGATACAATTTGAAGCTGTAAGTGGAAAATTACCTTGTCCATATTACCATGGGACCTGGATGGTACCGCTAAAAGTTCGTCACATGTCTCCTCAACTACGTTTGAGCCCGTGTTCGACTCTGGTTACCTGCGTTCAGTCGAGATAGACAACTGGCATGACAGGCCCGTTACGTCATATTACAGCTAAAACGTTACAGTAACGGGCAGCGTTCTCCCTGCGCGCGCATCATTCATAGCTTCGTAAGTGGGTCAAGTCTGGGGAATATCAACTTCTTTCAAAGTCAGAAATTATAGCTTTTGACAACTCAAGATGTTGAGTCAGTTATCCAAGTTACTGCTAGCGCGACATTATATGTACCTATGATCTTACTATTTGAGAGAAGATATGGGGTAAGCTTTGGGCAAAGTGCGTTTGACCCTGAATGATCGGGAATTGTCCAGTCGCTACCTACTTCGCGTGCATAAACATTTGTCGCCCCTGATGATGTCGCTCTTCTCTGTGGAGTCGGTTCCTCTATGGCGTTTCCTTGTACGCGCTCCGCGTGAACGTGTTGAGGAAGCAGTTAGATTTAATCTTGCATCAATATACGAAAAATACATTAGTCTTGTCATTAAACGTAAAGAATGCAAATCAAATAGTTTGCTGATTCGGTCACTTACCTTGCAGGTGAAGAGAAGAGAGAGACTTTAAACTTGAAAAGGCGTGTTTTGATCATTTTTCTTGTTCACTGCCTAGCACTCTCCCGCACGCCCAGCACACAACAGCCAGCAGACAAGTACAGATATTTTAATGCTCTTTAGTCGAGAAAGCATATGACGTTTAATTCTAACGAAACAGCTGAATGATTACTGTTGCTGTTTACCATAATGTAAAAAAGGAATGCTTTCATTTTGAACCAGCATCGATATCAACAAATATATTTCTGTGGAAACAATACCGTATGTAGCATAACAACCGCAACCAAATACTTTGATCACAAAATGATTATCATCATTCTTTCTAGGAAATGAAAGTGTATGAGGTTTTGTTTTTAGAGGGGGAAGTGTTGGTGGTGGTGGGGGGGGGGAGAGAGAGAAAGTACAGTTTCCAGCTGATATTCAAGATGAATGAAACAAACATGAAATTGTTAAACATTAATTCCACAAGACAACACATGCCATCAGCAAAGCAACTATAATAAATAGCTTGCTTACAACACATACTTTAGTTTGTAATCACAATGATCAGTCTTTAGATTACAACCCTTTTAGGGCATTTAAAAACATTTTCCAGCCTTTTGTTACAATTCCAGCTGTAGATCAGTCTTTTATAATATTGATATTCTTGCAAAATAAGACAGCCATTAACTACTTCCACTTAGCTACAAGGAACAAGTGTACACTTTAAATCAAGCCTTTAAAGAACTTTCAAGCACTTTCATTGGCAGGGATTCTGGGATGCCACTGTGTTTATGTTAAATCTGGAAACTTTGTTTTGATTGCAGTGAGCTGTAACATAGAAAAATACCGATATGTAGCTGTGAGAAATAATAAAAAATAAATATTTTTAATGTTTATTATGCAGCCTTAATACAATATATGGCAAGTTGTAAGAGAGACATACTCTATGCATTCTTTGTATCTTTTATATGCAAGTGATTTGTCAGTTCCAAAACATGTACACCATCTCACCTCTTTCTTAGCCAGCTTGTGTTTGTTCATCATGACTTCAGCTTTTTGTGTGTCTCCAATTTTTACCAGCTGTCTTGCTTCCACTTCAAACGCTGCTGCCTCTTTCTCCACAACAGCTATGTACTCTGTCAATGAATAAATGATGCTAACCAGGATACCACAAGAGCTATGTACTCTGTCAATGAGTAAACAATGTTGACCAGGACACCACAACATTACTAAATAATATTAAGATATTGATGAAACATTTTGCTTTTTGCACTTCTGGTTGAATTTTTTTCTTTATTGAATTTCACAAAAAGGTTATCCAAAATCCAAAATGTGGATTTTAAATGACTGATAACTTCACTACAAATAGAAATAATCCATTTTCTTTGCTTTGGAGGATAAATGTCTCCAAGTCCAACACAAATACTTTCAAGCCCAACATACATGCCTTCAACACAAAAAAGGAGCCAAAATCATGTTACTAGACATTTCTTAATTCATGTCCCAAGCTCTAACACTGTAGCCATGAGGATGTCAGCATATTAAAGAGTACTTCAAGTTTACATGCACTGTTCTCCAAAACAAACAAAAACCTGCACTCATTATTGCCAGACAGCAGGTTACGATTACCTGAAAAAGCAGCTTTTCCTCCTTCCCTGAGGTGTTTCTGTTGCAGCTCGAGCTTTTCCTCTAGAAGGACTCTTTTGTGTCGTAAGGTCTGTATCTGGATGGCGCTCAAACTGTCTTTGAGATAAGAAATCTGTAAAAGCAGACATCAGTGCATACAGTTATATCACGGACTTGTATTACTGGACTGCTTGCAGAGGATTTTTTTCAGTGCGAAGTCAAAGAACGAGGCTTTGGACAAAAAAGCTTCCAGTTTAGTCACGTTTCAGTTTAATTACTAGAACGAGGCTTTGGACGAAAAAGCTTCCGGTTTATTCACATTCATTATTTAAGCTCGTCGAGACTAACAGTGGAGAAATTCGCAAGAGGCTCAGGGTTGGTCTTGGCAGATAATGACAATGACAGACAGCAATCCACCTATACACGTCCATGGTTATATCCCAAATTTGATTTAAAGTTAGTTTTATATTTCTTACACTCCATACTATTTCAAAAAATAATCTCCTCCTGATACCTCCCAAAACTTCAAGATATCAGATATGACCCTATTGTATCCTTAATTGGTAAGAGGACAGTTTGAGTAATGAGATGAACACAATGAAATGTTCAGATATATGTACTACAGTAAAGAATTCAGGGGAAGAAAAAAGGTGATGTTGCAGAAATGTGAACATTAAACTATATTTGTATACCAATTTTTATTTGCATGTTCTGTATCCTCTCTCTATTGCAGGTCATAGCATACAGTACACACATAAGCACAGTACAGGAATTATAGAATAAACAGACTAAATCCTTGGGCTGACGAAGCCTCAGTATCAGGGCAAACTATAATGATGCTATAGGAAGAAAACAAGAACATTCAGAACATTGCACAAGGAAAAGAAAAGGCTTAAGGAACTGTCATTTCTCTTTCCTTTTTCTCGAAACACTTTCTTAAACCCCCAGATGTTGATCTAGCCAAGTGCTACAATAAGCCTACTTAATATAGAGGACTGCATTAGCACTGGAACCTTTTTTCCCCATAATAAATAGCGATATATATATATATATATCATAAAAACTTTTATTGATGACAAGAAAAATAATAAGCTTATTGAGCCCCTGATGCTATAGAAAACAAGATACACCTGTTTACCAAGAATCTGATGCTACATCTACAGAAAACAACACACCTGTTTATCAAGCATCTGACCCTCATATCGCAACACCTCCATACACATTGTGCCCTCTCTGCAACATAAGAAATACATGCAAACTATGAAAAACCATATCCAGCTAGTAAAAGTATTGATGAACTCTGCTGTGAGGCAGTCTCCATTTCACTCTAGGTGCCTTGTTGCAGGCATTCAGCTCCACAAAAGCAGAATGTTTTTATTGTAACACACTCTTCCACAGCAACAACAATGGCCAGGCTGGTAAAGATTTGGTGAAGTACCACCGTTGCTTTCAAATACAGACTGCAGATGTAGCTTATGGCCCCCATCCTGCACTATGGATGCAAGATGTGGATCCTGCTAACCAATACAGAGAAAACTAACAAGGCATTGAAGGCCAAGTGCCTAAGGAAGCTGCTCCGAATCTCCTACATGGAATACAAATTGAATAGCTTTGTACAGAGTATGGTCGCCAACCCTTGTGAAAAACTTCTTAAAGTGAAGTGGTGCAAGCTGCTCTGGTATGGTCATGTGACCTATGAACCCTAATACTGTCCTTCAGGGTAATAATAATAATAAATGAAGATTTGTATAGCACATATTCACACTCATAGAGAGCATGGTACATTGAAGGGTGTCGACACCAGGTGGTCAGAGGAAAACCTGGCAGGCAAACATGAAGGAGTGGACTGGTTCCATGCATGACTAGCTTACCACCACTCACTACAAGCCTAACTGGTGAGCCTTGTCAGCCACTGCTTGTAAGCTGATTTTCCTGATGACTGGTACTGACAGACTACTTTAAGTGGTGGTGAGCTGGTATCAGTCAGAGGATGACAAATGAATGAATGACGGTTCTTAAGGCTTCTCCTTTAAAATCTTAGATTTTCTGCATTATAATGATGATTATCTCATTTTATTACTTTCCTGTGGTTCTTTCAGCTATAACAATGGTACATGCACTTAATATTCTTTACACACTGCCATGCACTGTCCAGTTGGGGTTAAACCAACCTGAGAAAACGTGCCCATCTGTGACATGAACACGTAAAAGACATACAGAATAAAAGGTATATTTGACGGTATAGTTGCTATTTTCTTTTAATCAACAAGTAGATGTAATATACCAAGACTTCACACTTTGTCATTGACAAAACAATCATGTATAATACGCTTGGCTCATTAAGCCTCCACCTTGCGATCTACTCCAACAAACAACACAACAATGGTGTAGTGACCAAAGATGGTAATTAATACTGGTCTTCCTGGACAGATGACATTGGCCCTGCCGCCAAGCGTTTTGCCATATAAACTTGCAGGCACTTACAACTTCAAAGCCTTTAGATTCTATCTGCATTAGCTGTATTCGTACTTCTAGGGTATCTTAAAGGTTTTTTTCGTAGCAGCCAGAATAGATGTGAGCTTCCCTAGATAATGTTACACTTTGAGGTTTGAGCAACATCTGACGCTTAATTTTTGCTGCAGATATCACAAAAGATTATTTTATAATATTTCAAAAATGTTTAAGGGCAATAAGTTACAAAATATTTTACTCTAGAACACAAGTTTCAGTGTTGCATGTTGGAAAGTGTTATATGCTGTATAGACACATAAACATTGTAGAGGTGGACATCATGCACAAGTTCACTGATACCAGTTACGCAATAACTATGTGGGACGGATATTGTAAAAATATAACAAATTATAGATATGTGTACATAATAAGTAATACTTAAAACAGGTTGGCACATTACCCAAACAAGAAAAATTAGGTAAAGAAAATACACATTTAAAACAATGTATCACAATCATTTTGATTTGTAATTTTTACAATGCAGACAAAACAAATAATTCTTGATGGCTTCAGATTTTCTCAGATATTTTACAGACTGATACTTGATACCACCATGAACCAAAGACAAATTAAGTGACTTAAAAGCAAAAATAAAACCAGCCATGTACTCACTTGTATCTTACCCACAGATACATCAGAATAAATTATTTGTCTACGCAATAATGGATTTAGCTATATTTCAGCATAAAGATGTATTTTAACACAAATACATGCAAAAAAAACTTAATTGATGCCTATTGAACATGTTTCAAAATACCAGCATAATCTTTACAAATGGCACAACTCTTTTTAGATCACTTGAATTTATGTAAGGATGAATGAAAGTTAATTTTATTTTAAATTTTCAAAAATATTTTTACATCTGATTTCTCTTTAAGACTGCAAATGTATTTTAGATCTGTAGCGTAAGTTAGTTTCATCCTTAAGAGACAAAATCTTGCATGAAATGAGAATTGTTTCCTTTCAGTGACTGAAATGATTCCTCACTGTAAAAATGTGAAGCATCAGTAACATATAAACATCATCATAAAAAACTGAAATAGCAGATAAAAGATATTAAGGTTTACATTTAAACAGTAACTGAGGTCAAAGCATTGCTTTTATAATTGCACAACTAACCCCAACAGGTTTTCAATCTAGATTAGTTACACATTTGTAGCATGATATATAAATAAGAAATAGTAAAGATATCTTAAACTTCTTACAAAATATTGATATGTGCTTATTCCCAAAGATTTAAAAAAAAATTCAGCCAAAGCTGAATAGAAGCTGCAAAGTTACATACACATTGGCAGAGATTTACCATGAAACCTTTTTTATGGACCACCTCAAATGGATGACTAGCAGTCTTAACTGCCACATCTGCACTATCTTGCCGCTTTTGGAACTATGTGTCAGCAGCATAATTTACCTCTTTGATAACTTTTCTGCTATTACATCATGAATTTTTATGACTCTTGACGCAACTTTTATGCCACTCATCCTTGTGAAAGTTGAAATCGACAGCTGTGTTCTCTGTAGTCTCATGTCTGTCATTGTTGGAACATAATAAATATGTTACCACTCGGAGTTTTCGGAGATGTACAGATCTCTGGGGTCGAGATAGTGCATACTATGACTGCTCCATATTTTCTGACAGGTTTGCTGCGCTCCCTCAAGTCAGATATCTGAACAGATCTCTTCTCTAATTCCTCTTTTTCCTGCTCACAGTCTACCAGTCCTTTCCAATGCCAATTTTGCCATCTTTTATGTCTGTTGTTGTGTCTCCGGTGTAGCCAGTATCTTGCTGATATGTTTCAGTCTGTGTAGTTATATGTGGTTATATGCAGTTTGTATTGATTGAATGAGTGGTTCAGTGTTTTGTAGTCAAATAATGTTTGTAAAGCGCATTGAGTCTACAGTATAGTATCGAAATGCACTATATAAATCTGCAGCATTATTATTATTATTAAAACTAAATGATTAAAACTAAAACTTAGGCACATTGCATGATGCATTTGTGAAACCCGATTGTCTCTTAAAATCATCTGGATGCCAAAGTTGGAGGTGATGGTGAAGGGATACAATGAGTTTGGTGTTGGCTGTCAACGTTTACCCCCTTCCTTCTCTAGGTTACTGTGCACCCACTGCCAGACAGACAAAACAGTGTTTCAATCATTCTGCTCCTTTGCTGCCCTTGTGTCTAACCAGCTAATGCATGGGCCATAATCTTTGCATTAATCTGCATATTTATTTCCCTTAACAAATATCTTAAGAAATACAGTATAAATATGCAAGATTAGGAAAATATCTTTAGAGTACAACATACTTAAAAACATTTGAAAAAAACAGACATTTGTTGCTTTAACAAGTGTTTCATCAACTACACTGTAATGCCAGCAGCAATACACTCATGGCAGTCAGAGTAGAAAAAGACTTCACACTGTCTTGTCTGAATGAGTATGTCTAGGTAATAAATGTTACCTTGTTCTTTCATGATCTTCTCAGCGATCGGGGTTTTTTAAAATATTTT
This sequence comes from Marisa cornuarietis, assembly GCA_004794655.1. NCBI lineage: Eukaryota > Metazoa > Mollusca > Gastropoda > Architaenioglossa > Ampullariidae > Marisa > Marisa cornuarietis. The sequence goes on along the minus strand of SMMW01000019.1, from coordinate 1,371,444 downwards.
TTTCATTCCAATAGAATATTTCATAGATCCCACCAATAGGTATAAATTAATGACAACGGCCCTGATCAATTTGGTATATTGTGTTTGTTACAAGCTTGAGTAAGCTAATTTAGGTGAATCTATTAGGGATGCAGATGTGGCTAATTGTGTCAAGCAAATACTGTGACAAAGCACTTATTTGTTCTTTGAGATTTGCTTGTACTGTATGATGATGGTGGTGGTGAAGAACCAAATACTGCATCCTCAAAAAATAGCATTGCATTGTAGTCTGCTATGCATATAGTATTTTCTGCTACAAGTCACAGTAATACAAAGCCCTTTTGGAGCACTTTCTAATATTCAGAGATTAGCTTAATGTTGATATGATTATCAACACAGTGCAAGCATATACCATTTAACATCTCATTTCTTAGAAGCAGCTCATGTTTGGGGACATCTGAACTCAAGTTAAATACCTAATCAGTTTGACTGCATGATAATCTTGCATTTCTTTTTAACTTAATAAATTATTTGTTAGTATAAACTGCAATCTTTTTTGTTTTCTGTAAAAAGGTTTAGAACATCATTCACCTAGAAATTCTTTAGATCAACCTTTTTCTTCTCTTCATCTATTTTTGTTAAAGTGGCCTCTGCTTTCGAAATGACCTTTGAGTTGATGTTGGCAACATTCAACTATAAAAACTGCACAATTTGCTCACATCATATGATCACTAAGGGGAGTATATATGTGCATGCACTTGCAAATGTATACACTTGTGTGAAAAGAATGTCTGTAGCTTTCAGTACCTTGTACAAGTAGATGATGATGTACTGAGGCAAGTTCATGCTATGGAACACCTGACGAAACATGCAGATGTTACAATTAACCTCTAATGTAATGAAGGCTTCTCAGGAATCTGAAGACTGATGAATTAAATCATTCATCTTAAAATGTGGTTTACACACATACCCACTCCCAACAACCCCTCGCCCTAAAAAAAAAAAAAAAAAAAAACAGAACAAAAACAGACACGCTCATGTACTTTACAGAAACCAGGGATATCAATGAGTAGAGATTAGGGGAAAGGATTTGAGTCAGGGTTACCGTTATTTAAAAGGTTAAGGTTAGTTTTAGTGTGTGTGTGGGGGGGGGGGAAAGGGGGGGTTAACGCTTTAAAGCACCATGGATCAGGTGAATCAGAGATGTATGCTAATTTTCAGTTTTTGGCGCATTTTCAATGAAATATATTAAAGGTTTTTTTCTCTTTTGCTCAGAATTGGTCATGTGAGGCGTTGTTTTGTGAACACACAAAAATAATAATGAAATAAAATTTATAATTTTTTTTATTGGAAGCTGGGCGCTGTGCCTGGTTTTCATGTATACTTCATGAGTGTGCCCCTGATTTCCATGAAACACACACACAAACACACACTCAGATGAGTGCTAATTGTTGTTTAAAAAAAATGGACTGAGTACTTCAGTAACTGGACTGCACGAACATCCATCTCTTCACCATTACCTCCATTCAATAAGTGGGAGCACAACATGCATGTGCCAAACACTATATACACAGTTCCCTAAGTGTACTGTTGCCAGTGACTAACTGATGTACATTAGGAGATCCAGCAATGCAGCCATTAACTTTATAAGAATATATATAAATGTATATATACAATCCTTACACAAGTGCTTAACAGTAGCAGAAAGGAATACTTACAATTTACTTTTCTGCTCCTGTTTGAAAAGACAACAAAGGAAACCTTAGAATTTCAAAGAGCAGTTATTCAAAGACAGTAACTATTGCACTCAAAAGCTGAATGAATGATCTCATGTTGCATTGCTTGAAATCTGTTTTATGCTGAATGAATTATCTCACATGACATTGCTTGAAATCTATTTCATGCTAAATGAATTATCTGATGTTACATTGATTGAAATCTGTTTCATACTGAATGAATTATTTCCAGTTACATAGCTTGAAATCTGTTTCATGCTGAAGGGAGGTTGGGGAAAAAAAGAAACAAGCATTTGTTACTTCTGGCTTTCAGCCCAGACAAGACTTCAGTAAATAAAATAAATCTTTAGTAAGCTACAGCTTCATAATGATAATACTGCATCATTTGAAGAAGACAATTACGATTATTTGTATTTTTCACCTAAAAGCAAAAACCTGCTTAATTTTTTTTTAAATGTCACTTACCCCAGAGGTGGCTGGAGTTATTTGACTCTGTAACAGAATAAATAAGCAGATAAAAATAAAATAAAATTGAAATCCATCAATGATAAGGATGTAAAGGCATATAAAGTTGATAATGCATAAGTGAGAAGGGGTAAAGCCATGTGAGCAAACATTCAAAACATTTACCTTTGATCCTGTTGTCTTAATAAACTGGTCAACGACCAGCCATTTCTCTTTGACTTCATCTACTTGTCGACTCTTGAAAGGATCGCGGACACGAATTTTGACTTCTAGTTTTCCCCCAACAGTTTTCCGACCTTCCATCAACTATAAATAACAGAAAAGAATGATGTTTAAGCAGGATCAAAATACTATTTCATTTATAACAGATTACTGTAAGCTACAATATCAGTAGCAACTATAAACAGCAGGTGCATAAATTTTATACTAGTTAAATGACAGTGGCTAACCCTTGACAGTAAACAAAGAAGGCAGCATGCCCACTGATCAAAACTTTTGATGTAGGTTTGAATTTCAGCTATTTCTGAATCTTGCACCTCACCTTTTAACTTTTGAATGCACACATGCACAGTTCTCAGTCCCTTGTACCCCACATGCACATCTGACAGCTATGCTTTTAATGAATCAACATAAAGACCTAAAGAATCTTAAAGAGTTTATGCTGAGGACATAATTTTCATTACCAAGTACAGACAACATTAGTAAGAAAAGCTGGTAAGATGTCACTTACATCAAAACTGTCATGCAGAGTACATTTTGTTTCCAAAATATTCAGTTTCACAGTTGTACTCCCCAATAATTTGTCTCCTTTGAAGAACCCTCTGCAACACAATTAAATTAACTAAATGCAAGAGCTATAAATAGTTATATATGGACACTGTATAAATCCCTACTTAGGTCATTGATTTCAAATATTTTTATATGAAAGGAGTCAATAACATCCAAAAAAAATTGTAGTCTTTCAAAATACCAGGTCAGAAATGAATGCTGGTGGATCACTTAAATTAATGTGTGCACTCATAATATGTGAATGCATGCATACAGATACAAGAATGTGTGAGACAGAGTGTAAATGGATGTGCATATGTGTGTGTGTGCGCTCATATGAACATTAATACATGTGCATAAGTACGTATTATGGTTTTGTTTGAGAAAGTCAAGACAGCACAAGAAAGGAAAAAAAAAAGACAGGGAAAAAAGAAGTTAAATGACATAACAGAAATGTAGCAACACAATTGCTGACAGTCTACTATAGAGCTTTAACTGTAGACACTCTACTAGAGCTCAGACTGTAGACACTTTAGCAGAGCTCTGATTTTAGACAGTCATCAAAGCCTGTAATTAGTTGATGACAAACACTTAAAACACAGTACTTCTAAATGAGCAGACTACAAAACAAGAAGCAAGTCAACCTCTTGATGAAGACATCAAACTTCATTCCTTTTCTTTCTATCACTCTGGCAAAACCCCGTGACTTGCGGTTAATCTGAAGTTTGAAGACCTCACCATACTCTGTACAAAACACAAAGTGCACGTATCACTACTGGCACATCAAGAGTTAACTGCTATGTGAGATGAGCTGAAGAATATCAGTATTAGTGTTAATGAATCTCGTAAGAAAGGTTACGTTTTTAATGATGTACATGGACATTTTTTCTAAAAATATAAAGACAAAAAGAAATCGATATAATGAAATTATCCTCAAATTGGTGATGCACCTATGCATGTTTTTAAATATCAGTGTAGGTATGCACACATCCTTGCATCTGTTCCTTTTTCACTTTAACAACATAGGTCCTGGTCTTCAATTACCTCTGTAACGATGCTCCCTTTCACCTGCTCACTGATTTAAGTTAATTTAAATTCAGTTCCAATCATAATGTACACGTTAGGAGAACATGATGATCCCTAGCACTAAGACAGCAAAAGTGATAAATCCAAACAGTGAATCCAACAAAGTGAAAGCCTGCATGAGAAAATATCATGTCACAAACCTGGATTGATCGTGTTTTTAATGGTCTGTGTATGTCCTGTTTGAGCCTCTTCCTGAAAAGATTATTAAAATAAATAACAGAATTTTTAAACAGAAACAAAAACATGATATTTCATTCTGGACATATAGAAATGTGACCATGCAGAAATTAAGCCAACATTACAAAGAGGAAGGGTGGGGCAATTGGTGTTTATGCCAAGCCAGCAACTAAGGCTTCATCAGGACAAAGCACATGCAGAGATAAAATAGTGTGCCCTCAATGAGATCTAAACTCAGGGCAGCTAATCCTCACTGTACTGTTGACAGGCGCTTCAGATATAACAAAGACATCTCATTCTTTCAATCACTTGTATCATCAGAAAATCAAAAGAACCATAAATCTTGCTCTCCTCCCTTTCCAATTGCATGCCTGATGCTTAGTTTAAAATCACAATGCATATTTGTGCACATAATGACTTGACATGAACCAGTTTACAAGTACACAGATTTTTTTAAGTTTTGTGAACTCCAATTTTAGTGAAAAGATACTTACAGCAGATGGAAATGCGAACTCATATTTGACAGCAGTATCCATATCCTTTTCACTTAAACCTGTAAAAATCCATTTTTGTCATTCATAACAGCAAGCATTAATAAAATTATTCATAACCATATTCTCAATGTTTCCAAATTGGGTCAGGAGAAAAAGTTTCAGCATGGTAAGTCTAGCTTTTGGTGAATACTTGTACTCATTAAAGTCTCACCTGATGGAAGGTTGTAAGAAATTCCTCTGATGATGCTTACTTCCATGTCACTATCCCCCAGATCTGTGTTACACCTTTAAGAAATGTACAACTAGGTTTAGCAAGGAAGCTAAAATAAAATATTAATAGGGTAACATCATGCATTTTTTAACTTATTCTAACTCTACAGTGCATATATGGCCTACACTTTGTGGTTGCACCTTAGACATATAGTATTTACCTGTGTGACTATTATATTTTTTTTACACAAATATGAAAGACATGAAATACATTCATTTATTGCTACTTAATGTGTGGCTTAGTCTACTGTCTACAGGAACAGACGATCATAGGATGATGATCATCTGAGTAACCCTATGTGTAAAGATTTTTCAAAATATCTTCAAGGCTAAAGTTAGAGGAAAATTCACCACACTGAAATTAGTGGACTGTTATGTATACACCCTTGCTGGAAGCATCAAAGAGATGCTACTGTCAACAACGCTGGAAGTGCTAGGATGTCAAAAGTACAAGAAACAACCCAGGGTCATGAACGACATCCTAAATCTCTCTGACTAAAGGAGGGCCTCGAAGAAAGAAAGGAAAAGCAAACCTGAAGCAGCTTCCAAGTACAGAGATGTGAATTTTGCCGTCAAGAAAGGGATGAAGGCAGTTAGGGAGAACTGGATCAAAAGTCAGTGGAAGAGGGAATGGCATGGAATGACACCAGAAAGGTCTACCAAACACTATAGACCCTCACCAAGTCAGGTCGACACAAGACCTCAGTCACTGAAGACAGAAATGGCCACCTTCTCACAGAAAGCACTGCTGTACTCAACTGTTGGACTGAATATTGCAAAGAGTTGTACAACTTCCAGCTGAAGAGAAACGCTAACATCCTTCAAAGCAACTAGACTAGAACCATCGAACATGCAGACTTACCAGTCCTATGAGAAGAGGTCAAAAGACTGGTACGCAGTCTGAAGGGAGGAAAGTCACCTGGCACTGACAACACCCCAGCTGAGCTGCTCATGTAAGGTGAGGATAAAACAACAAAGGCCCACACTGCTCTGTACGAAAGTCTGGGAATGCAAACAATGGCTCAAACAAGCACAGTACTGCTTAGAAGCTCTCTTTCACACAACAGTAGGCGCCAAGGGTGTTCCTATTGCCTGTGGCGTCCAACATTTTTCTGGAGAACATCATATGTGAAACTCTCCATGACCATCATACTTCCATTTCCGTCAGTGGAAAGCCGATTTTTTGCAGCCTATGCTTTGCAGATCTGATAGAAGGTACTAACAGAAAACTCCAAGACCTTACCAACAGACTGACAGATGGTTCAAACACATAGGGAATGGAGATCAGCACTGACAAGAGTAAAGTCATGGCCACTGGCGACAGCAAAGCAGAGATCTACATGAACAGAATATGGTTTGAATATGTCAGCAGCTTTAAGTACCTGGGAGCCACTCTCTTGACAGACAGAAGCTCCATGACAAATGTCTGCATCACAATCACAACAGCAACAGCTGCAATGGCTAGGACGGACAGGGTATGGTGCAGCCATAACATCAGGTTTACTAAGAAGTACAATCTGTACAAGTCCCTCATAGTACTGAACCTCCTTTATGGATGTGAAATGATCCTGCTTGACATAAAATGACAGTGTTGAAAAAACACTTACTGAACTACAGAAAAACTTCTTGTCTCATAGTGAAATTTAGGCACTGGGTCACCATGACGAAGGGCACTTTTCAGTGAATCTAGATCCTTGCGACATCCCTGCTCCAATTTCTGAAATCTGTAAAATTCCACAGAAAGAAAAATAGGAAAGATATAATTAAGACTGGATTTTTCAAACAACATTGTCTAAGTTTAGATAAAACTACAATGGAGTATCAAAACTGTTATTTTGTAAATAAAAGCAACAGCATATTTTTAAAAAGTGCATAGATTTATATAAATCCTTTACTTGCAGGAAAACCAGTTTTTCTGGGATGTCTCTTTCTGATATAAGAATGCAGAGCTGGCGTTAAGAATACGTGGGGGCCCCACGGGGCCCCGCGGGGCCCTGGGCGAATGTCATATGCGGGGCCTTTAGCCGTAAGTGTTGGCTATATACCGTATAACAGAAGCTCCTTTCGCGGGGCCCCCTCAGGCGCGGGGCCTAGGGTGGTTGCCCTGCTCGCCCTACCCTAGCACCGGCTCTGCTGTAAGGTACTGAGGCTCTCAACACAGTGTGGACACCTAGCCACCAGTTTTAGTAATTCTACCGGTTGGAAATAGCATGCATTGGGTGATGTATATAGAGATTAATATGTTTTCAAGGTAGACATCATGCTTGAGTCTCATTTTTGAGATGTTAAATAAATCTCCACTTGCTACATTGTACTTCTTGCTTGCATTACTTTATGTAACTTGAAAATATTTTAAAGCTGGCCATATTTTAGAAAGAATGGTGTGGTCCTTTCACAATACACAGATCTACAGCCTATTCACTTACTAATGATGGTTACATATTTTGTGCCAGTGCTATGCAAAGGCCATTAATGCATGAGAGCTGCAAAAAATAGATATGAAAAGAAGTTCCTCAATATCATATTAATTCAAAAATTTCTTTTAGAAATATAAGTTGTCACTTTTGGTCACACAAAAATGAAGGTGCTCTCATGAAAATGCCTTACTAAATAATAAAATATTATATCAATGTTTATCAAAAAATATGCATTTTACATAGTTTAGTCTACTGGGAAAAGACTTACTTTGATGCTGCAGGAACATCTCCAAGTTTTGTAAAATGCTGGGCATTTGTAGCACATGTCTGTGTGAACAAAACAGCTGGACATTCACAAATCTAAGTAAATTAAAAACATTTGTAAAATGGATTTCAATGGTACAACAATGACTTCATAACAAGCATAATATTTCTACTACCTTTCTCTGCCCCATGACATTTCTTATATTGCAAACAAACTTCTTAAAAGTTCATTGCATCCATTTGCAGCAAATGTTTAAAGAAGAAAAAAAAACCCCAATACTTGCAACAGTTTAGTTAGGCATGCATAAGCTGCTACTTTTGGCACTGCTTGAAGACACATTGGTTAGAAAAGGTAAGGACACATATATATTCCATATTTGCTTGAACATTTCAACACTATAACATCCTTAAACCATTTACAGTAAAACCTCCCTATTAAGACTTGCTAAAATCCATCAAAATCAGGTCATAACTGAGAGGGGGTCTTAAAAGGGAAATTGACCAGTCTGCTTTCATTCCATGAACAATTACTTCAAACATCTATTAATTCAGGTTCATTTATTTAAATGTTGAAAATAAAGCTCTTAAAACCCTATCATGGTGCTTTTTTATTTTGTCCTTCTTGCTTTTGCTTGGCCAATCTTACTTATTCCACCATTGTTGCACTTGACTGAAGATTTATAGGGGAACTAGTTCTCCAAGTAAAAGCAACTGACCAATTCACGAGTACCATGGTAGACAAAGATGCTCTCTTAAAAGGCACTATATGTACCTTTTTAAACATGATTTCTGCAAAAAGTTGCAACAGAGCACATTTGGTCACAAGAACTGACCCAGGCCCAGGTTAAATGAAGACCACAGTAGCAACACTTTGATGTTAACCAATATTTCCATCACATTTAATACGAAAATTGCATGTTGCTCTGTTGGTAATATCTAAAATTAATAGCTATTGAGTCATTGGCAAGAGGTTCGTCTTTTGTGCCTGATTTGATTCGACTTTAAGAGTTAAGGCAGGTGGTCGATATGTCTAGGGAGATATGATTTTGGGTCAAAATGACCGGTGACCCAGTGAGCAAGCAATCTTTTTCAAACTTTCAAAATGTACTTTATTTTATGCTATTTCTGCAGAAAGTCATAATATTGGGCAAACCGTCAGCCAGAAGTGGTCAGTCACCATTTAAAAATGCACTAAATTTTTCAACACTTGACTTTGGCAAAAAAGTCACAACAGAGCACAAACTGTCAGTCCTATGTTGTGTTGGAGAGGTAATTGTAACAGAGTTGTCATTTATGTAGCAAAATACATCTATCAAAATTTTTGGAGACATATGTAAGAGAGGGTTGCAATATGGAAGGTCTTAATGAACTAAATGAAATCAACTAAATGAAAGAAAGATTAAAACATGCTCACCCTTATCTGACTGAGCAAGTCTTGCTCCAGCTGAGCAAACACCTCTTGTCGGTCACCTGTTGGCGTACAATCAGCTGCTGTCACTACAACATACTTGTCTTCATTATCTTCATCAGCCAAGGGAGATGGTGGAACCTAATACACAGAGATGTGTCAGCAGGTGTTAGTATTAGCAACAACAAACAGTAATTAAACTAAAGTCTGGTTGAAAAGAGTCCAGAAGAAGGAGGGAAGGGAATAGAAAGAAGGGGAAAATTATATCAACTCACCTGGGAGAGATCCACAGGCAACCCTGCTTCCAGAGCTTCAATCATGGGTTCTAATCCCTGTAATATAGAATGCACAAAGGGTTTTCAAGTAATTTTACTTTTATTAATTGTTTTAATTGAGATTAAATGAAGCCTCTCAAATAAACAATGACAATATATAACGTTATTTAATGTCTTATCATTCTTTATAAGATGCAACTATTGTGTCAGTAATAATCAATCAATCAATCCTCTTTGTGCTATTTGCACATAAGGCCTCAACCAGAGCCCGCCACTGATGTTGATCGGCTGAAACCCGCACCAGGCGACCCCATGTCCAGCCCTTTCCTTTCATTTCCCTTTCCACTGTTCTTCTCCAGGTTTCCTTTGGGCGGCCTCGTTTTCTTCGGCCGTCTGGAGTCCATTGTAGGGCGATTCTGGAGAGGTCTGCTGTCTGCTGGCGAAGCACATGTCCAATCCATCGCCAACGCCTTCCTTGAACCTGTGTGGTGATGGACTCGGTTTCAGTTCTTCGGTGGAGTTGTTCATTGGTGATGGTGTTTGGCCAAAAGATGTTAAGTATGCACCTGAGGCATCTGTTTTGGAAGATGTCAAGCCTGTTACCGATGTTTTTGGTCATCTTCCATGATACTGATCCATAAAGGAGGGTGCTGATCACATTTGACTTGAAGATTCTCAGCTTGGTCTTCTGGCTGATGTTTTTGCCTTCCATGTGCTGCTGAGTGAGGCGAAGGCCTGGCTGGCTTTCGCCAGTCGGGCTCGAATCTCCACCTCTGCCTTCCCAGCAACTATATTGGACCCAAGATAGGTAAAACTGTCAACTTCCTCAATCTCTTCTCCATTTATTTTGATGTTTTCTTGGAACCTGGCGTTCACTCTCATACTTTTTGTTTTCTTTGCGCTGACCTTCAAGCCATGGTTTCCAGCTGTTTGTGAGAAGGCATTTGTTTTCTCCTGCATGTCTTGGTGGCAGTGTGACAACAGGGCAATGTCATCAGCAAAGTCCAAGTCTTTCAGCGTTGTTGCTGTCATACTCATGATCCCTCTCCTCTCTCTGTCGGTGGAATTCTTCGTGATCCAGTCCATGGCCAGGATTATGGGGCGCCAAGAGGGGAATTTTCTCAAATTTGCTATTTCTAGCTATACATTGCAATGTATAACTATAGAATGCAATGTATAGCTATACATTGCATTTTATACTTATAGATTGCATTTTATATTTATACAATTCATTCTATACTTATAGATTGCATTCTATAAGTATAAAATGCAATATATAGCTATACACTGCAATGTATAATTATACATTGCAATGTATAGCTAGAGAGAGAGAGAAACTCGGTAAAAACCGAAGTGTTTCATTTATATTATACTCAGAAGTTGCTATCCAATTCATGTTATATATACATTTCAATTCTTTAGCTATAGAATGCATTCTAGCTATACATTTGAAATCTATATTTATAGATTGCATTCTATAACTTCTGACTTGAAATGTATACGGAACGAGGCTGGCTCATTTGCATATGGGAAAAGACCAACCAATCGGTGCGCTCGTAGCAATGGCCTTCTTCGTTCTTGTGCAACTACAAAACTATGCAGTTCAAGAGGAAAACTATAAGTCTAAGGGTCGAGTAGAATAGTACTCCTACCCCCTTTGTTTTTTAACGTCTGACCACCCGCATTTTCTTCCAAACAGAATACGAGAGGGAAGGAGATTTCGTGCGCATCGCACTCAGCACTCACTCTCAGCTTCACGGCGGTCTGGTATCCCTAATTTATTGCAGGTAGTGGGTTGGCCAGTGTCTCGTATTGCCCTGCCGTTCCCTTTGTCCGGTAAAAGTACACACATTTCAAGACTTATAAGTAATAGGATTAAAGGAGAAAGGGGGGTTAACAGACGGTCAATGGATTCATTACACATTTGAACAAAACAAAACAAAACAACACATTCTGCGACCACCACTTTTTTGTCTCTACGATCCCATGCAGACGACTCTCCGGCCATTGCTATGAGCGCACTGACTGGTTGGTCTTTGACCTTCTTTTCCCAGCCAGCCTCGTTCCGTATACATTTCAAGTCAGAAGTTATAGAATGCAATCTATAAATATAGATTTCAAATGTACAGCTAAAATCCATTCTATAGCTAAAGTATTGAAAGGTATATATAAAATGAATTGGATAGCAGCTTCTGAGTATAATATAAATGAAACACTTCGGTTTTTACCGACTTTTCGCTCTCTAGCTATACATTGAAATGTATAATTATACATTGCAATGTATAGAATGAATTGTATAAATATGAAATGCAATCTATAAACATTCTATAATTATACATTGCAATGTATAGCTAGAAATAGCAAATTTGAGAAAATTCCCCTCTTGGCGCCCCATACAGGATGAAGAAGAACGGCGACAGAATGCAGGCCTGCTTCACCCCAGTACTGACGTTGAAGGGGGCTGTGAGCTCCGTGTCACAGACCACCTGAGATCTGAAATCGCTGTACAGCACTGCAACGACCTGGACAAGTTTCGCAGGGACTCCGATCTTCCATAAGGACTCGTGGTGGATGCTGACAAAAGCCTTCTCCAGGTCAATGAAGTTGATGTATAGCGGTGTGCTCCACTTGTTGCTCTGCTCCAGAATCTGACGCAGAGTGAAAATGAGTTCAGAGCAGGATTGACCAGGGCGAAATCCTGCTTGCTGAGGCCGGAGGTCTTTCTCAACGGTTGCTGTCAGTCTTGACAAAACAATCTCGCTGAAGACCTTGCTGGTGATGGAAAGAAGTGTTATACCTCTCCAGTTATTGCAGTCTCCAAGATCTCCTTTCTTGGGTAACTTGAAGATGAGCCCTGTCTTCCATGCATCGGGGATCTGTCCTGATTCCCAAACTTGCCTGAAGATTTCAGTCAACATGGGAGCTGTCACATTCACATCTGCTTTCAACATCTCTGCTGTTATTCCATTTGCACCTGGTGCTTTGCCGCTTTTCATTGCCTTGATTGCTGCTGTCACTTCTTCCAGGCTTGCCGGGTCTGTGCAGATGTCAAGGTCTGTATCTGCTGGCTTTAATACAAAATGGATTTCAATGGTACAGCAATGACTTGAGGGGGGTCTGGTCTGTTCAGAACCGACTTAAAATGTTCCCTCCAGCGCTGTAGTTTTTCTGCCTCTCCCTGGACAACATTTCTGTTCATGTCTTTCACTGGCACGTCACTGTTTTTGAACCTGTTGTTTAGCTGTTTATTGATTTTATACAGTGTCTTCAGGTCATTTTTTCCTGCTGCTTCTTCTGCCAATTTCTCTATACAGTCCCTTTTGTCGGTTTTGGTCATCCTCTTTACCTCTTTGTTTATTTCTGTATATCTTTGTCTGTGTTGCTCCTTCAGACGTTCAGATCTGGTGTTGTTGATTTTCTGCTTGGTTGACTTTCTCTCGTCTATCCTTGTCCATGTCTCTTCTCTGATCCACTGTTCTTTTTTTTTTTTCATTGGAAGCCCAGTATTTTCTCTCCTGTTACCTGTAAGACTCGATTGAAGTCCTCTAAGGTCATCTCCTGTTGGTCCCCTAGTGCCTGGAACCTTCTTTACTTCCACTACAAAGGCCCGTTTGGTGGCTGGGTCTTTCAGTCTGCCAGAGTCCACTCTCTGCTGACGTGCCTGTTTTCCTCGCGATCGATGTAGCTTCAGAGAAACTGCGGCTATCACAAGAGCATGGTCACTGGCAACGTCTGCTCCTCTGTAGGCTCTGACATCTTAAAGTGAGCTCCTCCATCTTTGGTTGATGATGACATGGTCTATCTGGTTCTTTGTGATCCCGTCTGGTGGTGTCCACGTTGCTTTGTGGATGTCTTTGTGTTGGAAGAGTGTGCCTCCAATCAGTAGATTGTTTTCTTCACAAAAATCTGCAAGTCTCTCTCCGTTGTCATTGATGGTTCCAATTCCATGCTTGCCCATGATATGCTCCCTACAGGTATTGTCCCTTCCCACTTTGGCATTGAGGTTGCCGGTAAAGAGCAACATATCATGGGCTGCCCGGAGCTGATCGTAAAAAGCATCCTTGTCTTCTGCCTCGGAGTCTTCTGTTGGTGCATAGCAAACTAGCACTGTCAGCTTGCTGTACTTTGAATGGAATCTTGCTCTCAGAAGCCTGGGTCCATAAGGCTTCCATTCCAGCAGTGTCTTTTCAGTTTTCCTATTGAGGAGTAGTGCTACTCCTTCAGAGTGTTGATCGTCTGACCTTCCTGAGAACAGGATAGTATGTCCTAATGCTAGTCTCCTCTTTCCCGTGCCGGTCCATCTGACCTCACTGACTTCACTTTACATTCTTGATACCTTACACAGCAATTTCACTTCATAACAATATCCTATCTCACATTCATGCTAAACAAACACTTCTATCAGACTGGGAAATGGAAATGTGTCAGCAGCATCAGCATTATTAATAACAATATCTCTAATGAATTTATTTAATACAGACGCAGACACTAAAAGAACTGAAAATGATGTCCCACTCATTACCTTCATCATGCGCATATGATATTTAGCAAGTTCAATGTCGTTATTTCTTTTTGCTTGCAAAGCTGCAGTGCGAAACTCCTCTTGGCGTTCACGCAAGAAAGACAGCTGCTGTTCTTGTCGAGAGTTTATGCTCTTACGTGCAGCTGGCAATATTAAAAATAGCATGAAAACTTGCAGGTTAAAAAGCTCATGATAAAATTTTACTTTAAGAAATACCAAATATCTTCAGGTACTAAGAGGACAAATGTATTTTTCCATCTACTTTTCATCATCATTCCTTCTTCCTTCTCTCTATCCTAGAGTCTACTCCTTTGTTCCTCATTTAAAATGTACAGCATATAACTAATAGTATAAGTCACAATCTACCCACAGTACAGCTATTAATAACACATAATATTTCTTACAAATTAATTTAAGAGGCAAAAACAATGGATAAACTCTGCAGCAATCTGCTAATCATGTTACAATCAGTGTGACAACTATATACTATTATAACTTACGCCCTGATCTGGATAGAGGCTGACCAGAGGGTGCCCCAGAAGCAGAAGATGCGGCATGTATGCCTGTTGGCACCTGCTTTCCAGCATCAACAGGAGGCTTTGGAGCTGGCCGAGGGGCAGGAGCTGGTGGAGTTTTTCCACTTGCTGTTGGTGCAGCAGATGGCTGATCTGAGGAGGGAGGGGTTTCACGCTTGGAAGGAGAAGGCCCCAAGTCTTTAGGGATTGGACCAAATCCTTTAGCACAACAAAATTATTTTCCACTATCACATAATAGTACTTTTTTTTTAAAGGAAAATACTGACATTTCATGGACAACACCTCAGTAGTTTTTACTATGTAGACTACTCCCAGTAATTCACATAATTATTGTATGATTCTTACCTGGAGGCGTGGGTAGGTCATCAAACTCAACAGCACGACCAGCCTTATGTGCTTTTATAGCATCTTCATATTGCTGCAAAGCCAAATTCCTTAGTCAGATTTTATGTTGTCTAGAATTTAGTTATTACCAATATAATCCCCCCATGTCATTGGGCAACCACAGCATAGAAGAAAATGTTTATGTAACCCAAAAAAAAGACTGCAAAACAGCTTCAAAATGCTAGTATGATTACCAATTTCATCTAAGTATTTTCTATATTTTTAAATATGATCCCATTCATTTTATACACCCAGGAAAGTTTAAAGTTTCTATAAGGGTGTATAACTAGGGCTGTGTCCATGTCTAACTCGACTTGTACATCAAAAGAAAAAAAAAAAACGTAAAAAGAACCGTTGGTTATGTCACTGAAGTGTAGTGGGGGGATCGATGTTTTACACTGAGCCAGCAACTAAGACTATATCATGGCAAGGCAGCCAGCCCTCTAAACAGATGCCACATGCAGAAAAAGAACAGCATGCCCAATATGAGAACTGAACACAGGACAGCTAGCCTTCACTGTATTGATGACAGGCACTACCCATCTGAAGGAAGTGGAAGGGGGGCAGGACGGGAAAGCTACATATTTTCCCATATTTGGTCTATGCAGTCTCCCCCTAAACATCTATGACCATGAGGTTTTGATAAAGGTGGCCTACCAGAAGACTTATGCCGACCACAAGAACGGCAAGAATGTTTCAAGGATAGGTCCCAGGTACTGGTATCCAGTGTATTTAAAGAAAGAACTGATTGTGGTGATGTCAGGGAGTCAATAATATCATTGTTGCGTCAGTCAGAGCAGGGTGACTCAACAAGCTTAGGACATGCTGCATCATGAGAAACAAAGGATCCACTAAAATTACTGAACCTTGACAATCCGTCCCATCCTGCGTGCCTTGCTACCGTCACCATCAGTCTTAGCACTGTCCTCAGCACTTTTGTATTTCTCTAGACGTTGCCCCAAGGCCTCCATGACTGTCTTTGGAGCATCTGGAGCTTGAAACAGGCGTTTGGACTCTGTACAGACAAATCTGTATGTTTGCAGCATCCACATACATATGTGAGAGTGATTGAGTGAGAGAATGCATGTGTGTGTGTGTGTGTGTGTGTGTGTGATGCTTATCAAAAACTTATAATGTTGCAATGCACCTCAAGTAAATAATATCTTGAACATGTTCAAACTCATAAAGCTTGGTAATGAGAAACATGTAGCTTAGATATTCTTAATACCCACCCTCCTCTGTAGGTTCTGCTGGCAGTTCTATTTCCTCAGAGGCTGCGCTGTCCTTCACTCCTGTCCCTTGAACAGCAGATCTTTGAACTCTGACCTCTGGTGATGGTGAAGTTCCTGTTTCATGAAAGACTATCCACATTTAAACAGTGGCAAGCAGTAGCAAGCAGCCACATAACACCTCCAACAAAATCCATGCACACATATACAAGGATAAAAAAAGCATGCACACGCACAGGAATGCATGTTGTGTCTCATTCTCTCTCACAAGCTCCCACGTGCTGCCAGACCTGATGCACAAAGAGAAGGAGGTGGCGGTGGCATGCTAGACAAGTCCACTGGTCTCCCTTGGTCAAGTGCTTCCATGACCATGTCAAATTGCTGCAAGCACAAAAACGCTGATAAAGTTCTCAAGAAATATGTCTCACCTCTCTCAAAACTCTCATTTAGTTGCTCCACGTCCACCAGAAAAACATAGAATTCTGGGGATGTTCAATGCTTAAGCAGTGTAATTGTACATGATAACAATTCATCTTCTAAAGATACTGATCTACGTAGATACCCAATTATAATAAATTCAGTTAATAAATGTGTTTGTTACTGGTTGAAACTAGTATGAATGATGATAGGCTACCCCACAAGGTTTAAAGAATGCTGTTCGGTTTAGATGCAAAGGGCAAAACAAACTTGGTATTAAAACAAAGTTATTTTCTCTTGGGTTTGGTTTTGTGTGGTTTAATCAATGGGTACAATAACATTCACCATAATATTTAAATCTGACAGATAATTAAGACTTGTTTTCTAAAAACTTGAAAAACATATACCAGTCCAAAACAAAAGCAAAACGTACAAACCTTGGCAATTTTAACATATTTTGTTGCCGTGACTAGGTCTCCAGCTTTCTTGGCAGCCAGTGCTGCATGTCGGTACTGGTCTCTTCGAGACTCTAAAACCTCACGAGTTTTATCACCTGCATGAAAATGCACGTTCATGAATATATGTACTGTAACAATTATGTGAGAAATTGGGTGATGATGATGATGATGATGATGATGATGTCCATTTGTAATAGGCAGGTATCCATTCAGAAGAATGCTCATTGCGCAGAAAAAAAAAAAAAAAAAAAGATAAAACAACAGGAAAGTAAAACAAAAAATAGAGACAGAAGTGTTGCTTGGTTGTTTAAGTCCGTCTTCAATAAACAGATGGGTTTTCAGTCTTTTTCAAAATGTGGTTGCTGAGGTGATGGTGGACAATGACGATGGCAGACCATTCCACAGCTTAGGTGCACGTTTCTGAAGGCCCTGGCTCCAGTGCGCTTCTTGTGTGTCTTCCACTGCAGGGAGACAGAAGCGTGACTAGGAGCCAGAGCGCAGGCCACCTGATGGCTGGTAAGGAGAAACTACCTCTTGCAAATAGTCAGGAGCAGTTTTAAACATGCAGGACTGAGCAATTGAAAGCACTTTGTGGTCAGTGTGCTTGTTCACTGGGAGCCAGTGAAGGCTCTGTAGGATAGGGGTGATGTGCTCAGTGGACGACTTTGCATGGGTGACAATCCTGGCGGCAGTGTTTTGAACTCTTTGGAGTCGATCCAACTGTGTAGCAGGTATACCCCACAATGCACTATTGCAGTAGTCCAAGTGAGTTGGTAGCAGCCTGAGTCAGCATGGGCCATAATCTATCTAAAGTCCTTAAAAAGTAGTAGGATTTTGCCACAACAGAGCTAACATAGTTGCACATGGAGAGCTCTGCATCAATAAATAGCCCTAGGTCCCGTACACAGTCAGCAAAGGCTATGGAGGCGTCGCCGACCTGCACAGAATTAAAGCCAATCAGCTTCCGCAACACAACAAGATTCAAGTCGTTGAAGCGCAATCCTAGCCACTGTTGAGTTGGGGGGGGGGGACTGTTCAGAATATGTGTGCAAAGAACTGACATCCCATCTGAAAGCGTTCAATTACCTGTCCAAGCTGTGAAGTGTATACTGAAAATAATAAAGGACCCAGAACGGATCCCTGTGGTACGCCACACACCAGAGTAACTGCCTCAGAGTTTGCAGAGCCGACAATCACTCTCTGAGATATATCGTCAATACACTGCAGCGCAGCACCCTCGATTCCAGATGCCGATGACAGTCTTTGGAGCAGCAGGCGGGGGTTGATAGTGTCAAAGGCAGTACTCAGGTCGAGTAACACTAAAAGCACTAAGTTGCCAGAGTTGACACTACAAAGAATGTCACTGGTCACTCGAAAAAGAGCAGTTTCTGTGCTGAAGCCAGGACGATAGGCTGACTGAAATTTATCTAGGCAGCCATAAGTAATGAAATGGGTCATAAGCTGCTCTGTGACCACCCTCTCAAGTAACTTTAAAATATATGATAAATTTGATACTGGACGATAGTTTTTACAGTCAGAGGGATCCAGGTTTGCCTTCTTCAACAAGGGCTTCACAACAGCCTGTTTAAAACACCGTGGAACACAACCTGCTCTCAAACTGGCATTAATAATGTCCAAAATGACAGGAAATAAAATGTCCAAAAATTGAAGAATAAATTTAGTTGGTATAGGATCCACAGCACATGAAGTTTTAGTTGATCTCGCTACAAGTTTCCTCAAGTAACTCTCATCAATACACCATTTCTGAGAGGGAAGATATCTGCTAGCTTGCCTTTCACCCAGCTTTCCCCCACTTCATGCACCCACTCGGTGGCTTTGTACATCCACAAACGTTCACACTGGTGTAGTACTATCCCTCACTTGCATCCTCAATCACACTAACACAATTGTACAACAAGAAATGATGATGATGATGATGATGATGATGAAGAAGATAAAACTGAGGTAAACACACTTATGAATATATATATATATATATAATAATAATAAATAATAGTGAAGATTTTTATAGCGCATATTCACACTCATAGAGAGCATGCTCTTAGCGCTTAAAACGAGGAAGAGACGTGGACTAAGTAGACACAGAACAAAGGGGACGAAAGAAAACGACAGTACTGACGAAACAGAAAACATTAAAAGGCATCAAGTAACAGGAACAGAAAAATATAGTGATTCTGCAAGAAAGATGGGTAAAGTAGCAAGAGGGAAGGGGGCGGGGTTAAGAAGGACGAGCATTGTGCGGACTGTGTTTCCTTGCTCTAAGCACCAGACGCGCAGCAGAGTTCTGTACTCTCTGGAGTCTCTGAATGAGGTAGTCAGGGCAGCCTGCCAGCAAGGAGTTGCAGTAGTCAAGTCGAGAAAGAACAAACGCACAGACAAGAGTGTTGGTAGCGCGTGTAGAGAGAAAGTGACGGATAGCACTGATCTTACGGAGCTCATAATAGGCAGACCGACAGACAGATGCTACATGTAAGAATGCAAAACATATGGTTATTAACAGAAACTTGTGTCCTACACAGAAGTGGTGTCTGAATACATCCACCTTCGAAACACTTAGAATTCAACACAACTCGCTCGGTCTGCTAACACTGACTGTGTAGTCACATCAGGCTTTCATATCCACACTTGCTTGCTCCCAGTGAGACTGCAGGATTAAAGCTGATGCATGACACTTGTGTACTAGGGGTAATGACAGCTCATTGGATGACCTCCCTAAAATAGCACACTGGTATATCACTGACAACAAGGAACCATTGGGCTCTTTGCCTGGATATCTCCAACATAATACACTTGCTATATCAGGGGTGCCCAATATGTCAATCGCGAAGGAAGTGTGGGTAGATTGCATGACATTAAAAAGTAGGGGATGAATACAGAAGAATAATATAGAAGAAATAAATTTATGTTTTGCATTTTTATTGTAGGTAGATCATTTTGACTTGGTCATCTTATAAGTAGCTCACAAGCTGAAAAGGTGTGGGCACCCCTGTGCTATATCACCAGCTGACTCATGGAACAGTGGGGTTGATTCAGGTAGATATTGCAACATAACACACCCCTTATCGCTAGCTGACGACAAGGAAAGGCATCTACTGCACTGCTACTATATCAGGGCTCCCAGAGACAAGGATGGTTATTTGTGTTTTATGCCATGCCAGCAACTAAGGCTATATAACAGTGGCCCAGGAACTAGAGCTGATAGCAGGTAAAGATCTTCCAGTAAAAGTGGTTCCAGTAAAAACTGTGGTGTGTTTTATTTATTTTTTTTTTGCAGGCTCCTGCCCTATTTGTCTGAACTTCTGTTCCCCTACACAACAGTTCATTTATCCCACAGTTAGTTTCTACTCCACTGTGGAGTCTCTCTCTCGCTGTCCCTTCCATTACTAGTCTCACCCTGGCCAACCAAAATATATTTTTTTCTGTAGGCACACATACAGTAGACATTTACTCTTTTGCTTGGTTCTGACCTTCAAACATAAACTGGTTCATGACATACCAGAAATACACATAGTGCATGTGCAAACATACACAGCTGTGAAAATACATTCACATAAATCCCACTTACTGTATTTATTATGCTACTCAATACGATGATGTCTATAGATGTCTTGAACATGACGAACACTATACATCCTATAATCAAACAAGTAGTTGTGTAAAGAGCCAAAAATACCAGCTGGTTTTAGAACCTTTAAATGAATCACTGTCAGGAACAAGTTTCTGGTCTGACCAATAGTCATAAAAGGAGTTTGGCTCACCACTGATGGACGAAGAACAGCCAGATACATCCTCAACAGCAGGCCTACCAGGATGACCAGAAGAAGGCCTTGGTTCACCTGAAGGAAAACCAATGATTAAAGATTGATAAGTATAATTGTGTCTGCATTTACAACAAAGTACTCTTTATTTTTAATTTGATACCAGTTTCAACTCAAATTACAAGCAAGTTCAAAGATATAACTTAAGAGATTAACAAACTGGTGACAGCTAGAAGCAGTGATAGAAATTTATTACAGCTTAAATGATCTACAATAGAGAAACTCACCATCTATGAAATTTTCAAAGAAGCTGAAATTTTTATAAATAAATTTTATACATGTATTCATATAGCTGAGAAACAATTTTTTTAATATTTAATGTTCTTCTCCAAAGAATACCTACTTGCTTCAGGGTGTGTGGGGCTAGGAGTGGATGCTGCTGGGGAGGGTGTGTTACTGCCGCCGCCAGCAGTGATAGCAACTGGTGGGGGAATTTCATCTTCACTAACTGTCTTGCCAGCCTTTACTTTACGAAGAATGTCCATCAGCATCTAGGTTATGGAAATAAAATGTTATGACTATGGCTAAAATCACAATAAACAAATATGCTGTCATGATGACAGCTGCGATGAGAGTGATGAATGGCAAAATTGTTTAAAAAAAATGAGGAGACAGTCAACAGATGCATGGAATAACGGCAGCATAAAAGATTTAGCAAACAGACTAGCACATTAAGCGCTGTTCTTCTAAAAACTTCAACTATGTTAAAATTGCTTTTTGTTAATTTTTTTTATCCTGTTTCATTCAATGCCCATGTGATGAAGGACATCACAAACCATGGGAAAATCACAACCAATCACTAATCTTTTATACCAAAACTTGCTGTCAGTGCCCAAGGCCACTTGCTGCGAAACAAAAGCAGCAGCTCTTTAAGACTCATCCACACTGGACAAAAATATTACAAAATCCTGCTCAAGCAAGCCTACCTTTAGACCACGGTCCAGACGTCTTTGTTTTGAGTCATCACCAATAGCACGTGCATTCTCCTGAGCTTTCTGGTACATAGCAATCCGATCTTGCACTAATGTCAACTGATCAACTCCACTCAAAGCCTGTGACTGTGATGGGGAAGGGCTTGGTGACACCCTTAATACCTGTGGGCGGTCCTGGCTTGGCATTCCTGCTGCTGGAGCTAGCCTGCTAGTTGTGGGTTGGGAGGTGGAGGCAACAGGTGGCGTAGATTCATCATCAGATAGCTCTTCAAGTTCTGCCTAAATAGCAAGACAAAACCTGAAGTTACAAAGCAGTTTCTCTTGTGGTGATGTGAAGAACAGCATAATGTAGTGACGTGTCAATAAATCATGGAGTTTTTTGCGCTACGTGTTTGAATGTCATGGTAACAATATCATTGCATTTCATTGTTTATTCCAATTTTCTTCATGAGAAAGCTTTTTGCATATAACACGTCATGAGTAAACCATAAACTTTATAGTTTGGCAGCTGTCAGCAGGCTTGATTTTCTCCCTATGGGGGGAGCAGAGTATGACGAATGACACTTCCAATATTGTTCTTAGTCGATTCTATATCTATAAAAATAGAGATATATTTGTATTTTTGTAATTTACCAAGTCATCCTAGCTCTATCAGAGCACTAACAAGAAATTTACAGATAAAATTTCTTACCTTTTACTTCAGGTGTTTTGTTTCCTTAATCTCACTGCTTATATAGCAGAACATCTACAAATAATTTTCAGTGAGCTACACAACCAAAGGAAATTCTAATTTTTGAATTGCCACTTATCATGTTTTGGGATGTGCTCTTCATAAATAAGTCCTACCGCATGATAGGAGCACTAGTTTTAGTAACATTTTTGTGATCTCTCTACTGAAGTTGCTGCAAGTCATTAGTCAGCACTCTGGTCAATCTCAGAGAGTTCTCTGGACTTCAAAACGAATTTAGACTACTCCTTTGGTGCCACATAAAAGACTGATTTATCATGTTTAGACATGCAAAAGCTAATTGCAAACTTGTGTCTGATTTCTTTTTTAAATCAACATATAGGTTTGAATTTTGTTTTAGTTTTGGATAAATGCCCTTTTTGGTGTTTTATGGTGAACCAGGCCTGTGGCACAGCAGATTAGTTCATCCCTGTAAGCAGGTGTCACAATCAAAGAGAAGAACAAAAGCAAACATAAGATCTAAGTGCACAAACCAGGATCCTGTCTTGACAACAAGCTCCTTGCCACTGCGACCAAAGAAGCACATTTTTTATCTTACAAAATAAAATTAAAAAATTACAAAGGACAGAACAATCATAAGTAGCAGGTGGAATTATAGCTGCATGTAGGGCTGTCATGTCACCATGTCATTTCAGAAGGCCTGATGGAGAAAGTTCTGAACCTACAATAAACTGTCCGCCTGCTCCCTCCCTCTGTTAAAATTTTTTTTTTTTTTTGCTGTGCAATTGGGCGTTTGTTTCTTACCATCAGATCAGGGTCTTCTGTGTCAGACATATCTTCATTGTCAAAGTCTTGCATGCTCTTAGCAGCCATGCTCTCAATGACCGACAGATCAACTGGTGCTGAAATATAAAAGTCTTCTGACTAGACTGATGCCTCAATGTGCTTAACTTTTCCAGCATTAAATTAGGAGTGGAGAGTTGTGGGAAAAAGCCCCTTAAATTTAACTGCAAAAGGAGAATCAAGTCAAACCATCAGCATGGAAGGGAAAAAGGTCAGACTGTCAGATAAAACTGACCATAAAATAACTTATTTTTGTGTGTTATTGCTTATAATAAATAATTTGATATCTCATTATGCTAATAAGCTATTTTACATATACAGATGAACAAACCCTTTTTCTTTGGTGACATTTTTTTTGACTCTGAAACATCTCCAGTAAGAGCTGCTAATTCAGCTTCAAGATCATCATCATCATCATCACCACCATAGACCATTGCATTCATGTCCTCCATGCCTCCAAACCCCATCTGTCATTTGAAGAATCAATATATGATGTAAAGGATAAAATACTGTCATAATGTTGTCAGATTAATCATTAATCAGGATCGTTGGTCAGCAGAGATGTCATATTCACAGAGTGAAAATTAAGAGACATAAAGTGCATATGTACTGATATTTAAGTGCATAAACATGTTTGCATGTGTCCTTAAAAGTAAACAAATATAGACCAAAAGAACCCAAAAGATTGTATGGAAAGATGTTTTAAGAGACTTCACATATGGAGTTGATCAAAGAGATAGTTACACAAACTGCTTTTTTTAAGCTTTCACTCTAACTTAAACTTAAATATATTATGCACGTGCACACACACACACACACACTCCAAGTTTAAGATGACAAATTTAAGATGACAAGTTTAAGATGACAAAACTCATTATTTATCTGCAAAGTATTGGTTGTATGTGAATTTTTTCTGTCAGAAATGTAAGACAGCAAGATACTACATCCTGGCGTCAACGCACATTCATTTTCTAATCATCCTTACCCATCCCCATCCTAGAAATGGGAGTTTTAAAAATGTAAATAAATGGAGGCATGGCAGCTTAAATAGTTTGTTGGTGAGGTCACACCTGAGCAACACTTGTTTAAAATGTGATCTGTACCTAACACCTTAAATTTTATTTTAATATTTGTGCATATGTGCCCAACCTACAACGTAGAATCCTTATACAGTGAAATGGTTCTGATAGTCCCACTCTAATTCTTAACGGTTCCTAAATAGCTAAAATAAATATTTTACGGGTTATTCTTCACACTTCATCGTTGTTCTTCTGTTTACAATAATCACCATCACGTGGCCTCTTTCTATCTGTTTTTTATTTTTAAGTCAAGGTAAATTCAGTGTTACATCAAACAAACCACAACAAGCAGACACCTCAGACTACAATGTGAAACTTACTTGATTCATTAGATCAGCTCCTTTTCTTCGTGGAGGATTTCTAGATTCTTGTTTTGGTTTCTTGCCAAACATTGTCGCAGTTTAGAAAGTCAAGATGCATGAATTAAATCATTTATATGAAAACATTCACTGTCCCGTGAACTCCTCAGTACGGAAGTGCATAATGTACTAACCTAGTGCTCTCCCCTGTATTGATGACGCCGGAAGGCTTGTCGTCTGCTGCACGTTGTTGCATCGAAGATGACGTTGTCTTCGTCGTCACGGCCCGAAAACGTTCACTTCCACTAGACTCTAAAGGCAGTTACTGAATTTGAGAAGCTGAACAAGGTTTTATTGGGCCATGCGCGTGTGTGCGTTTGTGTATATCTTGGTATCTAGACCCCGCCTTTTCCGTACATCTCTTTGATGAAAACTTCATCCACCGCCACCCCATCTCCGATGCTTGTCTACTTTCCGTCGCGGTCTAAGTGCCATGAAGATAATTGTCTCCTTTTCTCATGCCTGGATTACTGCAACTACCTTTTTGCTGGCTTCCTTGTTGTCACACTCCACATACTTCAACACGTGTCGATTCACATATACAGGCCAGGTACTTGACGGTAAATTAAAGTCCGTGTGCAATTTAAAATAGTTGTAACTTTGTATGTGTGATAAAAAAAAAATCCGTAACAAGAATTAGAAAGCTTGGTTATCTAGATTTTTGTTTTTGGAAGTTTTTTTTTTAAATTTAGCTTAAAATTACTTATTTTGTCAGAATCACTGCTGACCCATGGCTTCACTAGAAGAGAAATTAAATTGTACTGTTCGTTGGTTGGCTGAGCTAAAATCTACCACTGCTGTCCAAAGAAGGTTTAGAACCAAGTACTAAGAAAGAACTACACAGGAATTCCATATCAAAGTGGATGAAAAATTTAAAGAAATAGGTACACGTTCCCCTCAAGACTGCTGCAGGGTTGTCTCCACTACTGTTTATACTCTGTACTAACAGTTGTAGAAGCACTACTGATAGGAGCTTTCTGATAAAATTTGCTGATGACTCTGGCTTGCTGACATTTTTGTATGATAGTGAACATGTTCACAGTGGCGCTCTTCCTGACTTTGTACGCTGGTGTGACAAACACTTCCTTGTCTTGAATGCCTCTAAGACTAAGGCCAATGATCTTCGACTTTCGGATGAACAAGCCTGAGACAGTCATCAGTACTATGAGCCATCGATCGAGGTAGTCGACTCTTACAAATATTTGTGTACCATCTTCGATAACAAGCTTAAATGGAACATCAACACTGACATGATCCTCAGTAAAAGTCAGCAACGCATGAACTTTCTAAGGAAAACAAATCTTTCTCTGTCAGTTCTGTCATCCTCACTCGGTTCTATCAGTTCTTCGTTGAAAGTCTCATCACTTTTTCTTTCACCTCCTGGTTCCACAACCTAGGGAACAGGAATAGTCTTGTCTCTGTTGTGAATATCTGTTCTAAGATCACCGGAATCAGGCAGAGGGACTTGGCAGCTTTCTGTCATCAGCAAATCCTTAGGAAGGCATCCCGTATCCTCTCTATATTTCTGATCATGTGTTGGCATGTGAGTTTTCACTCTTGCGGTCTGGCTGTAGGTACGCGATGCCTGTTTGCAGAACCAGTCGTCACCGCAACTCATTCATTCCACGTGCCATTTACCTGATTAACTCTACTGGTCATGATCTTGTACTAGCCTTAGGTGACCTCAGGTCACCAACTGTATTTGCTGTTGCTGGGAATGTGTGTGTGTGTGTGTGTCACGCGCGCGAGAGAAATTTCAACATGTATATGTATTATCTCTTTTTATATCATTTATATCACGTATATGTATGTATTACTGCTAGTATGAGCACTATCTGGAATTGTCCTTGTGGATAAATAAAGTTGTATTATCCTTTCAGTGATAATCCACGGTCTGATCACAACAACCCCCAGCTTCGCTTACTTCTCTGGATACCAACCATATCTTACAGACTGGACTGTCTTTGCTATAAATGTCTCTATCACTGTCCTCCTGATTATCTATCTTCATGCCTCACAGCCTCCTGACTCCATCCGTTCCACTTCGTTCAGTGGCTGAGACATCCCGACTCCAAATTCCCACAATATGTGCTCCTGGCCAGTCAGCCTTTGCCTACACTAGTCTCTTAGCTCGGAACACTTGCCGCTCCATTAAACAGTTTCAATCGGATACTTATGACTCACCTCTTTAAAAATGACTTTCAAACACTTCCTAGCGCCTTGGATTGCTTTCATAGTCTCATAAACTTAACTCTGTGTCAGGCCTGACGAGAGGGAGGGGGGGACATGTAGGTCTGGTGTACCTGGGCGCGAGGCCGTGAAGGGGGCCCGGCCTTAGTGGATTATTTTTCTTCTTCGTTTCCTTTTCTCTTTCTTTTAAAGAAAGGTTGACGTAAAATTCCTCATTATGGGGATTTGTTTCCTTATGGGGCGGGATACTACAAGTTTGATCCTTTACCGTCAGTTTTCTTCATTTACTAAGCATTCAGGTGTAAACAACTCTATGTTCAAGTAGTGATGCACTTGTCCTAATGTTTGTATAGACATATTACATTACTGAATGAAAAGTAGATACTGACAATCAAATTGTAAGCATATTATTAGATACTGGGAAAATAATTTACGATTACAAGGGCCTTGGAGAGGCCTGCCCCGGGGCGGAATTCTTTTTCCCACATGAGATGGGGGGGGGGGCGGCGGAAATTCAGCCAATCGTAGTGCCGGTCTATGTTATTTTGTTTGGGGTAGGGTTAGGTTTTGGGGTAGGGTTGGGTTTAGTTTATTAGGTACAATTGGGCAATTGAGTGGAACGTGCAGACGACGGCATATTTTGCGTGCACTCCGATTGGCTGAATTTCCACTACCCCCTATCTCATGTGGGAAAAAGAATTCCGCGCCCCGGGGCCCGGGGCCCGGGGCCCGTAGAGGTAGTCCGCCCCGGAGCCCGTGCTGGCTCTCGGCGGCCCTGCTCTGTGTGTGTGGAGAAAGGGAATACATAATAAAACGAGAGCGAGAGTTTGATTAATTTCTTTATTTAGATGGGCTTTAGCCCTTTTGGAAGGGGTGTAGTGTAGAGGTTAACAACACATTATGTTATACATTGTACAAATCATGACAAAGTGTAAAGGCAGTATTTTAAATCTGTAGAGCGTAAGTGGTACGGTAAATGTCTTTCCATTTATGACACTGCTTTTTCTCTTGTCTTAAATGCATAATAAGGATACGCAGTTTTCTGCATTTATCGATAATGTCATTTTTTGAAGACTAAAGCAACGATGGTCTGATACTGTAGTATCTACATTATTTACGATCAATAAATGTCATTCTCAGGCTACCTAAGGTGAGCAGATAAGCACAAAGGGGATTTAATCTTCCTTATCATTTTCACATAATGGGCATATGGGATTTTTCATCGATTGCTATATCTGTAGAAATTTGCTGCCCGATCAGTAACGCTAAATAGAAATTTTATCATTACAAATTGTAAATATCTAAGTCTAATTGCAGAAATAGAATGATTAGATTTACCAAACATGGTATAGATACTTAAGCGCTCACTATTGCTCACGTGTTCATTCCAGTTTTGCCATCTATGTTCTCTCTCATTAAAAGCATGGAAAAAATTCGTTTACTCTTCCCACCGCCTGGTTCTGCCAAACAATCCCAAATCCATATTGACATAAGTACATTCAAACATTTTTGACCCAGTTAACTTTGCCCTTTACGTCAAGGTTGAACAACATTAGAGAGAGAGAGAAAGAAACTTTATTTCTGTGGAGGTCAATGCGCGACATAAGAGTTGCTGATTATCCCATCTTTCGAACCTTGGCCTTCTCCAGTTTATTAACTGGAGCCTGTGGCTAGGCACCATAGCACCACCAGCCTAGTGATGGATATCTGTTCTCTCTGGCACCACCAGCCAAGTGCCCATGCATCTCATCTTCGTGGCCATGGAAGTTGGTTCTGACTGCTTCAGTAAGTTTTGTCAAAGCAGGCCTGTCCTTGTCACAAAGGTGACAACGTGACATAAGGTTAAATAGCGAGCACAGTGCGGGTGGCCAAGCCGCACCTGTCGCATGAGTAACAAGGGGGTTTTTGTTTTAGATAGTGGAAAAAGAAAGATGGAAGACAATATAATTAACTGTCGCGGCCCAGCGCTTCACTTCCCAAGGAGACACCGCAAGTGGAGGGACATTGCGAATAGGGGAGCGGAGGCTGCGTCTTCCTAGAAAGGCGTGGTATTCATATTTGTTTGTATCTCGGAGTTTTTGTATAAGTTGAATTTTTCCTGTATTTATAAAAAAATTAATAGTTATGTATTGGTAATTTGTTTTTGTTGTAACTGTCAATAGGCGCAGTCTACGGGGCCTGGTGAAGTCGAGGGCCGGGAAATGGCCCGTGAAGTCGACTCGGCCTGGCAGATGCCATAGAAAATTTGAAGAGTTTTTTGTGAGTTGTTTGGGGTTAATATTATCCTGGAGTATTTGGCACAGGAATGTTGTGGCTGCTCGTCCCCAGAAGCAGCGCCATTTTGTGTACAACGTCTGACCCCAAGAATCAGCGCCGAGTTGTGTGCTGATCGTCTGTCCCCGAGTGGAAGCGTCTATGGCTTGGGTTATTGTGTGTGTGTGTGTGGAAGATATGTATTTTTTGTATTCAGTAACTGGACACTCACTTGTGTTTTTAATATGATGAGAATGTCGTGTTAATTTGACAGATTGTTACGATTTCAGTTTCAAAATGTGATATATATATATATACACACACACATATGGTTGTCATTACTTGACATATTTCTTGTTTATATGTGTCATTGTTTTATCATGTGTACAACGTCTGACCCCAAGAATCAGCGCCGAGTTGTGTGCTGATCGTCTGTCCCCGAGTGGAAGCGTCTATGGCTTGGGTTATTGTGTGTGTGTGTTTGTGGAAGATATGTATTTTTTGTATTCAGTAACTGGACACTCACTTGTGTTTTTAATATGATGAGAATGTCGTGTTAATTTGACAGATTGTTACGATTTCAGTTTCAAAATGTGATATATATATATATATACACACACACATATGGTTGTCATTACTTGACATATTTCTTGTTTATATGTGTCATTGTTTTATCATGGCTGCAAATGCCTCTCTGGGCTTATAGCCGAATAAATAGCTGGTTTGTTTTGTTAGCACCATAATGTTGAGTCTTTCATCATCATATTCAAGAATACTTAAAAGGCAATTGAGAAGATTAAACACAAATCTATTTAGAAGAAAGACTTTTAAGAAGAAATTTAAATTAAGAAAATTGGTGTGGTTATTATCACGTCTCTGTTCACTTGCTGACTTGCAATGTCCATGTGCTACTGTGTTAAAACTCAATTTAATTTGTACTTCTTCGTCCAAGAACTGAATGCCGCTTTGTGAGAAGAAATATACCTAGCCATTGTGATGTCACCTCTATACACGTACCAGTGGCTTAAACAAATTTCGTATTATTTTTCATTTTTTCAAGCTTGTTAGTGTAAATTTAATACTGGATTTCATTTCATTCTGTTTCATTTCGTCAAAAAAAGAAAGAAAGCTCACACACGTAATAACTTTCCCCCTTCGTTCTTTCCTTTGTATGTTTTGACAGACGACAAAGAAACAAGAAATTAGTGTGGAAAAAGTTGTTTTATTTCTACACAGAAATGCAAATGTTCATACAGGACCATGAGAAAAAGTGAATGGGGAGGGAGTCCACCAGTGGGGTGTGTGGGGGCCGGCCCACAAAGACTGGAAGCCCCTTCAACGCTTGGAAGTCGTCTGCTTAGCATGCTCTGACAATTTTCTCGTATCTTTTGTTTAGATTTGACAAATTTGCCATGTCTTTTGTTTTGATCTGACAAATTTGCTGCATCATTTTGTTTTAAACAGCTGAGGAATAATGTCCGCTAGAATAAAACTTTAACTCCATATTGATTAAACTTCAATCACAAAAATTAATACTATCCTTAAACTTTATGACATATGCAGGTAAAATCATAATGTATAGTAATGACCATCTAATCAAACCAATTTAATTAACATTGGAAAAAACTGATGACTTGTAAAGTTTCCATTTTAGGACACAAGAACAAAATCTTTACAGGTGAGTATTCAAATCTAAGGAAGAAAATTTTGGATGTCGCATTGTTTTGCTAATCAAACTTTAGTAAAACCCGTAAACGAGGATATTTTTAAAAGTGTATTGTCTTCATTATAAGGTCTTCGTCATAAAGATTATGGAGTGTGCTCTTAATGTAATCGTTTATCGTTCGTTGAACATGCTAAAGTAGACTGACTCAAGGAAATCCAAACCTTGTTTTAAAGATATACAAAAGAGTCTCATTTATAAATGTTGAGGTTAACATACTTTCTGCTTTAAAACAATCAACAGATGAATAGATCGTGTTGTATCTTGTGTAAGAGAGGAGGAATAAAGGGTGTTTTACAAGGTCCTCTTTTTCCGGAGCAAGCTGACAGGCTCTTCCGTAAAAACATAATCATACAGTCTTGGAATGTTGCAAATGACAGAAACTACTGGATCATATGCTTGGGTCTAATGAAACGCTTGTTAATTTGTATTCACAGAATGATGAGCTATATCACATCAAAGACAAGCTGAAGTTGAAAGTTTAGGTGAACAATTATCAGGAGTTTTGTGAGCGGAAAACACACGTATTATCAAAGTCAAAGACAAACTTGTCTCACACTGACAAATGGCACTTAAAAACAAAATTAAAAAAAAACCTTCTTATCACATCTTCGTACAGAGAAGCTGTAGAATTAAGTTCCAAAGAACGATGATCACCCTGACTCGCCATGCGTACAAGACTCAGGTGAACAAAATGCCCTCCTCCGCCCATTTTTTCTTGATTAACACCCCCCATCCACTCATCATGCAACCCAAACAGCTGCCCCCTCATCACTAGGTTATGCAGAAATACATCGGAAAAGTATGGGGCACACTTTGGCTTGTTAAATATCAACGACCTCGCTTCACCTGGCTGAAAAAGCTTCATATTATACTAGCAAAGTATTTGTTGAGCATGCTAACAAGAATTTGGTGATGGCCTAGGAGAGAAATAAGAGGTGAAGTGGTTTAAAAATATATATACAGAGAGATTGGAGAGAGAGAGAGAATGTAGACGATGAGAAGATTGTAAAGGAAAGGTAAAACTCAGACGCGCTCTGTTGCTTGTTTGCTGTCAACAAATCACATGGCATAGCTAAATAAAAAAGATTGCACTTCAAAAGATCCACACATTTCAGTGAAGGAGAGATTGAAGAGAAGAGAGAATCACAACGAGAAAGTCAAGTAGCCGAGAAATAACCATTACTGCCAACATGTTGCCAAGATTCAGAGAAAAGGACAGTTGAGTCGTTTCTTTGTAAAATCTTCTAGTACATTGTGATTTCTGAAGTAGAGAGCAGATAAAAGATGAGAATCTTTAAAACAAGAAAATTTGACTTGGGTTTAAGCTTTAAAATTCTTATCCCGAGCTTTCTTTAGTACGTTCAAAATACATTTTTCAAAGACAATTATTTTTTGAAAGATTCTATATCTATCTTTTACTGTCCTTTCTTGAGAACTGTATTTTACGGAGAATTCGAAACTACAATCAATTCCAAATCCAGAGTTATATTGTATTTTTAGAATGTTCTTTCTCTGTATGAGAAAGATTTAAGTTACAAATGTAGTTACCTTACTTCCTTTCTCTTTTGATAAACTTCTTTATTACCGAAGCGTGCGCATGAAAAAGTGACAGTATCTATATACCTAAGCCTAAATAAAACCCCTTTCTATGTGCTTGCACCTACGCAAGCAAACATGCAAACAACATTCTATATACTAAACAATGCACATACTCAATAACATTGTCCAAAGCAAAACGAAGAGAAAATGAGTGGTCTGTAAGACAGCAACAATTTTCATTAATTACTCATTTGACAGTAACACCAAACTGTCACTGAGGTAAAAGCAACCGAGACTAGCATCAAGCTAGCACTTGTCACAGAACATTAAAATTACTTCTCTGTCTACTGCCAGACATGTTGTAGTTTTTTTTTTTTTTTTTTTTACTATAATTCGCTTATAACCGATGTTAAAATTAATTTACTTTATTTCTTCTAATATGCCGATAAAACATTATGGGTCATTTTTCCACTTTAGTCAGTGTCTGATTTCGACCACCAACAGATACATGGGTGTTAATTTACAAACGCTTAATGAAGATCGCCGAATGGAGCAGAAGCTGACGTAAACACGATTAAATATGTAAATATTATAAAATATTTCTGGTTTATCAATTTTCTAAGTAGGTGTTTTTCTATTGTTATATCGTCTTCATTCCGGAAGAATTTGCCGGGTTAACCATGAAGGTCAGAAGGCAGAAGATTGTAGGATTGTAGATTTTAAGAAGCAGGCGAAATGAGACATGAATCCTAGAGACAAGAAGAAAACACGCCTCCAGTCTACTGTGGGGTAGTTTTTTTGCATATTTTGGAAATAATAATAACCATCATATATTTTTATGTCTAAATTTGCCGTGATGAATTGTTTTTGGAAAACAGAGACCATTATGTAGGTCAAAGATATCAGTCAAACGTCTTTTTGGTCGGAGACATGTTTTGATAGCTTATTCTATTCAAAAATTCGTTTCATGATGTCGTTTAGATCAATGTATTTTCCTGAGAGAGAGAGAGAGAGAAAAAAAAACTTTGAATAAAATCTGCCTACCGAAATATTCCGAGAAAAGCATATGGGACAGCATAGAAGTTTTCACATTATAATCAATTAACAAACTGGCTGCTTTATTTTCCCCGTCGGAAATAACATGCAGGTTTGTGATACGACTTTCACAACCGTATCACACTTTTTACACTAGTAAATTGATCTCCTAGATGTCTCGATTCTTCTTCTAATAATATTAACGGGAAATGTGTTATGTACTGAACATTGTCTGTGCTCTGAACTAAGAGAGAAAAAAATGTCCTATCAGAGGTTGTTTTCAGTAAAAGAATTTTAAGTGAGAGGTTAGAAGAAAAACAGAGATATAGTTAAAAGGTAGGAAAGTTACTGTCTTCCTTACAAGCTAGTTTGCAGATCGCTACAGACTAGCGTGGATTTAATAATGAGTCTTAAATTGTGTCACTTTTAACCTATAAATCATCTAGTTTCCTATTAACTTTAAGTTTATGGAAGTATATAATTTTCTGTTAAGAGCGAATGCTACCTCAGCATTTCCACTATGAATAGAATATTGAACACACACCATGACTCAAAGACCAACCAGGGTGGACAGGGCTTTTCAAATGACACGGTTAACATCATTATTATATACAATTCCCAAAAGTTAAGTGAATAACTTAGCAGTTTAGGAGATGCAGGTCTGATACACACACACTCACCCGTACATAGCAGGCCGTCAAGTTGTAACATGGATAAAGTCAACTAACAGACCTTTTCATTAGACTTGACGATGTACTCACCCATAGTTCAACATGCCGTACAGGTTTGACTGTATGCATAGCGTACCTTTGCAATCATATTAACTCTGTCATTTGATGAACATCTTGTACTTAGAGGGGACTTTAAGAAATCCTTAGTAGTCTTACAGAAGCTAGGAAGTTAATAATAATAGTTATAAATTTGTGCTGAGCAAAGGTAACTAACTAACTCGTTTTCTTATAAATTTTATTTACATCTAACAACGTCTTATGTGACTCTGTCGGGATAGAGTTGGGGGGGGGGGAGAAATAAATGTATACTTACTACATCCATAAAAGACGAAAAGGTGTGTGTGTGAGAGAGAAAGAGAGAGAGAGATCACTAAGAAATATGAGAGATATCTACTCAGCGCACACATTGCTTCGTACTTACGTCGACAGACAAACAGGTAGAATGTAAGGGGGTGGTGGGTAGTTAGGAAGATACGCCGAGAGCTAAAAATAACAGACCGGAAAAAGAGGGATACGATCCTAGTACTTCTATAAAGGGTAATGATGGATAGACCTGTTCGCGCATTGCTAGCCAAAGTTCTGTTTGGTGTAAAAGTCTGCTGTGATAACAGCTAAAAAAGGCTTTTTTTTCTCAGGTTTTGCACAATAACTTTAACCTCAAATCTCGAAGCAGTGCAAAAAGGACGACGTGGCAAACGTATGTTCAAATATCTGCACATTCAAAACAAACGAAATTCTTTAATAGATGTCTCGTTAAAGTATGTACACTACACAAATCATAATACTTTCAGTCCAACAGCTTACCATCTGTATAATATATATATATATATATGTTACACTATCAAAACAATCACTGTTGCATCACAGACAAAAAAACAATAATCAACGATATATGTTAAGAAGAAAGTAATTTGCATAAAGAGTTGTCTAAAGTACAGAAATGCTGCTCTACACAGACGATCAACAACAAATGCTACCTGAAGTCATACGGAAATTCTTTTATGAATTTACAGATGTGGCTTATTCTTTTGTTGTGGTGTTGCTGCTGTACTTTTTTTATTTAAAAAAAGAGTCCTCGATTGCAACAAACCAAAATTCAGACTGTTTCATATCTGAAAAATCTCCGAAAAACTCTAGCAGTGTTCTGCTTTCAAATTGTGCGTCTGATTTTTTTCTGGTCACGTGTATTCTTCATAAGTAACCTTGCTGCTGCTGTTCATCAGTGCTTCACCTGCTGATACTACATTTCTTGAAAGGTGTTTCGAGTATTGCTCATCATATCGCTTTTGTTTTCGACACATAATTTGATCATTTGGAAAGACTTTTGAACAAATCAACTTATGACATGATGGAAGTAAAATAACAACATATATATATCATAATTACGGAATCTCGACTGTTATTGGAGATTTCCTTCCCTTGATACTACTTTTGCATTTACTTTCCTTAGAACTGTACAACTATTTCCTTTCACTCATATTGCAACGGTGCACCATAGGCCAAGTCTTTGGCGAGGTGACTATAGAATTAAAGAGGTACAAAGCTCTGAAGATATACTGCCTTGCATAGGAAACAAAGTAGATGCGATGAAAACATCTTTGATATAACTGTACATTTTTCACTGGCTTTCAACGTAGCTTATTCATAGTGTAACATGAGTTATTAATACTATATCAGCTTTTGAGTTGCAATTGAACAAGGGAGATAGGCTGTAAAAGTTGTCGCACTGAGCTATACGATTTTCTTTGAAATCACTAGATATCTGGCAAGCATTTGTCTCCGTTACACTTTCCCTTTATCTTCGATATGGGTGCTTTAAAACACCCCACAGCAAAATGTACTATTCACAAAGTCCAACTATAAAGACAACCGAAATCATAGAAAGACTGTGTGGTTTCTGTGAAGCTTGACTTGTCGAATAAATGTATATACAAAGAAACTCAAGCAGATCTATATCTGCGGTCTTTTAAATGCAACGTCATCTAAATGCTTGACTTGCTAAATGCCCATGAAATAATCTCTCGCTCGGTATCCTGCCTGCTCGTCCGCCTCTCTGGCGGTCGCCATAGCAACAGTGCAGTGTTTGACAGCTCCATAGGCACAAACGCACACGTGTGTGCACATGAATGCATTTACTCGCGTACGCGCACACACACACACACACTCTCTCTCTCTCTCTCACACACACACACACACACACACACACACACACACACACACACACACACACAAGAAAAGTGTTTAAAGATGGACCACTTACTGTAACATTTCCGCTCCAGTGAGAAAAATGATGCTGAAGACTTAATGTAACAGGTGTATATACACGTTTGTATTGCAAAAACTAAATACTGGAAAATATTTTTCGTGCATAAAATACGTTACACATAAGTAGCGTCACTAAAAGACAAATTCCACAGTTACGTCACGGGTCTGTATAATTATGTGTGTGTGTGTATATATATATATATGGTATACACACGATACGGAAATATCTTTTCGATACAGAGGATAGGAATGGGCAGTAATGTTCGTGCGCATCGGTGCTGTATGGAAGATTAGAGGAGGCTGACGGAGGAGAAGGGACAAACCTGTACAGTAACGTGAAACAACACAATAGTGCGCTACGTGCATGAGCGCGTCACAAGAAACGAGGCCCGACTTATCACAGAAGTTTGAAACGGGGGATGGGGCTCGAAATCGAGTACTGTACGTCAAACGAGACATGCGCAGTGTAGACCTTAGATTATCACCTCTAGGCATTGCCTCTACGGGAGGTCAGTTAATTCCAACCGCCGGGGGTGATCGACGCAGAGGTCGTCACCGGGTGACATTCAACCATCTCTATCATAGACTGCGGGTGTGAAGGCAATCCTTCACCGCTGTCACGCGCCTTCAATGACTGACTCTCAACCATCTCTATCATAGACTGTCTGTGGCTGACTCACAACAAAGGTATCCTTCACCGCCATCATACTACGCCGGTGGCTGACTTGATCAACTATGAAAAGGAAGTCAGTCTATGCATTACAAACCATCTGTGTCAAAATATTCCCCCCAACGACTCTGCCATAACGACACTTGTTGGTTTAAAATTATACCAAAAAAAGATTGAAATGAAGTAAACTGCTTGTTGTGAAACGGACATGATACTGCGAAGTAAGGGGAAATACTGCTTGAACAAGTCAACAAAATTTCTAAGAAACGTTGAAACTGAAATGAATGAACGGTGGAAATTTATGGTTTAAACAAACAACAACATAATAAAGAAAACAGAATGCAGAAACCTTATAACTCATTAACACATTCACAAAACAATGAAACACACATGACACAGCCACATATCACAAATTCACGGGCACACAAACACACATTCAGGCATACACGACTGCAGGATGTATATGTGAAAGCAGGGCTACTCGATTAAAATAAACAGATCGTAAAAGAAGTTAAATCAGCACATTGATCAGAACTTTCCCTGTTCCATAATCTTGTACAAACATCACAATTTCTCCTCAAGTAAGCTTCCTTGGAATCTTGCTTTTGTTACACTGAAGTGTGACGAAACCTTCATGTGCTCAGCATCTCCTCCGCACCTACAACATAACTGTTCTTGGGATAAGAAGCCAGTCAGCCTATCAGCACTCTCAATTCACAGCAAGGGTCAAACTCGCCTTAATTAAGCCAGGCCAAAAAAAGGAACCAGAGGTTTGGGGACTCCAAGGCATACAATGAATCGCGAATAAAATGTCAGGTGGCTGTGTGTATTTTTTCTGATTCATCGTCCTTTTTTTCTGGTGGTTGGGTTAGTTGGAGCACGTTAAGCAGCGATGCCCGCTAATACACATGGTCCGGCTGGTAGGACGCCGAGGATGCGAGGAAAGGTCAATGCCAGACGCGAAATTTTGAGCAAAAAGCGTAGGCGAATGTTTCTCCCTGATCCTCCAATCACAGCACAGCGCTAAGTGTCCTGCCAGGTCCTTGCGGCCCGCGCTCGGCCGTGTTTCGAGAACATGCTTTCGAGCGAACATGCGAAGAAAACCGAAGCACTGAAAGCAGCACCACAAAACAGGTAATCAAGTGTATGCACGTGACAGAACGCTCCGTAACGTTGCAAAAGTGAAGTGTATGCACAAGTGGTTGCGCTCCGTAAAGTTGCAAAATGAGGCGCACCCAAGTCTATTGCTGTTCGCAAGGAAAAACATACAATGGGTAACAATGGGCCTGGTAGACGTTTGGCACATGAACTTCACTTCCAGTACTGACACATGTACCTTTATTTGCATTCTTTGAGCCAGCGCGGACCTTTCAGTCCCCTTCCGCCGCTAGTGTCGCTCGGCTCGATGCACTCGAGCGATGCTGGTCTTCGGGTACGGGAAGGTGGCTGCCTGCGTCCAGGATACGGTCCGTTGCAGTCGTCTGAAGGCAAGAATGAATATGGAGACAGATGCCTCTACCAGAAGCCAAATAAATGTAGGAAGATCTTTGGTTGTTTCGGTCTTGCATCTTGCATCTTGCATCCGAATCTCTGAAAAGCTCACGGGCTCAAAACTCCTTCAGGGGATCATTAACGAAGAAGCTTATTAACAAATGTTCGTTACAAATGTGTATATAATCAAGGAATTTGTGTGTGTGTGTGTGTGTGTGTGTGTGTGTGTGTGTGTGTGTGTGTGATAGAGAGAGAAGGGGAGTCTTTTATATATGCTAGTGCATGTTTTTGTATGCTTACACGTAAATGAAACACATTGTTCTTTGTCAAAACATTTATCCTGTGTTGACACCTATTTACAAGTTCGGTATCAATTTTATGGCTGCGTCCATTTGTTTCCGGAAAAAAGAAATAATTTGCAAGAAATGTCTGTCTTTCGAAGTACTCACAGACCTTCATCGATGCCAGAAAATCCAAGGCAATGATCATTGTCAAAACTATCCATTTTTCTCCTCCATATCAGATGACCTATCATCCTCACTGCCTATAGACACTTGAAACTTTTAGATTACATCAGACATGAGACATTTTGATACTGCAAAAGTTCACACAAAGCTCAATATAAATAAAAGCATTGCTCTGTTGTGAGGTGAGACATTTATGTCCTAGGTATATCAATTCCTTTACATTATTTCTTACATATTTCTTACAGTTTCATTTCTTCCCGAATATTTTTTTTTCTATCCGGCAATTTGTCTGATCGTTTGGTGTACATAGAACTTTCCAGGCACTTTCAAGCGGCTCACAATCTCAGCAGGTGAGACGTGACAGCTGTCGCACCTGCACGAATATGTGGTGCTCTCTGTTGTCCATCGTAAAGGCTTTTTGAGATTGTGCAAGGACAGCTCCTTTATACGACTCAAAGGGAAACAAAAGCACGACGACACGTTATACAGCAAGATTCACGGGGTTTGGGCAAGGCTTCACTTCAAACTAACAGCTTCCAAACATACCTAGCGCCTGCTACCATCTTCCTTCAACTCCGAAGTTCAAGGCCACCTGCCCTGTTTTTGTACAGGACGTTTATTCTCAGAGGCAGTTCTGGCTGCAACCGACAGACGAGGTGTGCAGGCTGAGGTCAGGGACAGGAATGGCACGTCACGTCTTTGTGCATTGATGTGACATAATGCAGTTGCATTTGCTCTCTGCATCACTTTTGTGGTCAAGTGGCATCAAGTCAATGGTCACCTTTGGGTCACGGCCGTGATTGCATTCGCTGTCCTGTTAAAAAAG
Source organism: Marisa cornuarietis (assembly GCA_004794655.1). Classification (NCBI taxonomy): domain Eukaryota; kingdom Metazoa; phylum Mollusca; class Gastropoda; order Architaenioglossa; family Ampullariidae; genus Marisa; species Marisa cornuarietis. The sequence goes on along the minus strand of SMMW01000019.1, from coordinate 1,331,626 downwards.
AACTTTGACTGTATTTCATGCAGGCATGGTCACAACTTAAAACCTTCCAAACATATACTAAAATACTATCTCTTGGAAAAAGAAAACTCAGAGTAAAAAAATTCAAAGCAGGCATCATCATCATCATCATCATCATCATCATCATCATCATCATCATCATCATCATCATCATCGTAAATGTGAGAACATGTACTATTTATATCAGTAACTTCTGCTATTGTACAATGAAAATAATTTATAGCACACATGCAAATATAGAGAATGAAAAAACATTAAAAAAAACTCTGTATATGCAAGATGCAGATGTATATATCAAAGATGTCAAGCTTGAGGAAATAAAGGGACACAACTGAAGGAAAGTTTACTGCATGCACAAAATCTGGCCCTGCACGAAGGGTCAGTTGCCTTTCTTCATTTTCTGCGTGTACTCCATTTATGTGTACCCCATTTTCTGACCATGCATCATGCTTTCTGCGGTGTCTTCTCTGTGTTCTTGCTCTTCAGTCGCAATGCCGCCCCACTTTGATCTCTACACTGGCCTTTTTTAAACACTGTGTTTTTGGCCTACCTCACCCTGTTCACCAACTCTTTGATTCTCTACAGTCCCACTTCACCGAATTTACTGGCTCTCATCATTCTCTACGTTGGTCATTGTACCAACCACACTTACTTCACTGACTATAATGGCCCACCACTCTCTATATTGCCTCTTTTACTCACCGTGTTGGCACCCTGTCCTCACTGTACTGGCCCACTGTATTTACTTTTCTGGCCCATTGTAGTCATTGTACTGGCCTACATTGCTCACTGTACTGGCCCACTGTATTTACTGTACTGGCCCATTTTATTCATTGTACTGGCCTACATTGCTCACTGTACTGGCCCACTGTATTTACTGTTCTGGCCCATTGTAGTCATTGTACTGGCCCACTTCGCTCAGTCACCTGCGGTTCGGTCACTATCTCATCTTTTTACTCAAGTGGTTCACCTCATAACCTTTCTATAACTATAAGTAACACTTGAGCCTACTCAGCAATGTTCAAACCACATACAGCTTGCTTTCTTTATGGTGAGAAGTACTGTCCATGACCACTTTTTGCACCAAAAAATACTTTTTTTCAAACAGTCGCGTAGTCAAGTGAATGTTACTGGTTAAGAAGGCCCTTTACTTGACGTACCACATAAAAAGAGTTTATCAAACAGTTTATATGTTATCTTTACTGAATACAGAAATTCTTACTATGGAGGTGTTTTTACGTTCAGTGCTACAGTTAACCACATGGCCACCAGCTCGCCACCACCAAACGTTTTTCTACGAAATGATTGAGCATACACAAATTTAACAGTATATGCTGCAGAAAAGCTGCTCATTTATTAATTCTTCTACCTTGTTTTGTTAAGTAAATTTTTATGCGAAAAGAATTTTCAAGAGAAATATTGACTGATAACGAGGGCTTTTACCTAGAAAATATACACACACACAAATAATAAATGAATAAGGTGATCTCGTGAAGAGCAAGGACATTAATATATTAAATGTTTGGTGTGGATTACAGGAAGTTTGGCGTGCGTGGCACAAATTGCAATGTGTTTGACGTTAATTACAATGTTTGAGATGTTAGAAATGGATTAAAGTGTGGTTGCCCTGGCTAACAAGATGCAGATTGTATGAAGAACTCTCATCTACATCAATGAACGATGCATTATTACTGGTGACGTTTATGATAATTCAAAGCGGTCATTTCACGTAGCACACAAACTTTATAAATTTATATACATATATATGATACAATAAATTCATTTGTTTTCAATTAAAAAAATTAAAGAAATTTAAATTAAGCAAAGTACCAAGCATAAGGTGTCTGAAAAACCTTTTTTTAAGGTGATCATATCTATCATCACATGCGCGCCCATATATATATATATATATGCAAACTCATGTACGGGCATGAACACTTGAAGAAACTCATGTCCATTTATGCAAATACCCATGTGCATAGACGCATGAAAGATAAGCCAGGAAGAGAGGTAAAATGGTCAGCACATATACTGCTTACGTTGAGTGAGAGCAGAGATTAAAAAAAACAAAACAAAAGAAAGCGAAGAATTTAGAAGAAAACACATTTAGGTGCCACCTAATAGATTACAAGCAGTCAAGACACATGCAAGCTCAGGCAAAACTAAACATTTCAAAACTTGAACAAAGGTGCCCTGCTATGCTATGCACATGCGTTTGGATTAAAAAGATGCACGTGTGTGGCCTTGACAGCAAACAAAACAAAATCACAAAAGCAAGTGCTACAGCCAGACAAACCGCAGCGGCAAATGAATGTCTGGTTTGAAACTAAAAAAGCAATGCATTTGATGAGATTAACTACCTCGCACTCTTTTTTAATATTGCTAGTAATACCAGAGATACCTTTTGTCCATCTCCGAGAATGTGCTGTACCAGTGATTCAAATTATACATTTACTATGCTTTTAAACACGACCGTTTCAAAGATTTATAAACCAATGATTTGTTCTGGTTTTAAACCTGCTTTTTTTGTAAACAAAGTGATTTTCTTGTTTATATTTTCGGGTGAAAATGATGCAATTGCATTTTAGACTTGTTGTCTTCCTGTGAGATTAACGTATTCCGAACACCAGATTGTAGTAAAATTGAAACGGGATGTGGGACATCACATTGTCGGAAATGAACGCTTTGCTACTAGCATCTGGCCGCAGATCTCCGAGGGACGAGGGCAAAGGCCATCTGGAGCGGGCAGCTAACTTACTTCCTCGGACGAGAGGTCGTTGACCCCACAGTCGCCACAGGCTCGCCATGACAACAGGCAGGACTTCCCCTTGGGGGAAGCAGTGAGAAGCGTGAAGTCAAAGACACGACCCCCGACCCCCATATCGGGGGACCCAGGAGGGACAGGCGAGGACCCCAGTGCCGGATAGTCTGTGGGGGGGACCAAGATGTGCATCAGTACTAGCCTGGGAGGATGCCATAGGCAGGGGATTACAGAAAGGAAGTTTTGCGGATAAAAGAGATAAGAGAGTATCAAAGGTCAAGGATGAGTAGAAAGGGTCAAGGCAAGTAAGGGTGAAGACGGACTGGGTGGTTGTTGACTGACTGCATTGTTTGAAACAGCTTTAAATATAACTGTGAAGGGGTGTTGGAGTGGTGGGTCACAACCTACATCAATGAATGCTGTAACAAGCACCTCATGAAAGAACGTTTCTTTGCGAGAGAAGAATAGTCTTCGCTTTAAAGTGATAATATTATAAAAGCCAACGATTCAAAAACGTTTGATACGAACTAATACAAACGAGTCTCTCTATTGTTTAAAAGGTCAGTTACTGAGCAAGTGATGTTTACTGCAGGTGGGAAGGGGAGCAGGAAAAGGAACAGCCTTGAAGAAGATTTGACATTTTTCTCATATCTTCCTACAAACAAGCGACTAGTACAAATATTTCCTAATAATAAAATTGCACAATTCAGATGAAGCTGTTTGTTGAAGACCTATTTGAATGGAAAACTTTTCAAATAAATGGGTTCGTTATCAAAAGGTAATTTTCCAAACCTGAACGGAAAACATTGCTTTGCTTATTAGATACAGGTCTTTCAGCATCGTTAGTTTTGGACAGAGGCTAAGAGCTCATATTTTAGATAACAATATAACAACTCATTGTTATGGCAACGTTTCATGTGCATGAAATCGAAGCTGTCTGATGTTCTCCATGAAGTCAGAAGCTAGTATCTAAGTAAATCAATGTGAGTTTTTTCTAATAATAATAATAATAATAATTGAATTATGGGAGACTAATGGTCGAACTATATGAAATGTTTTCCGCTTGATTTAATGTTTGATTTGGATTATAAATGTGACAAAACAAAAGCTTTGATTCATGAATAGCGCATCCTTCTATGAGGCTTCTTTACGAAACAATTCTAGCTACAGTGATTTTTCTAGACTATAACTACTGTTCTCTGTTTAAATCTACCTGAAATGAGTTCTAGTCAGCGTACATAAAGGCACTCTGCCTGTAGTGTTTTAGGAATATGAAAAGCTTCAGGTAGTGTGATGACTAAGACATTGCTGGTAAATATGACATGAAGCTATATAACAATCGTCACACAGCTGTGATACACTGACACACTAACAAATTTGCTCAAACAAAGTTGATTACCAACAATCCATTATATATATATATATATCCATAAAAAACATTTTTCAAATAAAACACGATTTTTTCGTGCATCTGTAATATATTTTGTTTCTGCTCCCATTTAAATTCTGCCAGAAAAGTCTCTTCAAAATGGTATTCTTAGGATAGTCTAGAGTCGTACGCACGTGGAACGATCTTAAATCATAGAAAAATTTCAAAGAATTACATCACTATGTTTACCTGTCACCTATGTGATAAATTCTCTTCGCCATGCATAGGCATATAACACTGCACGCACGCAGACAGCGCACACAAAATGACAGAACACGGCAGCAGGACTGATCTTACCCTTGTGGAAAAGGTGTGATGTCACTCTTCAAACAGCAACACAAGAAAACATCTACACCTGCGCTAGATGAAATTCAATTGCAAAAGCCACACCAATCTCACAAGCATGCACGTCTCTGTTGGAAGATCCTGTAAAGGAAACTTATACTTCAAAGGTAATCAGAGGATCGAATAGCCTTTTGCGGTAAAATTAGTCGTTGTTTGTCTGAGACCTCCGGGTCCCTATGTGTCACAACATTAACATAAGCAGCAAAAGCACCATCACTCCACACTACTTTGTGCAAACTGACGCAGTTGTTTGATAGACAAATGAACAAAAAATATTAATATGAACTTATAACTCGCAGCATCACGACCAAGATAGATCGCACACTCTGCGCAGACCAATAATGATAAATGAAAGATAACAGACAGTAGATGGTGAGATACGTATAGACACACTGAATAACAAAAAGATGAGGTACAAGAGTAGAATGTAAAGCAATGGATGAAGGTATGAAGGGATGTAGGTATTGTAAACAGTGTGAGATGGAGTCATTACATGATGGTTAGCATGACAGACAGCATTGCAAGGGAGTTATGAATAGTAATTCAGGGATAGTACTTTGTGAAAGATATATTTTCAGAGAGCATTTGAATGTTGCCTTGGAGTCAGAGTGACGAATGTGATGTGGAAGAGAGTTCCACTGCCAACCAACACCGAGGGAGGATGTCCGTTGTCCGTATGTGACTGTCTTTGTGGGAGGGAGGACAGAATGCGCGAGTCTGATGAGGAGCGAAGGTCTCGAGCAGGAGTGTGGACAGACTTCAGTAAAGTAGCGGGAGTAGGATCCTTCGAAGAATCCATAGCACAGAGTTGAGAGCTTGTAGTCTATTCTAGCTTTAATTGGTGGCCAATGAAGAGAGTCAAGAAGTGGTGACATGTTCAGATTTGCGAGTTCGGAAAACGAGACGAGCAACTGAGTTCTGGACTTTCTGAAGCTTATTAATGAGGTATTGTGGACAGCCAGCAAGAAGAGAGTTGTAGTAGTCTAGTTTAGACAGAACAAAAGAGCAGGCGAGAATTTTGGTGGTTGAAATGGACAGAGTATGGCGAATGGAGTTGATCTTTCGGAGCTCCTAGAACGACAGATGTGAGAAACACGCTTATCAAGAGACATGTTAATTGTGCCTCATTACATATATTTTTGATGATAGCAAGGTTTAACATGGAGATTTATTGTATATGACACACGTGGACAGCTAACTTACCAACCATTATTTTCAAAGCAAGTGAACAGCAAGTGTGCCCTAAGTGCTACTGCAGTTTTATTCAATAGCTTATCACCTGCATCATGTACTGAGTTATCATTTTCACACTTTTTGTACATATTATTCTACCTTACTTCCCACAATGCGGAGATAGCATGTGCACAAAATGACATAAAATGTGTGTGTGTGTGTGTGTGTGTGTGTGTGTGTGTGTGTGTGAGAGAGAGAGAGAGAGAGAGAGCAAACAAAGCATTGCGACCTTTAAGGGATCTCTGTCATGTTTGCACTTTCCTGACCTCTGACTTCCCAGATTTTCTTCTTCATTTGCTTGAGTGTTTATTTCATTTCCCTACATGAATACTGGTCACTATGTCCTGAAAACTGAGCACATTCTGGCTGATTTCCTCCATGTCACAATTCAATTTTTTGACTATACCGTGAACAAATGGGCCGGAAGATAAGTTAAGGTTCTGTTACGATCCGATGTCTGCATGTGATCTCAGACAGAAACCAGCAGTGAAAGTCCTATTTAGAGTATAATCTGTTTAAAATAATTGCTTTGATGACCACAGTAAAAGACATTTTCCTAAAATCCGAGTGAAAAATCCCGACCACGCCTGTTAGAAATGCAAGCCCTCCAAAATGACTATGCACAGAATCGAGGTAAAAATCATTTCTATTTTGACAAGGATACACCTAATGAGAGAGCTGGTTAATTTGGCTTACTCTTCAACATTTACTGCAACATGAGTAGCGCTCTCAGCAGTGGATGGCTAGAACCAGTGAGTCGTTCCTTTCTACCCTAACCCTGACTTGGTTTCGCTTCTGACCTCGAATTGGACGAGATTACCCTCTGAGGTTAAGCATATCACTAAGCGGAGGAAAAGAAACTAACGAGGATTCCCTCAGTAACAGCAAGTTATTTGTTTGTAAGGCTTCATAATGTGATCTCCTTAAAAAAATCGTATTTACACGGAGAAATAGTCGTATATACAATATTTCCTTTTAAAAGACCCTTAGTTTGGTTATTCGTTCCTAGAACATACAGTCTAGGTAAACAATCTTCTTTAATATTCTATAATTAGTATTCCATAACAATCGTTTTAAAATTACCCTAAAATATAATACATCTATCTATCTATCTATCTATCTATCTATCTATCTATCTATCTATCTATCTATCTATCTATCTATCTATCTATCTATCTATCTATCTAGCTTAGATAATTTCTTGTTTAAAAAAGCAATTAAAGAAACGATTTTAACAAAGGAGCTGTTGATTAAAGGCTCTAGGTAAAAAATACGTTGAATGACTTGAGATATTTGCGTGAAGGACCTTTTAGGGAACAAATTTGCCTTACTGGCGTCAGCAGCGGAGGGCCCATTCAGCCATTATAAACTTTGTCTTACCGCGGCCAGCAGCGAAGGGCCGACTCAACCAGTGGCGTCACACGGTTTTCTTGCCATTTGCGTCTCGAAATACGTAGTTTAACTGGGCCCTCTGGTGCTGGCTCTGAGAACGCATATTTTTTCTCACTTTTGCTCCATTATTATAAATCTCGACTGACAGGGCAATGGCTCTTTCTTTCAAATAAAGCAGAAAATTCTAAGTGATTAGCGGGAGAGAACCTTGTATGATGTCTACACAAAACTGCCCACGAGAAAACACTCCATGGGAAACTTGTGACCGGTGAGACAAATATAACACATGCACATACGCACGCACGCACGCACGCACGCACGCACGCACGCACGCACACACACACACACAAAGAGAGAGAGAGAGCAGGACCTTATAACAAAACTCGTGGTATGTACGCACTGTGAGACAGGAAGAGGAGGGGCATCCTCACCTGTAACATTGTTTTCCGTGGGTAAGCGTCCTCGCCCCTTGCAGTTGACGTCCGCGGTTCGCTCTCCTGGAAGGTCCCCGGATGTGATGACGCCTATGGACGTCAGAGTGGCTTGCACGTTGTTGACCTCCTTGCTGACAGGACTGGTAGGGGAGCAGCCGTTGTGGTTTGCCGGCAACATCGGCGACGTGGCACAGTCATTGTTGTTGTTGTTGCCATTGTTGCACCGTGGGCTTTGCCGTTTTCTCTTTAAAAATTGAGCAAAGCTGCGTTTCCATGGGAAACTTTTGGAACTGGACTTTTTCTTTGAGTCTACGTTTAAACTGAGAAGGGGTCGCCCGGCTTTTGGTACGGAATTCTGAAACAGATTGAGAGCAGTCAATGGATACTAAAACCTCAAAGAAATTTTTTAATTCCTACACATTATTAAAATAGCTTATTTGTAAATTTTAATTTTCCACACAGACATCAGCTTTATTGTAAGAATATTTATTATATTTTCAAGTTCAGGCTAACATTTTAAAGACATTTTTAGACAAAGACATCATTAATTGCCGCAAACATTTATGATCAAGTCTACAGAAGCACAAATTCCCGTGTATTAGTGAACACCATGCAAATGATCCAAAGAAACCATTTATTCTTCATACTTAATGAAGTACATTTTACGAAGGAGGCATTCCATATGATAATGTGAGAAATAATACAAGTTTAAAATCTGGGCGACACAGTGAAGGAAAGGGTGTTCGTTTCAAGGTTCACATAGCATTCCTTTTCAGAAGATTAAAATCAGCAACATGCTGAAAAATCTGTAATCAATCCACAGGGTACACTTGAGTCAAACAATGATTTAATTTAAAGCATAGCATTGGATATTAACCTGATATTTGCACTGTCATCTGCTGATGCCGTTCAGCTTTTTCTTAATAAGGATAATAGTCCATAAAAATTAATAAATATGGCAACACAGTTGTAAACTTTAAAATTTTGCTGTTAGAAATTGTTTATGTTTTCATGCAGAGATAGCACACTTAGGGGGCATATGAATATGAAATACAAAACATGACAAAATGAGTTTAGCATCAAAATAATGCGTGCTCATGCACCATAATGGCTCATACAGCTAAACCATGCAGCAGCTATTCTTGCAAAAGTATTTTCGAGCAATGAGCAACAGCATTCTTAGCAACAGAACGTAAATTATTCTGTACAGAGGGTCGAGAGGTATGCAAAGAACTGTTCAGTCAAAACATTTAAGGCCACGCAGGTCAAGGCCGACCAGATGGAAAGACTAGCACCTCGGGCACACTCCCGCTTTCCCGAGCAGATGAAAGAGCAAAAATAATATTAAATAAAATGACAATAATGCATAATAACAATGAAGCAAGCCTGGCAGTGTACATTATATCATGGGCATTTCGGATAGAGAAGACAAGAGAACTTGCAGTAAAGGACTAAAGTATTTCGCAGGTTGAGGAGGCACAACTCGTTACCTGATTCAAAATGGCTCGGGGGGTAACCGTGAAGCGATGATGGCAAAAAAGAAACGCATAGATAAAAAGGAAACATAAAAATATTCCTGAAGATACTGACATTTTAAAATCTCTGTTACTCTGAACTTGAATTTTTAACTGTGCACTGTTATAAGTATTTATTTATTTATCAATATAGTATAATTTATCATACAAAAATCATTTTAATTAGCCGAACTAGCTTCTAATGGAAAAATTATTTGCTATCTTAAAAACAATACTGAAAGTCGTTGACCAGAGATGTCTTTATTGAGGAGAAAGATTACGCTGTTCCTTCATTCCGACTTAATGGTTTACAGAAATCGTAACACTTTAATTTTTATTTAGAGATCGGGACACCCGAGGTTCAATAATGTCATCAAAGATGAAAATGGAGGTATCTTTTCCCTTGTTTCCAAAAAGTAGAAGAACTTCTGCAATTTAATGTGTTTCTATAGCCGGTAACGAAGTTGCCTACTCCGCTTGTTTTGTCTCTTTCTATATAGAAACTGGATAGAGGTCTGACTTGGTTAACTAAGCTGTTGACTTACCGTGATAAGCTTACTCTCAAAGCTTGAAATTAGTGTTGACTGAAGATGTAGGAAATTAAAATCTGTTTACATTTTAGTTATATCAGACAGTACCATATGTTTATTACATATTACGGAATAAATGGATGCATCTAACGACTTACATATCAATAATGCACATAGCTGTAGTTTTTGTTGTAGCAATTATTGTTGTAAAATGGTGTTTAAATAGTTGCTATTTAATAATAATTATTCACGTACTTTTTCACTTTGGATAAAAATAATCAACAACAACAAAATCTGAAGCTGCATATAGGATGGCCCCAAAGGAAAACAAACCTCTGTTGTTCCGACACGAAGGAGCATGCAAAACTTTCGAACCATATGCTTTTCAACATGGAACCATACAACTATTGATGTTTGCAGCTATGCAGGCTCTTGCTTATGTAAATTCATGCAAAATGCAAATGCTCAAAATCGCACACTAAGCAGCTACAGTAAGCAGGGCGTCAGGACACATCAGCAGCCCGCCACACGCTCACTGTCCATGGCGTCAAAGGTTTGAAACTACACAGAGTTCCAGTCGAGTACACTGCCCTCTTTGTTTTTTTCCCGTACTGCAATATCTCTTTTATCATTTTACATAACTTACGATCTTGTGTATAACTAATAACTATACAAACTAATCGGAATACGGGCCTACAACTACAGGCACGTGTTACTGTCTTACTCTAACCTCTTAAACACTTGACTACAGCACATAGATTATAGACTGCCTTTCCACCGCACCAAATTAGGGGTCAAAACGCTTTACCTACTTCACAAACTAATATCAAACGCATCTCTGTACACAAATAGGCATGTATACAACACACTACAAAACGCACGCACGCACACACGCACGAATATATGCACAGAGAGAGAGAGAGAGAGGAGGGGGGTGACGGAAACCGAGTACCCGGAGAAAATTGCTGATGGTCAGCCCTGTACACAGGTGTTATATCCAGGGAAAGGCTTGTCGGAGCTGAGAAATGAACCCACGACTGTCAGAGTCCGGAGATGTGTACTTGTGTTAGTGTACATCGCTATGTGTGAGTGCGAGCTGACTGCTGGTGAATGTTAAGTCTGTGTAGGTGAACAAGTGCTCACCATGCTGCTTTTTACACCTGAGAATAATTAGATCATTCTCGACGAGACAAACTTAACCATAGCCTGATCAATCCCGACTAGACACCTCAGCATAGATTAATATTAACTAGACGGTTGGAAAGGTAGCATGTGGGGACTCTGTGTGTGTGTGTGTGTGTGTGGAAAGAGAGAGCTTGGAAATCCGTTTTGATCGTATTCCTTGCTTAGCCAAGCTAATTTTATACCCATTTTGTCTAAAAATTCTCTGATTGGTATAACTGAAATGTTATACCCCATGAACATTATCGACTTTAAGTGAAATATTTTCAAAGACAACAATGTTTAGAATTAACGTATATAAAAAAGAAATAGGTCAAGTAATTGTTATTGTAGGGGACAGATTTTTGTATATCTTCACTTGTGTTTACAAGAACTACTTGTGGGATACATTGTCCTCAGTGTGAGTGGCTTGGCCCCGAGCGGAAAGAAACCTCTGTGCCAGTGGATTTCCTTGGTATTCGGCTGACTCAACCCCCCCCCCCCAGCCAGGTGAGAAGATCCAAGCACCATTCAGTTTGGGATATAATCATTGTGTTTCTTTTTATGTTGTCGATTATATTCCTCAGCCTCAATGGATTACTAAGCGATGTGGTGTTTTGTGTTAAGGGAAAGGAACTCCTCACGCACGTGCAATAGAATCTGGGTGATTTGTTATTACTCGTGTCAGTCTGAAGAAAACTGCGGGACTTAATAAAATGCTAGTCCATCCACTTTCCTTCTCACATAGAACAATCGGCAGACCTAGCTTCGTCCATGAACTGAATAGGAGTGGTTGAAAACCTCACATTTTAAATTTTGAACTTTCTGTTTTCTTACTGGAACAGTGAACAATTAACTGGTGGGTTGTGGTCTGATTGAATGTAGTGTAATAGAGGAGAACACTTGCACTGATAACACTGAGTGGAGAAAGTGTTCTCTGTTTATAAATTGTCTGTTGTGGAAAAGTCGAACGGTATGCTGAATTAAAATAGACTGCAAAGTTTTAAGTTTACCAGTGTGCTGTTTGTTAAAACCTGCCTGCATAAAATGGTTCATTTAAACCAAACACAAAATTCAGAACAGAAAATTATTAGTTTGCTTTTAGACTCAAAATATACAGAAACCCACGGACAGATCTTTGTCTTTAAAAAAACACGTGTGGACGCAGCATATGCATCTGTGCTGCGTGTGTCCGTGACGACACCCGATTCTCAGTACCATGATGACAGGCGCCACCAGCCACCAGCCACCAGGCACCTCAGAATCTTTTATATATATATATATATGCACGCACGAACGTTTCTTTTTTCACGCGCTCAAGCACACGCATACAGAGTGAAAGATGGCTGAACTGTTATTGAGAAATAGAAGAATACTGCATACCTGCATCTGTTTGGGCTGCTTAGTAATGACATTGTTGTACATGATGGCTTTGGTCTCCGCTTTAATTATCACGTTGTCATGGTCTTTATCATCTGCAACACAAGGACTTAATATGATGTCGTTACCTTCTTGACTGGCTTATTAATAAATAGTTACCCCCTCCCATTAGCTGTAGCCTAGTCTGTGTAAGTTTACCCATTTATGTTCATGTCTGGGATTCGTGTACTGGCTAGACAACCAACGGAAGTTTTTCACTCAGATATTGGGAAATACAGCCTTGTACCGAGTCCAACACAGTCATTTGAAAAGTCTTCTGTAGAAGATCTTTAAGGATAAGCTAACAGCTAAATGTAGTATATTTGATTACTAAAATTGCGTAACTGCCGAACTGTTTAGAAAGATTTAAAACGATCTGCATAGTTTTGAACGAGATTTTTTTTTACATATTTTTGATAGACATCGACCACAATTTTAGAAAAAAGTTTTCTCAGAGAATATTTTCCAGCATGCCTCTTTTCCAAAAAAAGAAGTCATTAGATACAGGGAGAAAGATTTTATTCGAAACAGAATGAAAACTTTTTCTGCAGCAGGTTGGAGTATTTCCTAACCACCCTGTTTCCTTTGACTTAATGTGTGAACATGGATTTAGACACGCTCTACCACGCTGCTCACCGGCGCTGAAGGGATGAACCTTCACTTTGCTGACCATGGCTGTTTTATCGCCCACCTCGTCAGTCTGCTCCACATCACTTCCGGAACTCAAAAGCGGATCGGTGACCGTAGGATCGAACCTGACCAGGCGGAGAGGAGAGAAAATATTGTAAGCGGTACTTTTATACAAAACCGAGAAAAGTCAAGTCTCTGCGATCTAAACACAGGCACACAAACTCACAGGAACAGCAGCAGGATGCACAATGATCATGGTACTGAGGACGACATTGTTTTAAGATAAAGAGCGAGTGTAAGATACGGTGAAAAAAGCCAAAGAACACAAAGTATCAAAGACAAGCAGGTAGGCAGCTAGACAGACAACTATACAGACAGACAGGCAAACAGAAAAATTGAGAGGAAGGGGGAGCTGACAGAGATGTCCTCTGAATCTCAGCGCACATGACCATTCTAATTTCAACACTACGAAATCTTCAAATGGCATCCTAACGTAAGGCTGAACTCACCTCCCAAAAGTGTCGTTTTTCCCTACGTCCATGATCAAAGAGCGTTTGCCTGTCTTAACCGCCACGTTTTCCGTTTCCCGCTTTTTCACCTTCTGAGGCTTGCTGCGCATCAGGTGCAGCTTGTAGGCGAAGCACGGGACAGTCGGAGTGGTTGCTGACAGAGGGGACGCTGAAGATTGCTCTCCTCTTACCGAATCTTCCGAGTTATAATACTCGAAATCATCGCTGTGAAAACTTTCGATGCGGGCCAGTGGAGATCGGAGCACCATCCAGGGCAGTGGAGTAGTCGGGGTTTTCGTCTTTCCTACCGAAGTCACCCCGTACCCCGACGTTCGTCTCTGCGACCTCCCGCTTCCCCGCGACCCTGACCCAGCTGACCCTGCGTCCTCTCGCTGCGACACCTGCGAGAGGGCAGGGGTGGGCGTTGTCGCTGCAAGCAGCGCGTCCTCCTCCATTTCGTCGGGGCTGGGGAGGTCGCTCCGTCTTGCGGGGCTCTCGTGAGCTGCTGCAACGCCACGCCGTGATGGGCCGATTGGATAGTAGTCAGTCACGTGGTCGACATCGGAGTCGCCTGTGACCGCACCCTCATCGTCATCTTCGTCGACGATGACCTCAGCTTCGTGGTAATCCACGTCAACCTCGTGGAAATGTCCTGAGATGGCGGCAGCGCCCTCCAGGCCTTGAACGGACATGGCGGCCAGACTTTCCTCTAAACCCACACACTCCTTCTCGTCAACCCTCCGGCCTTCCTGTATCTCTCCGTCCGTCGCTCTCTCCGAATCGGACAGTGGGTTGTTCAAAGACGAGCGGAGTCCGGCGAACAGGTGCTCTAGGGCCGAGTGGTTCAGTTGCATAGGTAATGGCCCCTCTTCTCTTCTGGCGCTGACCGGTTTGTTGGCAAGAGCTGCATCCCTTGGCCCAATGAGGGGCATGGGCAAGGAGAGGGGGTGAGGGGGCACTTGTTGGTGAAAGACGGGCCGCTGACTGCAGTCCAGCAGGTCAGATGGCCTTAAAGTACTGGCGGCAGCTGCCTTTCCCGAAACGGCCACGTGCTCTTCCGCGGATGGTGTGACGTCACTATCACCGAACAGTGACTCGGTGCTCCAAGAGTTTATCGCGAGGTGAGTCGCGGGTACCTCCAGCCGAGCACCGCCGGGCAGCTGCAGGCTGGGTACTTGCAGGAGACCGGAAGATCCAGCAGCTGACGAAGCCGGGTGGGAGATGCCGTTGACACGAGAGTTCCGGACATTAGGTGGAGGTGGAGGGAGAGGGGAAGCCGCCATGTGTACTTCTACACTGGTCACCGGACCTTGCTTCCCTTCCGCAACCGCACACTCGAATGGAGGGGGTGCACCTTCCAGCGGTGGAGGCCCAAACGGGTCAGGCGCGGAAGAGCTTCTGGATGTCTCCGCGTGATCAGTGTAGCATTCTTTGAGGATCAGATTTGCGGGTCTCGGAACAGGAATCGGTGGCTTGCAGAAGGCCAGCCCAGGTACCGGCAGCATCAGCATGTTTGACCCCGCGTGACCACCAAACGCTGCCGCCAAAGATGCTGCGGCAGCAGCAACGGCAGTTGGTGATGAAGAAGGGGCCAACATATCGGACTTAGCGCACAGCAGCTTATGGCCACTTGCATCCGGTGCATCCGAGCCGTTGGGAGTGTCCACGGACCCAGACCTTTGATAGCCTGACTTGGGCTTGTGGTTGGGTCCACACGAGCGCGCGCGACGACGCGACAGCTTGAGGGAGGAGCCGCGCTGCAGGCGAGGGTTGAAGCCGTCGGCGTCGGGCACTGACAAGTTTGAAGCGTTTTGCTCCGGACACAGGAAGTTGGAGTTCATGCCCGCTGACGTCGGGGCATGCTTGCTGTGGATGCTGTGCAGGTTGTGATGGTGGTGGTGATGATTGTGATGGGGGTGGTGCAGGCTGTTGTGGTGGATGGGATGGTGGGGTCCATGCAGGGACCCCTGGTGCTGGTCCGCCGTGCCAGCCACAGCATGGGATGCTTCGATACCGTGCCGCTCCATGTAGTCCTGCAACGGGTCAGGGGTCATCAGTCATGCGAAGTGAAACAAACCGCAGTTGGTACTGTTTATTCTATCTGCGAGGACATTAGGTCAAATACATAGGAGGTGCACTGTTTACCGTGATAGTTTACCTACCTTCAGCGAAAGGAATGCTCGAAGATGCAAAGATTATCTGACTGATCTGACCCTGATGGTTTACTTACAGTACTATAGTAATTAATAATGAGTAAGATTTGATCTTTAGAACAGAATGAAACTATTCAATAAATTACTTTAGTGTGCGAACTTGCAATCATCATCATCATCATCATCATCATCATCATCATCATCATCATCATCATCATCATCATCATCATCATCATCATCATCATCATCATCATCATCATCATCATCATCGTTTGTTCCTAACAATTACATGATATTTTAACACTTTTTGATACTGGAAGACAGACTGCTTTTCAAAACAGAGGTCTCCCATTTTCCGTTGCTTAAAACAGACTGTTGTTGTTCCTATAAAATAATCTCGTAATAAATCTCATAATAAAGATGGCAGTCAAGTCCAGGACAAAGATCTGAGAGAATAAAGATTAATAAGGCTTGAGAAGAGTGTTTCTTTTTTCGTCTTTCTCTGAAGTGTAGAATAAAGAAACGTAGCGTAGGAAGAAAGCAAAAGGTGTTTTTTATCTGGTCCTTAATATGCCTAAAGGAGCGATGCACACAGCTCCAGTTTGGGAATGCATCGAGTACCATTTAAAAACTTTGTGGGGATATGTTTTTCTAAAAACTGTTTGTCCTTCGTTGTGTTTTTCCTTAGCATGAAGGGAGGTGCAAGGAGCAAATGGTCCAACACTGTGGCTTGGGGACTGCATAGGAAGTTTAGTGCTGCTGGAAGCAAACGCTATTCTAATGCTTCACAAACAAAGTGGGTGTGCTGACCTGAAACCAACTCTCAAAGAAACATGCCAGGGTAAAAAAACTACACTTCAAACAAGTCTAAAGGCTTACAGCAGTGTTTGTCCACATGGCTGAGCATAGTTCACGATTTATATTTCACGATGTATAGGACAAATTAATATTTTTCCTTTACGTTCTACAAGCCTTTAATATCGATAGCTTAACAGAAAGATGCAAAAAAAAAAAAAAAGCCCTTGACGTCCTTGAAGTACGTGGACTCGTTTAATTGTCAAGGCAACGGTTAATGAGAATGCTGGAACTGTATGCTAGTTGAGTGAAATGGGGTGGGTGGGTGGGGTGGATGATCTTTTGCTATTATCTGGGGAATTTGAATTTAATGACAAACTAAGCTCAGACATCTGAAACAGTATACACTGGTATACCTTTAAGTTGCCTTCCTCATCTATACATTTATAACTACACAAAAAGAATGCTAGCAAAATGAATATGCCCATGACTAAAGAGCTGACTCTACGTTACCTGTAATAGAACACACTCCTCTTTCTATTAAAGTATTAATTATCAAGTGTGTTTAAGGCTGGCATGCAGACTTTTGAAAACAACTATTTTGTGTACATATTGATATAAAGAAACATGTAAAACTTATTGCTTAAATGCTGTAAATAAGGAAAGTAAGCTACAGCTAATATATGCTTTAAACTATGTTGGTAACTAGAAAGCAAACAAGTACATATATAAATTATAATAAATATAGTTTTAAAACGGAAATGACGTCAGAAGACCTTACTACTATCTGACTGAAAACTTCCTATTACCATTCTCACATGATGTTTTAAGACTGACTTCCTTTAAAGAATTTCATACATTTGTTCTTTCTGCTGTCAGAAAACATGAAAGTTACCATTTATGTTAGTCTCGCTGATTAATAACTTAAAGTCAAAATGGAGACTGACTTCTGAAAAAAAATTACGAGAAAAAATTTGGCAGACACGAAATAGTGGGGGAAGAAAATGTTTCGTAAAATAAAAGATTCATTCAGGAATTTAAATAAGAAACTTCTTGAAGCTCATACATAAAAACGTAAAGATCAAAATCATATTATATTTACGAATATTGAGGCTACGTTCGACAATTATCCTTCATATTGTCATTATATTCAAGCTGATATTTCAATCTCTTGGTGAACACCATAATTTATTCTGCTCAAAGAAACTAAAACCAAAGTACAATTAATGCACTTATATTACTAAACATATTTCCAAAACATTTACAAGTATTTTAAGTGGTTGTTGTTAAAAAACACAGTATCTATAAAGCACACCATTTGCGCTTGAGGTCGCACCGATCCACGACAGCAAGCAGGTTAACATGGACCCTAAAGAAACAGGCACTTAAAGCATACCAACACGTTAGCATGCAGGTTAACATAGACCACAAAAACATGCACTTGAAGCACAGCTTACAGTCATTATCGGTTGATAATTGAAATAAAGCGATAACTGTAAGTCAGCCAAGCAGGAAGCATTTAACTGTAAACACAGTGCCTTGACATCACGTAAAATAGTTTTTGCTAGATGTCTCGTATCACCGGGCTTTTGTAAAGTATTCTATTTGAGATGTTGCCTCCAGTCCCAACAACATCCATGCATCGGTATACTGAGAGTAAATAAATCCTCCATGTGAGAAAAAAGGTCAGACTAAAAGAACATTCACTAAATTTGATTTAGGGAAGAAAACGCTGAGGTGCTCACTTCTTCTGTGAAACTACACATATTTCCGTTGTTCAATTCATCATGAAAAAAGTTTCCAAGCAGACTTCACTAATCGCTTATTTGTGACAAATTATAGTTGAGGAGAAAGCAGTCTTGCGCGTCTACCTCCAGGACAAATCTTACCTAACACAGCTACAGGTGGTGATGCCTATAATACTGTATAGTGCTTCTGTAGGTGCACGAATGTGTGTTTGTGTGTTGGAAGACGCACCAACAGAATAATATAACGAAATAGAAATAATTAGAATAATAAATAAGGCTTTTGAATGTCCTCTCTCATTCATTTCCGCAATAGAAGGCATTAACGAAATTATTTAAGACAACATACATTAGAGCCATTTACTGAGCTACATCGTGTTGATGACTGGATGCTGGTGGAGGTCATCTGTAGTAGCGGGCTGTTTGACTGAAATAATCTTCACTGGACATCCATTGGCCTTTGTGGGAATCCATCAAGAAGACTAGCATATATCGTGACTTACATTTGCTATACTCTAGATTTTGTGTTCCTTTTTACGTACGTGTGTCTGTGTTTGTGTGTGGGGAGTTTGTGTGAGTGTGTGCGCGCGTGCGTGTCATTATCCGGTATATCCAGTGCTGATACTTTTAGCTTACTTTTATGTTGAGCCTACTATATGGGAGATGGTTTCTATAAATAGATTACTATTACTCTTACTTGTATTCAAAAAGTGAAAGAAGTATCTTGTTAGTAAAGGAAGAGTTCACAGTAAAATCCACGAAAAGAGTTGCAATAAAAAAACAACTAATCTTTTAAAATTTTCAAATACAGTGAAACGAGATACAAAATCATTTATTGACCAAACGAAGGAGTCAGACAGGAAAATACTTGCCGTGAGAAACACCACTTAAAAGAGCCAAGACACCAGCAGATGGTCAAGCAGAAATATTCGAGAAAATGGAGGAGACAACAGTCAGTCGAAACATTAAGAGTAAGGAGACGAAGTAAGAGAAAATAATTGACACGTAGCAGCAGCAGGGCCAGAAGGACAGCCACTGGACGAAGAGAAGTTCCTCGTGAAAGAGGACACAGGTGAGAGTTCTGGCGAGCGACCCAACAGCAGCCACACGTCAAGCACCCGGTATTTGGATTGGCAGGGTGGTACCCTCTGATGAAAAGTACCTACAGGGGCTTTTGTCTAAAGTATTGAAAGTTCATTCAGCAGATCTTATTTTGATGTCGCTCTATATCATGTAATAAATAACCGTAGTACAGATGTGAAAAGTATTTTAACTAGACGAAAAAATTCCTCGCCAATAAATGAACGATCAGGTCGTTAGTATTTGAAGGTATCGTAAGTTGTACTCTTTTATTCAGGCAAATTGCTCTTATTTAAATCTTACACAAATATTGTCTTAAAGATAAGGCCCTGAACAGGTTCACTCGTTTAATGTACCGCAAGACAGTAGTCTAGTGTGGGACATTCAAAGATGTGGTTCTTAACGTTGCCAGTGTGTTAATTAATGTCAAGGTCCCTCGCCAGAGAAGGAAAGAAATAGAGTAATAAAGTGACCATGAACTGAGACAATCACGAAGATCAAGCACAGAAGAACTTTGGCATACCCTCATTAATTTACTTCGCACCGACATCTGTGGGGGTTAGATAATCAAAATGAAAAAAAAAACAGATTACGACTGTAATCGAAACAGCCACCAACTCGACCACAAACACACAGCATTAGCAAAAATGTGCAGTCAAAACTTTATGACTATTTGGCTATCTCCCACATTCTAAGGAAACAAAATCAATCTACGTCTCAGTGAGGTAAATTATAATTTTAATTTATTTAAAGACCACTGTACCAAAATTGATGGGAGAGAAAATTAACAGGGAACACATGCAAGGCAATAGCGAACAGTGATACATCTGGTTAATGACTCCAGTGAATTTCCAGAGGACACAGGTTTCAACTATGTAAGTGCGTTGATGTCAAACATTCTAACCATCAAAATCAGACCCCATCCCATTCGTAATTTGTTTTGCAGTAAGCTTGCTGCTGCAGCTCCAGTGCCATTCTTCCTTCAGCACGTGTCACCCTCCCAAACTAATGTTCATAACAGTAGGTACGCCCCTACCCGCTCTTAACGAAAGTGCGATGAAAACTCAAACGTTTACTGAATGGAGATTGGTCCTTAAAAAGTCTTCAACTTCATTAAAGAACCACAAACATCCTGTATCCGTCACGAAAACACTAGTCATAGACAACTTATGTTAGACTTCTCAGTCTAAGTAACATTCTGCTGTCATTTCAGTTTACAGTGTGTTGTCATCTCACATTGAAGTGTGGTGTCATTTCAAATAACGGTGTGCTGTCAATTCAGATTATACTCTGTTGTCATTTGAATTTGCAGGAGACTACCATAAAGAGTTTTCAGCAAAATCATTTTTTCTTGATTATGGGAGGCTTTATAAATTTTGAGCTTTGAGGGTGGCACCCACAGTTGAGGAAGTAGGAAACTCGTCTTTGTGATGTGTAAGATAAACATCTTTTTCCTATTACTGTATGTAAAAGACGTGACACAAAGGTGGGGGGAGGGCAGGAAACGTACCCCTGTCTGATTGTGCTGGGGTATGGGGTTGGGGGAGCGCGAACGGCGCCTGGATCTTCTTCTTTCAGGCCCGAGCCAGGTGGGGGTGCTGCACAACGCCAAGAAGTCGAAGGAGGTGAGGCGAGTCTCTGGCTCCCCCGATGAACCGCCCTCTCCACCTGTGCGAGGTGCTGCGTCTATGGACACCTCCGGGGGAGGCAGGACAAGAGCTGGAGGCACTGTAACATCGTCAGAGGGATTTTAAATCATCATCATCATCATCATCATCATCATCATCATCATCATCATCATCATCATCAAAGAAGAAAAGGAAGAATATGGAGAGAGGGGGAAAAAAGAAGAGAAAAGAGGAAAGGAAGACAGCGCACCAACTCCCTTGGTCGTCTTAGACTTCTCTTTCTTGTCCACCGTGCCCCGGGTTTGGGCAGATTTCGCCCTGCGTTTTGCACGTCCGTCAGGTCGCCGCTCCATAGCCTTCGCCGTGTGGTCCATGTCATACAGGCCTGCAGCAGGTCACATGATGACGTCATACATGAGGTCACGCTGGTGCATGGGTGTCACCAACTTGTACATTAGAAATGTATTTAATAAAGTCATACGTGAGATCAACACACTGCACGTCACAGCTGAGATCACCGTGATGTGCATCATTGGTGAGATTCTCATACATGACATCCCTATATCAGACACGAGCTAGCTGGGTGATAGAGTAAAGTGTGGGAGCATCCCGAAGTAGTGAACGCGAGGATCACGGGGTGGGGTTTAGCCAATAAAGACGCATCTCCAGGTACGACAGGTCGAGCGGTCCCTCCATATTTTAGGGACCAATCCAGGTACTTAGCGAAACTTCCCCTAGTCTACATGAGATGGAATACATTTAAATGTTCACTGTTCTCTATAATCAATTCTGCAACTGCGACTTCTACTGTTGGTACTACCGCTACTTCTTTCCCTATTATACTACAGCACTTACTCCGGCTTGTTTTACAATTCTTTGTACGGGTATCTCTACTGTTTCTACTAGTGATGCTGAGGTTCTTTCGAAGTCATGTCAAAGTCAAGCGATAATATTGAACAATTATACTGGCTTTAGAACACAATGATAAGAACTATGTCAGTCGCACAAAGCTCGGTCGCTTTACGTTCACTTAAGGCAGAGGGAGCTACTCTAAGAACACCGCACAACGACCTACCCTGCTGCCGTCGCTTGACGTCAAGCATCATGTTGTACATGGCAGAGATCTCGTCCGACTTGCTCTCGCCGACCTTCTGCTCTACGATCTCCTTCTTCACCTCCAGCTTTGATGACAGTTCGTGCACCGTCTGCAACATCAGGCAGCCTCTGGTACATTCCGCGAGAGCACTTGCGGTCTACCTGCGTGACTTGCGATTGCAAGGAGTAAGAGACCAGACTTGCAAGTGGACAAGACTGTTAGGAAGAGCAGCAGACACACACTGACAGCGTTACGCACGTAACGTCATATAAAAGCACGTTGCACACTTGACAAGTGGACGTCACAACCAGCATGGAATGACGTTACGCCTGACAGCGTGGTGCGTCATTAGTCACACAGCGGTACAACGTTGTTTACCATATTGCAGTGACAATTGACAAGTTCAAGTCCAACTATACCGATGGACACAACTTTCCGTTGTTACAACCATTTCAAAGTTAACTGTAAGCGGGGCGGGTACAGCACTTAACAACATTATCATCATAAAAACGCAGGACATTTTAAAGTGCGACCACAAATCTTTTAATCACAAAAATCACTTCTGTCTAAACACAGTGCCATGACAATTCTTTAAATCACCGTCTAAACCGAGTGCTAAAAAAAAGTTTAGTTTTTTTTGGACGAAGAAATCAAAAGTACAATGTTAGCAATGCTAATACATGAGTTGACGTAGTTTGTTGTGTTTTGCTTTCATTCAAGAGGACAAAAGTGCTAGCTTAACAACCAGCACCTATCGCAAGGAAACCTACTGAGCAATGAATCTCTCTACTAGAATTAATTCTAAGCCCTCCCCCCAACCACCACCCCTCTTTAAAAACATCTCCTAAACTATTGGACTCACTCCCATACACAAATATGCCGTAAAATTCATGACACTACCTTAAATATTTACAGGCACCACAGCCTCAATCTATCATTGTCTTTATTGTCTTTACAATAATAGTTACAACGCAAAATATTTACAATTGTCTTTAAATAAAAATAAACTGTTTCGTGATAATAGCAGTGCAGATCTTACGATCATGGCTGTCTAATTCAACAGATCTTCTCATGCTTTTGTTCGAAAAAGAAGAGGTAAATAAAATTAAGTTGGGGTTAATAATGCATAGAATTACTGCGAAAACTTTGCTATCTGAAATAAAATCACCTGCATATTGTACACTTTTTTCATATAGATATGCACTAAGTAGCTACTATGTGATGGAACATAATTAGTAAGTAATCGGTGTTCCAGCTATTTTATAAACTGTTCGAGATAATTCAGTATATGGTTCTCTTTGCTACTGGGTGTATATAATACTCTATATATATATATATATATCAGTCACTACAGCACTAAAAACTTCTAATAAAAATAATAGATTTGTTTACAACATGAGAGACATGAGAAACAAACACAACATTTAAACAACATACATTACAGTTGGTGCAATGCGGGTTAACGCGTGTTAAGAACTCCTACCCACAGTAACATTGAACACGAACATACAAAGCGGGGGAGCTTCATTGCATCGCTGCTAAAACACACACTGAAATGCAGTGATAATGACACTAGTTTCAGCATTCAGCAGCTGCTCTCTAAGCCGTAAGGTGCTTTGCAGTTGTGAGTGACGGACAAAGGATTAGACTTGAAAGGGAAAGGAGACGTTAAATGTCAACTGAACAAAACGAACTGGACGGCACGAGAGAAGAAGTAATGTGCGAATAAGAACGGAATAGATTCCTCGTATAAACCTCTCCATGGATACATGATGACAATACAAAATAATAAGATAATGTAACTCTATTTACATCACGTGCAAACGCCCTAAGTCCACATCCCCCGCCCCAACGGTTTCCTCCAAGAGCAAAAATTCCATCAAAGGGCTGCATGTACAGATAGAAAAACGATTCCATTCCATACCAGCGGCAGGCAATACAAAGTGCATTCTCCAGAGATCGTGAACATTTGTTCAGGGTTTTAAATAAGCTCTTAAGACATTCTCAAGAAAAAAACATTCAAAGGCGCATTCAGGGGGTGGGGGGAAAGAACCGAAGTGCGATTTAGGTTCCAGTAACTGAGGATATAAGCAGCTTAAGCCTTTCCCCAGCTTTTCCTCGATAACAGGATGTGACAGGGAGATAACGGGCATTCCTGGTGCCTAACTTGGCATCCAACTCCGTGCGATAAACTTGCAAACATCGATGCACAGCTACTGCAGGTTTTAAAAAAAAATTAAATTAGTAAATCAACGTTCTGAATGATACAGAGAACAAGGGAGAGAATTCTGAATGACATTCGGACAGGATATGAGCATTACCTCCTCTTCATCTGTACTTAATTCTGAGTCCTGGTTGCATGTGCAATTTTGCACACACAGGATGGAGAAAACAAATTGAAAATCGCATTGAAAACGAATGTGATATTGGTACAAAGCAATGCAAAGAGATACATAAGACTATTCATATTAACTGTTAGAGTACAACTTTTCTGTGGGACGTCAGAAACTAAGGAAATGACAGCATGCAGATGGGTTCTTCGTGAATAAAACCCCTGAAGTATAAGGAACTTAGATTGAAGGACGAAGAGAGAGAGAGGGAGGGGGACGAGGACACACACACACACACACACACACACACACACACACACACACACACACACACACACACACCAACGTAAAGATACCTTTGAAAAGGAGAAGGTCGGGAAAACTAACTGAAGTTAAAAACCAGTGTGTGTGTGTGTTTGTGTGCGCGCGCGCACGCCTGTGTGGAGCCTGTGTGCTAATGAGAGAGAGAAAAAGGGGAGGAGGGAACGGTGAGAGAGACGTCCAGAAAGGCAGGGACAAGATAGGCGAGCGTTGGAATGAAACACGGAGACAGTACAGGGGAAGACTGTGTTGAGGAGAGAGATTAGAAAAAGAAAAATCGTAGAATAGGACAGAAAGCCAAAGATAGTTTGAAAGTGCAACTTAAAAGCCGATCACAATTCGGCGCTGTAAATATTTATGGTAAAAGTTTAAAATTTCTTGTCGTTTTTACACTTTCTGCTTTTTATACCTTTAAAAACTAGTAACCCTCGAATAGGAATATTTGTTCAACGAGCATCTAATTCAGAAACAGGCGCAAATGACATAACTGGCTACCTACTCGTCGCAAGTTGTTGGAATACTCTCGTCTGTAAGACGACGTAGAATAGTGTGAGCAAAACTTCACAGACATTTTAAAAGCCTCAGTTCGAGATGACACAATAGGCATTTAACATTCGTGACCCATCCGTACATTTTATAAACCTGTTCTAAAACATGTAGCCTTGACTGGACGACAGCTAGAACTTACTGGAAATAATATTTCAGGAATGTCATGCAGACTTTTCCTAATTTTGTTCCATTTAAACAACGATGAGCTGAGCTGAGAAAGCTCGGTAACTACAATGCTAGTGATTAATGAAGACAATCACGCAAAGTTCTATATACATATGCATCCGGTCTAATAGCACATGCTATTACACAACATATTGTTTACACAGTCCTAAATTATTCTATTCTTATGAGGAAATCCTAGCTAAAAAAAAAAATACATAGAACAGACACTGAAAATACAGAGTTATATAGTCACAACAGGAGATGGACAACTCAGCGCTGATACACCGATACAATATTGTTTTGATGTCAGCATGCTGTTATTTAGGTTACATAATCAGTATCATCATTTGCTGTACTATATTAAGTCCAGGCTGTTGTTAAATTGCTGCTGATTGTGTGTCTGTTCTCTTTTTATTTGGCGCCTTGCAGACAGCACTTGTCTGTTCCACGATTCTGAGACTTCCTCTAAAGTTCTCTGACAGCTCCGCGATTCTTCTGACAATAGAAGTGAACATGTATTTAACATAAGAACCTCAAGCAGAGAATATATGAAAATATATTTTGAAGAGTACTCATAAGAATAGGGTTCGCTGGAGAAGAACAGTTGACAAACCTTTGCTGCATTAATGATAGATAACGACACAAATTATCCAGAAAATAATCTGTAATATTTTGATATATTAATGCATATATTTTCATACATACCAGAAGTCTGTGAAAATATTTTTTTTTCTTAAACTTACTGATCTGCTTGAACTTTGGAAGAAGCAGATGAATTGTAAATTCATTTCTTCGTGTGCCGTCACAAAAGTTAGTGGCAAAGGTTTCGTTATCTGTCAGCTGTTCACTTCAGCTTTGAAAGAAGTACTATATAGATATAGACAGATTTACACACGCGCGCACTAAAGTTCTAAGTCAGAGTGGAGTAGGTAGCTGATGTCTGAGAGAAGAGAAAGGAACGGAAGGAGACTACTGTGCTATATGTAGCCTAGGTCTCTACAAGGACATCGAAACACTAGCACTGCACAGTCTGGTACAGCTGCACCTGTACTGTACCTGTTGACGTAAGCTGGGTGTTCCCTGGAAAAAGAGATGTGGTGATGCAAAACATTGAAGCCACTCTGTGCTGAACATGAGGGCGGGAAGGGTGTAAGGCGGGGATGGGGGAGACAGCAGCAACAACTAGCAGCAGTGCACTAAGCAACGTGCTGTAGCCTTCATCACCATCAGTACTTTTAGGTAAGAGTAACATATAAACAAATAAATGTCAAATAAATGTCGTGGACAGTCTCTGGTTCCTGCAGCTTAGCAGATTCTCAAGAAAAGGCACAACGGGATATTGCTTTCAGGCAAATCATATTGTTATACATCAGTATATATATATATATAAGCAGTCTTGAGTTTGTTAAAGTTTATCGAATACTGATCAACGTTGCTGAACTGGAAGTGCAGTGGTAAAGATAAGTCGATTGTTCTTAATGACAGAGATTTACAAAAAAAGCGCCTTGATAAAGGGAGGTATTAGACGGGTTCCTTGGTGTGGGTCCACTCACCTGGCTGCGCAGTGTCTTGTCGCGAGGAAAAGCTTGAAAGGGGAAGAACGGAAGTTTGCCGCTGCTGGTCACCCAGGTATGCGCCTCCATTCCAAGCAGAGTGATGCGTGACTCCGGCCGCGGTTCAATGACCTTTCGCATCAACTCCTGGAGGTCTGTGAGCACATGACTTCTTATCATGTAATTTTCGACGATTTTAGCAAGTACGTACTGACCACAAAGACATCCTTTTAATCGCTATGTTATTCCGTGTTTGTACCCTTGACCTTTTCATCCTATAATTCTGAGTTATATAAGAGCCTATTTGTTTTGTTTCTTTTTAATTTTTAAAAAAGTAATATTGCATGGGGCTAAATGTTGTCAACTGGAAATTGGTGGTGCTTACTTTCAGCGGAATGTAATCCAATCTCATAATTAGGATTCAAATTATGATCTGAAATTCTGACACACTGTAGCTAGCAAGCGGCTATTGTCTCTTTGTTCGAGCCCCTCCGTCAGTGACCCTCCTCTGTAAATATCCCTAAAGACAGATATGACCCTGCATTGCAGTTACCTCCCTACTGTCTTCCAGCAGAGCACAATGTCATGTCACAGGCGGGGACACTAAACCTTTCTCTAAAGTCTCTTCTCCGGGCAGATAGCTTACCTACTGACCAGTCTTACCTACAGACAGCTGTGTCTTACATACAGACAGGTGTCTTACCTACAAACACGTGTGTCTTACCTACAGATAGGTGTGACATTTCTCGAGAGTGCACCTCTGTGAGCCCCTTCTCCATCTGCTGGACAAGCTTTTGGCGGCGGTAGTGGTCGGTGTAAGGCGTGGTGAATGGGAGGTGACCCACAAGCATGGCGTACATCACTATCCCCCTGATCACAGGAAAACAGACATTTTGGTCACTGCTAGAGTACATCATCATCATTATTATGATAACAAGTAAATAAATAGTCTGGTCACTGCTATAGTAC
This sequence comes from Marisa cornuarietis, assembly GCA_004794655.1. Taxonomy (NCBI): domain Eukaryota; kingdom Metazoa; phylum Mollusca; class Gastropoda; order Architaenioglossa; family Ampullariidae; genus Marisa; species Marisa cornuarietis. The sequence continues at coordinate 1,303,867 of SMMW01000019.1, read as the reverse complement.
ATCTTCCTGGTGACGCGAAAACCCATACAGTCAGGTCATTAATACCCCCTCCCTACCCTGTTGCCCAGAAATCCATATAGCCAGGTCACTACAAACGCATATCATTATCCTTACGATGTCTAGAAAGCACAAATAGCCAGGTTACTATTAATGAACATCTTTATCTTCCTAGTGTCTAAAAACACAATTAATGTCACTATTAATCAATAGCATTATCCTTCCCATTGTCAAGAAAAGAGTGTACATGTATTATTATTATTATTGTCACTATTGGTGTACATCGTTTCCTTCAGACCTCTTTGTGAAGTTCTGCTGTACAGGTGTATTAAGATTACTTCGAAGGTGCCATGAAAGCATTGAGCATGTGGGAGTGTGTGTGTGTGTGTGTGTGTGTGTGTGTGTGTGTGAGAGAGAGAGAGAGAAAGAGAGAGAGAGAGAGAAATACCGATAATAAAGGATAAAGTCAAGGATAACACATGAGGGCTACTTACACACAAATTCACTTTTAAAAACGAATTATAGGAATTGACGAAATATTTCTTAGTCAGATCGAATTTCGCACCATATCTACACACTCGTGTGCGTATACATCGTGCCTGTGTGTGTGTGTGTGTGTGTGTGTGTGTGTGTTTGGGTGTTGTATATGTGTGAGTGAGAGTGTGTGTGGGTATGTGTGTGAGATATATTTATATATATATATATATGGAGTGATGCACAGAGCAGATCTGCTGGGTGCTTACAGGCTCCACACGTCGATCTCCGGGCCATACTTCTCTCTGTTAGCAAAGAGCTCCGGGGCTGCATACTCTGGCGACCCACAGTGGGTCTTCATCAGCTCGTCCTTGGAAAATGTCACACTCAGCCCGAAATCTGCAACGTCACAGGCAGGCGGACAGGTGTACTAGGGCGAAGACATGTGTAGACAGGTGTACGAAAACAGGTGAAAATGACACTACAGACAGTTGTATGAAAACGCATGCAGACGACGGGTCCAAGCATACAGGTGTACATAAAACGAACGTAGATGACATCTACAGATAGGTCCACATAAACACGGACTAATGCCAAAATACATATTATGATGGAAACAAAAGTAAAGTGTATAACCTCCTATAAAGCGCTGCAAACAAACTCTTATTATTTTCTAACAGGACATTACAAACTACATTTATGTATATGATGTATGTAGCTCAAATAACTATGTTACAATTAAACAGAGTGCTATTTATTTCTAATAATGGCATTACTAATTAAGCAACTAAACACAAGTTTGTTGATATCTTTCTTTTTCTCAAATAATAATAATAGAATTATTAATTTGTACAGCGTAATATCCAACTCATTGCGCTGAACAGTATCCCCAGTATCCAAGTATATTTCAACAATAATGTCTGATTTTCCAGTTTCCGGTTGTTTTTCGAATATATAAATAAATAAGTTTTAAATACTTAAGTAGTTAAAGTTGTTAAGTCTTAGGAACTTCAATAGATCGATCATGAACAACTTGACTGTGATGCTTTCAAATGATCAATCTATTTTTAGAAAATACTATGGGCAGTTTTTCAAGGGATGGCACTCTTCCCGTTAAAAAAAGGAATAACAATACACTTGTCTCCCTTGGATTAAAGTGCGTGTTGTGCATTGGTAAGAACGTAGTTAGATACTTGATTATGGTTGGAAAAAAAGCTGATTTAGTTATCAGTTTTTTCCTCCTCGTTTGTAAATTTATTGATATATATATATATAGGAGATCTTTTATAGTCGTGCTATTTAGGCACAAGAGTATAAATGGTTCATTTGCTCGAGGTTTCTTCATATGTCAGGCAGCAACGGTTTTTGTGTTAGGACTGACAACGTTTTCATTAGGGTTAATGGTTGGGGCTCGTGTTCACAGCAACAGACGCAGGTCTTCCTCTCCAGTAAAAGAATTTTGACTTCCAGAGAAGAGTGAAAAGTAGAGAGAAGCGAGGCAAGGGGTGTATAATTTTGGTCTAATATGCCTGTATGGAAATAATGCAATCAAAATGACAACGCACCAGTGAAAGAAAGAGTTTCCGAATGTGAGCAAGTGAGTGCCTGCCATGGGATAGCAACCAACAACTTTAAAATGTCCCACTAGACGCTCTGCGCCGAGTATCAATTGCTCTTTATTAGCTCCGAAAGGTTTGTCTGTCCTTCTACTTATTGCATGCAGTCTTTACAGATGATATCCTCTTCTCCAGCCATCAGGCCCGACCTTGACACAACGGTACCTTTCTGTTATTGTGTACCGGTTCGAACCCGAATAAGAGGCGGCACGTTCGTATGTTATGCTGACCACGTATGTGGGTCAAGAAAGGTCAGTCTGGGCTCTTCAGATGCGACTTTTCCCTTCGTGTTCCGATTTGTTTTCGCAGGTCAAACGTAACTGGAACAGTTGACAGAAGCCGAAGCTGGCGGCTGTCTTACCGCCACAGCGCCACTTGGTCAACATGCCATGCACTCTCCTGACGCTTCCCTTCTCTTCAGTATTGCGTCTTAGGCCTAGAGTTATCTCCACACAACATTTTACTCATTATTAAACCCTTTAAATTTCTCAACAACTAGAACTTTCTTAAAGAACTTGTCGCTATAGTTGTATTATGCATTTAGATTAAGAAATATGATTTTATCCATGGATTCGCTGTATAAACTCTCACCCACTTTATGTATCTCATACTTTTATTGTAGAATTGTTTCAGTACTGGCATATTCACCTCTCTCCCCCCTTCAGATTTATTGATCACTTACACTAGTAGAATCAACACCCGTTGCTGAAGTCGCATTCTCTGGGATATCTTGAGTTCTTTAGCAGGCAATAAACGATGTCTTTTCAAGGGAAAAAAAGGATAAAAACCAACAAATATTTAACAGATAAATAAACGTTTTCCCCTCCTCTCTCTGTCTCTATGCCTTCGATGCGGCTGCTGCTACTAATGATGATGATGATGATGATGATGATGATGATGATGATGATGATGATGATGATGATGATGATGATGATGATTGCCACCAGGCGGCCATGAGAAAAGCTGCGCTATTTTTTTCTACAGCATAAGGATGAAGTTACATTCCATGGCCAACAATTATTGCCCTTTTGGTTGTGCGTGCTCTAACGACCAGCGGCGTGCGGCGCGGTGCCATCTCGAAAATAATGTACAGAGAATCTCAACGGACATCAGCAAAGCAGTCGAAATCGGCACACGGCTAATTTCTGCCTAGTCTCCAGAATCATGTTTTTTTTCTCTCGCTTTATTCAGGCAATGCACGCTGGTGACAAGTTCTTGCAGTCGACAAAGCTTGCCTGTTGTGCAATGCTTATGATTTGACGATCCAGTGAGAGTTGTCCCGAGAGGCCATCAAAAAAGTGTTTCAGGCTCACGAAGGTCGGTGACCCCCGAGAGCCTCTGGAGGCTCTTTGACGTCACCACTGCCTCATAGGGCTAAAAATAACATCGTATACCTGTCAGGAGCAATGTAATGCAGTTTACATAGCAGCTAATAATGACAAGTCGTACAAAATCTGTCTACGGTGTAACGGTGCATGAAATCACGATTGACGGATGGATTGAATTCCAAGGGAGAAGAAAAAGAACAGAGGAAAACGTTAATTCAATGAGGTAGAAAACCTCATTGTTTTGAGGGGCAACATGGAGGGAAAGGTGCCTACTCTTTTGAAATGAGGACATGACATAAGTCTTAGTGTGTTGTGTGTTGTAATTTTAGTTTATTATACTTCCGAGTGCTTAGTATGGTGAGTTGTTTTGGTAAGTTTAGTGGGTTTTGTTATGTTGTGTAATGTAAGTTAAGTGTGTTTTAGCATGCTTGTGTTGTAGGTTTGTTGTGTGTTATATGTTTAGTATCTCATAGTATGTAGTGTTTCAAATTTAGTGTATTGTAGAATGTTGTTTTTTGAGTTGTGTGTTGTTAGCTTAACATGCTGTAGTGTGTTGTGCTTTGTATCATGTAATGTGTTGTAAACTGATGTTGTTCAAAGGTGTTGTGTGTTGTAAGTGGTGAGTTGTACTCACCAACCACTTTCACGTGCTTCCGCTTTTCATCAAGCATGATGTTCTCCATCTTGAGATCTCTGAAACAAACACCCCAGGTTATCGTGACAAGAAACGTGACATATCACTTTATGTACACATGTATCACTATGTACATGACAAAATGGTAAACTTAATTTGTCATGTGTATTTACACATTTCTTTTATAATTTCTGGCCGAATAACTTTGCATTATTATTTAACTTTACGTATTAATTTGAGTGTTGTCTCGGTCTGAAACGAGACCGCTAGTGTACAGAGGGGAAGTAACTCTCCCGGTTCTCCATGTGCTTTCTTTTAAGTGAGAGACAAGGACCGGGTGGGACGAAGCTCTCGTCCTAAGTGGTTATCCTTAATCAGGTTAGTGGGAAATATTCCTGCCTTTTAATATTTAAGATCCTGCTCCAAAAGGGTATTGTATTTTTGTATATCTTACATTTTGTATTGTGCAAGATGATTGCATAGGAGAAGAGACATTTTTCCTGGTCTAGCACCTTTGTGGGGAAAAGATGGTGTGAGGAGATAGATGTAAAAATGGTTCAATGTCATTGTTTTAACATGTTCTGACTGTGTGATCTTGTATTTGCGGCATAACGTATTTGAGGGAAAAATGTTAAATGTTAAAACATTATGTATTTTGCATGTAAGATGCGCTAATGGGGATATGTGATTGCACGTGTTGTCACACCACGTGAAGAGGGGTAAGAGTTGCTTAACGTATAAATTTGAGTTACATGTATTATAGGAGACATTGTGCAAAATGTTACTGCAAGGCACAGAGGCGCGGCTCATTCGCGTTATGTGGGGGGGCTGTTGAGACGTAATAGAATACGTCTGGAAAAGGCTCAAGATTTTGAGTGTGTATTGTATGTACTTCGTGCTATAAGTTGTTGTTTGTTTGATTTGAAGGGCAACAAGGTCCACTTCCTTCCTACAACCGAATCCTTCAAATCTGCACTGAAAACGCACCTCTTCCTTGAGCATTACTCCTAACACAGTCCACACAATGCTCGTCCTTCTTAACCCCGCCCCCTTACCTCTTGCTACTTTTCTCCCCATCTTTCTCTGCAGAATCACTATATTCTCTGTTCCTGTTACTTGGTGCCTTTTTGTGTTTTCTATCTTTGTTTTCTGTTTGTCGTCAATACTGTCGTTTATTCCTCCGTCCCTCGTGTTCTATCCATTTAGTCCACGTCTCTTCCTTGTTTTAAGCGCTAAGAGCATGCTCTCTATGAGTGTGAATATGCGCTATAAAAATCTTTATCTTTATTATTATTATTATTAGTAGTAGTAGTACGCCTATATTGTTTTCGGTAACAAAACAATATTTTGGGAAAAATAGCCTCGGTTGTTATTGACGAAGAAAAACACTTCACCCACATTTTCAAGACTCCCGTATCCATCACCCGTTACATACACTTATGTCACTTTATGTACAGTTGATTTATTCATGTTTATAATGCACAACTACTTTAAACGCTGGCAAGCTTTATACATATCCAAAAGTAATTTAATACAACGAAAAAGGGGAAAATGTGAATATTAACACCTTAATCTCTTTCAGTGTTGAAAACAATGCATTGTGCATATTTTCTTTAACATTTTAACCGCATACATATTTCACACACACATCATCATAGTGTTCGTTTCAAAATGTCGCGTGTATTTTATTACAAATACATTTATAGTATTGATGAAATATAGTTACATCTATATTGTTTATATAACATTGATTTACATGTATTTGATATCTATGTACACGCAGACTTACTATTTTTACACACACACACACACACACACGCACACGCACGCACGCACGCACACACATCTATTAAAGTTGACATATGCTCGATGTATAGAAGTGTTGAGTATTTAGGTGTATTAGTCAACCCTGTACATTGTCAGTTTCTTCCTTTATCTGTGTGTGTGTGTGTGTGAGAGAGAGAGAGAGAGTTGATGGGTGGGTGGAAATATATATGTATACGGGTGTTACGAGCTTATATGCGCATATGTGTTTGTGTGTGTGTGTGAGAGAGAGAGAGAGAGCACGCGCGTACCTGCGTGTGAGAAAATCAGATAAAAGAAAAGTTAGGAATTGTGTATATGTGAATAGATGTGGATGTGTGCATATACATATATGAGCGTGTGTGTGTGTGCGGGATCGTGCGCACGCCTACCTACCTTCGCATGTGTCTAAGGACAACTGTAGTGTGCACGACAGTACAGCTTCTCTAGGTTTCCTTTCAAATAAGACTGTCTTTCTCCTATCGCGGAGACACTAAACTATTTTTCTCTAGTAGTTTTGTTGATATTCTTTCTGTCTGCCTGCCTGTCTGCCTGCTTGTCTGTCTGTGTGCCGCATATATAAGCCCACTTTAGATGCAGTTTAGCAGTTTAGCATCAATAACACAGAAGGTGAACCACCACAGTTTGGGCGACTGCTTGTCTCGCTGTAAGTGTAACATTGGTTCACAGCTCAGGGGGGAGGCGAGATAACACCGGCAACAGGAGACAATTAACGATGGCACAGTGCTCAGTCTTAGCTGTACGATGGCAGCAAACTGTTTCTCCAGCCGACTATAGGTGCGAGTGACTGCGCTTCCTGACAGCTGAAGGATGTGTGTGATACCGACCCCTACTCTTCTGCCTGGCAACTAGTATTTTAAAGGTCTCCCACACAATGTATCCACTGTGTTAGACCCACTCACAAAGTCTCCACCATGGAGACCCCCATCAGCCCCAGATATAGACGCATGTCCAAAAAGGAAGGAGGGAAATGAGACATAACGGCTCTAGAATGGAGGAAAACAAGTAATGCCTTTACTAATGGATGATTTTTTGTTATCAATTTAATTATTTATCATTACTTTTATTCCCTTAGATATTTTTTATTCTAGTATAATATTTTTTATCTGCTGGTGAATTTTATTTTTTTTAGCAGAAAAAAGATTTAAAACAGAACCGTAAGAGAGAAAGAAAGAAAAACAGATAAGGGAGAAATTTAGATTGACAAAGAAGAGAAAGCGAAGGACTGAGTGGGTCTCCATTTTAGGCCGGCTATGTTGTCCGTGCCAGGGGCCCATCATGTCAGCTATGTCTCCAGTGACCGCAGCACCAGGAAGATGGTGTCCAGTGTTTGCGGTTCCCACGACGACACTCACGTCCGCAATCCTCCGGCCAGCTCTTGTCACTAGCCCCCGTGTAGTGACCACTGGTCTTAAAGTCTCTCTCTGTGTGTATGTGTGTGTGTGTTCCTATAAAAACGTGCCAAAGAGAGATACGAAGGGGAAAAGTGTGTGTATGGTTACTACTCATTGATGAAGCTGCTGTGTGGTTCCTGATTAGTTGTAGTATTTTTATTGATGCGGTTACTATGTGGTTGTCGTGAGTGGCTGACTGGACAAATAATACTATCAGTCTAAACAAACGTGAGATGTTCTCAAACTGCTTTCTTGTGAAAGATAGAGAGGGTGTTGCGAATACCAGCCTGCTCCTTGTAAGCGGCGTAAAAGACTTTGAATCTGCTGCTGTGAGTGAAATACTAGAATCTTTTTGGGGGGATGTGAGTGCACACATCTGCCTGTCCTCTTACATGTATGGTGTGTATGAGGGAGAGAAAGAGAGCATTTGTATCAGTATTCTAGATAATGAATAAACGACAAAATGATGAGCTACACGCATAAACACGCCAGAACGCACGTGCACACTCGTGGAATCAATTTGAAAAGCAAGTAGGAGAACGAGAAGAGCATTTCTGTCTTAATCAGATGAAGACCTAAAACACACAGCCGCCTGCCGGGAAAAGATTTGCGATTAAAGATCCCCTTTCCGCCCCCACAATCGTCTCATGCCATCCCCACCTCTTTCCCTTTTCTTCTCGGACTCTCTCTCTCTTTCACACACACACACACACACACACACACACACACACACACACACACACACACACACACACACACTTTTTAAAGGTGTTCTCCCGTCTTCTCTTTATTGCACTCTCCTTGATATCCCATCTTGAGCACGAGAATTAATTTGGGTTTAGTGTATTCAAGGGATGTAAAAGCAGTCAAACGAATCAGCCTCGATTACTTCCCCTACATTGCTGTCACGCGCGTTCTTTCTGTTATTAAGCAGTATGTGTGTGCTTGTCTGTGTGTTTGTGTGTGTGTGTGTGTCTGTGCGTGAGAGAGAGCATAAATACGTATATATTTAATCTTATCTACTTCATAGACTGCAGTGATGAATATAGATAATAAATATAGATATGAATATTAAAAAGAGGTTCCCATGCATGAACAATTTCGTCTCTCTAAACACAGAGCATAACATGTGGTCGGGAATGAAGACCTCCATAGCTTTAACAGCACACACTTTGTTTCACACCAGTTATCTCAGTCTGTCAGTCTGTATCTCACAGCCTGCTAGTCTATCTCTCACTCTATATTGCTCTGTATTAACTTGAGTGGGGTTGTGCAGGGACAAGTATGGGATGCACGACAGTTTAGCCACTGAATGCTCATGTGCTGGACTATAATCTGTGTTGTCCCAATACAAAGCAAACATGTTTCCACGGCTGTCAGCTGCAGGTCCTCACCTGGAGGAAGAGGGGATTGGGTTGGGAACGAAGGGGAGACAAGCAGGGGGAAGGGGAGACAATACGGATGAGACCAATTTAGTTTTGCAGCAAAACGTTTGCGGCTAGTCCGGCCTCACTCGTGTCTCTCCCCACAATCTTCACATTAACATAATTTCCTCAAGGTCCGAAGACCTATCTTGTAGATAGAGTACAAAGCGGTTTTGCCCACACGACTCTGTTTTAAGATGATGTCAAGGGCTGGATGCTAAAAAACAAGCTTAAACTAAATGATGATAAAACGGAAGCCCTCTTGTGCCATAGAAAAAGACATCAACCTTCACTCGTCAGTCTGCCCAATCACATCAAGGTGGGCGACAGCAACATCACCTTCACGTCATCTGTTAGGAATCTGGGATTTATTGTCACTGATGACATGACACTCGATAGACATGTAGCATCTGTCTGTCAGTCTGCCTACTATGAGCTCCGTAAGATCAGTGCTATCCGTCACTTTCTCTCTACACGCGCTACCAACACTCTTGTCTGTGCGTTTGTTCTTTCTCGACTTGACTACTGCAACTCCTTGCTGGCAGGCTGCCCTGACTACCTCATTCAGAGACTCCAGAGAGTACGGAACTCTGCTGCGCGTCTGGTGCTTAGAGCAAGGAAACGGGACCATGTCACTCCTCTCCTTCGTTTTCTACACTGGCTACCCATCCGTTCTGGCATTCAGTACAAACTGTCTGTGCTGTGTTTTAATTTCTTTGCTGGCTCCTGTCCTGACTATTTCTCTGAACTTCTCATCCCTTACTCTCCGGCCAGACAACTACGCTCTTCGTCTGACGACCGTATCCTAACTGTTCCTGTCACCAGAACAACAACATATGGTCACAGGACTTTTGGCTACTGTGCTGCAAAACAATGGAACTCTCTTCCTTTCCATATCCGCCACCTTCCTACAACTGAATCTTTCAAATCTGCACTGAAAAAGCACCTCTTCCTTGAGCATTTCTCCTAACACAGTCCACACAATGCTAGTCCTTCTTAACCCCGCCCCCTTCCCTCTTGCTACTTTACCCATCTTTCTCGCAGAATCACTATATTTTTCTGTTCCTGTTACTTGATGCCTTTTAATGTTTTCTGTTTCGTCAGTACTGTCGTTTTCTTTCGTCCCCTTTGTTCTGTGTCTACTTAGTCCATGTCTCTTCCTCGTTTTAAGCGTTAAGAGCATGCTCTCTATCAGTGTGAATATGCGCTATAAAAATCTTCACTATTATTATTATTATTATTATTAAGAGATACAAGTCTACAAACGGCACGAAACAATAATGTCACAAACTGTAGCGTCACGAACATCCATGGACACACCAATTAATATTATGGTTCTACCGCCATCTCTGTATCTTTCACGGGATAAACTTTATTAACAAACGTTTAAGATTTGTTCGCTTTCTGGTTTTTCTAACCTCTTTTTGTGAAAGATGTTTCGAGTCTTGTATCTGGAGAACAGAGTCAAATGGTGTGTGTTTGGGGGGGGGGGTGGATCGCCGTTGGCTTGTCGCTTTAGAAATGTACGGTATGACATTTATTACAAAAAATATACATACATTATTGTTTATTCAGTACTAATTTCAACACAGATTAAATTATACTTACTTACACAAATCTTACAAACAGATTAAGGTTGTTCGTATCTGCGAGGATAAAATAAAAAATATTTTATACAAATAAAATGAGATTCAGCTCAAACTCAATAATTAATCCATGTTTAACCATTTTCTTACACAACAAGTATTTCGCTGTATCTCTTGTTCATCAAATAATCTCTCAGTTCATTCAGAATCTGATCTCATCAAGCATACTACAATGTCACATACAAATTCAAATGTATAACACTCTCAGATTGAATCCAATCTAAAAATAAAAAGGATAAGTCATCTAAACGAAGCATAAGTGTGGCATAGTCATCCAACCTATGGTGTATCTTAGCCCAACAGTTCTTAAAGCTCCAGTGTTTCCTGGTTAGACAGTTGTTAATGTTATCGTTCAACTTAACACCTTAAAACACTGTGCTGCTTCTTGGCTTATCATCTTGTAATAGTTGGGTGCTTCGAAGATTCTTGCTTTGCAATACTATGCTGTTCTTTACTTGTAACTGTTAGTGCTGTTACTGTGTAATGCGGTAGTACTCTTGTAACTGTTAGTGCTGTCACTCTGTAATGTGGTAGTACTCTTGTAACTGTTAGTGCTGTCACTCTGTAATGTGGTAGTGCTCTAGTAACTGTTAGTGCTGTCACTCTGTAATGTGGTAGTGCTCTTGTAACTGTTAGTGCTGTCATTGTTTAATGCGGTAGTACTCTAGTAACTGTTAGTGCTGTCACTCTGTAATGTGGTAGTGCTCTTGTAACTGTTAGTGCTGTCACTCTGTAATGTGGTAGTGCTTTTGTAACTGTTAGTGCTGTCACTCTGTAATGTGGTAGTGCTCTTGTAACTGTTAGTGCTGTCACTGTTTAATGCGGTAATACTCTTGTAACTGTTAGTGCTGTCACTTTGTAATGTGGTAGTGCTCTTGTAACTGCTAGTGCTGTCACTCTGTAATGTGGTAGTGCTCTAGTAACTGTTAGTGCTGTCACTCTGTAATGTGGTAGTGCTCTAGTAACTGTTAGTGCTGTCACTCTGTAATGTGGTAGTGCTCTTGTAACTGTTAGTGCTGTCACTCTAAAATGTGGTAGTGCTCTTGTAACTGTTAGTGCTGTCACTCTGTAATGTGGTAGTGCTCTTGTAACTGTTTGTGCTGTCACTCTGTAATGTGGTAGTGCTCTTGTAACTGTTAGTGCTGTCACTGTTTAATGCGGTAGTACTCTTGTAACTGTTAGTGCTGTCACTCTGTAATGTGGTAGTGCTCTTGTAACTGTTAGTGCTGTCACTGTTTAATGCGGTAGTACTCTAGTAACTGTTAGTGCTGTCCCTCTGTAATGTGGTAGTGCTCTTGTAACTGTTAGTGCTGTCACTCTGTAATGTGGTAGTGCTCTTGTAACTGTTAGTGCTGTCACTCTGTAATGTGGTAGTGCTCTTGTAACTGTTAGTGCTGTCATTGTTTAATGCGGTAGTACTCTTGTAACTGTTAGTGCTGTCACTCTGTAATGTGGTAGTGCTCTTGTAACTGTTAGTGCTGTCACTGTTTAATGCGGTAGTACTCTAGTAACTGTTAGTGCTGTCACTCTGTAATGTGGTAGTGCTCTTGTAACTGTTAGTGCTGTCACTCTGTAATGTGGTAGTGCTCTTGTAACTGTTAGTGCTGTCACTGTTTAATGCAGTAATACTCTTGTAACTGTTAGTGCTGTCACTTTGTAATGTGGTAGTGCTCTTGCAACTGTTAGTGCTGTCACTCTGTAATTCGGGGATGCTTTGTATGGGGCTGCGATGCTGACCCTCTGGCCACAGAAGCACTGTGTCAGCAGCTTTACACCAGGTAACTTTCTGACCTTCGCCACCCGACTCACTTTTAAGAGGACCTACCACGCGATCCCCCCCCCCCCCGCGACCGGAGGGTTAGTTGCCGACTACCATGCTACCGAAGAGATAAGGAGGGGTCACAATATTTTAATCCGAGGCCCACCTGTAAGCCCTCTTATCCTAACCTTTTCACCCTCAGCACGCGTGGTGTGTGTGTGTGTGTGTGTTTTATAGACATCAGGGTGACGATCATGGCAGTTCCATCAAAGTATTTATTTGTGTACCATTATTTAAGAGCATCTTTATATGCTCGTGACATCAATATGTTCTCAGCAGGTGGAGAAAGTGCAAGCTCATTGACAAATCATGTTTCAGCAGTATTATGAGCGACAAAAAAACAAAAAACAAAAAGCAAAACAACTGTGCATACACATTAATGCTAGGCACACATGCACGGCTTCAGCACGCAAGGCCAAGCTCGGAAACGTGGGCACAGCAACCGCTCGACTGTCAAGAGCCAAGTAACCTAATGAACACACATCATAATGAGAACACGCCTACATCGTAATGACAGCACACCTAAATCGTACTGGAAACGCCTACAAGGCTTTCATGAGACCTAGTATCGGGACAGACAAATCCGTGCCTCATAAAATGGAAAACACTGGAAATCCCTGCTATTTCTTGGGAGCGGATCCCAATGCAGTCAGCAGGTAGGGTCGTGAGACGGGTCGAGGGATGTGACAGGGAGGTCAGGGAAGGTGAGATGAGGGGCTGGCGGGGGAAGTTTTGGGGCGGGGAGGTTAGAGGTGGAGCTGCTTTTGATCTCCCGCGGCAAGACCACCGCCGCTGACTGGAGGAACATACCTGTCGCATGCCGTCATGCCTTTTGCGTTGTTGAGCCCTCACTTTGGGGGTAGACCTCCCCCCCACACACACACACGTCCAACCCGCCTTCTGCCCGAGCGTGACATCCATTGACCTGCGCGTGCACACACACACACACACACTCTCACACACAAGTAGTTGGCGGCACCAGAAAATGATCGCTTAAAGATCAAAGAAAAATCAGTTGTCTCTAGCCACGTCTACGGAGTCCATTTTGGTCTCCCCCTCCCACTCCCAAGGCCAGGACACTATAGTCACCGAGTCAGCGGATCGGCTACCTGTCACATCAGGTAAACAGCAGAAATGTCAGGGCAGGAAAGGTATGCGAAATATCTCCCACACCATCGCATCCTCTACACTACAGGGTCCAGCGCTGTGCGAGCGAAATCCAACAAGTTACTTGTTACTGGTTACTTGGGTAGAGCACTCAGCTACACGGCGGACATTTCTGACCAGTCCACTGGCACCGTCACTGAGGACAGAGACAACTTGTCCCTGCAGTGAGGGTCATAAGGTCTTCGGTCTTGATTTTGCCTCGGGGATTTCTTAAATTATTATTCGATGTTCACGTGTGAGTGGTTTCCTCGACGTGTAAAAAAAAAGTTCAAAATAAATACAAAGATCTACAAAGAAAGTGAAAGAAACAGAAAAAATAAATGTTTAAAAATAACAAAGCAGTTTGACCTCTCGTGGCATTGTATGTAAACCAAATTATGTTCAATGTGTTTATAGACGTGTCATAAGATGTTATGTAAACCATGTAAACCAAAGTATGTTTAATGTGGTTTATTTGCATGTCGTGAGATTTAGCTGAGAACACTGGTGCCGTTGGTGAGACGTGTGTATGTGACTCCAAAAGCCCCATCAGCATTCTCTCCCACTACTATCTGTCTACCCACTTACTGACCCACCTACTCATCTGTCTAGATTCATAACAGGAAAACTCAATCATGCAGGTGAGCAATAATTATTATTAAATATAGTCGGCACAGATTGAAACCTGCACTTCAAAAAAAGATAAAGTTACTACCAAAAAATTACTGACAGTAAGCATAAAAAGATATAATTTTCGCATGTCCCGCCGTCTGTTGCCTCGTGTTTTTCTGGTGTCTGAAAATAACACCAAGCGTTATAAATATAATTCAAAGGAAACCGGAAAAACGGCATAGTCTGAGGTAAGCGAACCTTCACGACACCTGTCGGAAATAAAATTCCGTCGGCGCCTCACGCAAAAGGTACGAATTGTGACGTCGATGATGCTAAGGCATGCCGGGAGGTGCATGCGTGGTGACGACAGCCCCGTGTGACGCCCGCCTGGCTGCCATCCTTCTTATTGTGTCTCCGTCCCAAGCGACTGACGTCGCGCCTCTCATCAAAGCTCGAGCGGCGACAATTTGTTTGATCTTTGCTTTGATGTCCATCTCGTGCCGACGCCTTAATAGTGCCATCTAATCTTTCTAATTTTATGGCCACTCGTTAGTTCCCCCCCCCCACGTCCCACCTGAGGTAGGGTTACCTGTCGTCGACGCGCGACTGACGCAGGTTAACTCATGCGTTCAAACTCGGCGCCTGGAGCTAACAGTCCCGGACGTGCCAAGTGCAAAGCTTCCTGCTCTTCTTTCTGTTTCGCTTTCGCACGGGCGAGTGTTGTACTCAGTTCTGTCAGAGTTCGCTCTCTGACGAGCGATGCGTTTGACCTGTGTGAGCTCTGGTAATTGCTGTCGCGTGTGTGTGTGTGTGCCGATATGCGTGTCCTTCAAGCACCGTTCCACCTCGTCGCTGCCCAACCTCAATTTATTCAAAGTGATATCAGATATTATCAGCAGTGTCTGGACAGCTACAAACTTGTTTTAAATTCCCCTGCTAACTGCGTAGATATACGAAGTAATTAATTTTAAAAAATAATTATCAGATAAAGCAGCGCCTAGACAAGTCCTCTACTATTGCAAAAGAGGACAATAATCGGTTTGGGGGGAGGGGTGCAGGGAAGGAGGAAGTAAAGGGTTACGGCTGTTTAAAAAGCTGTTAAACGTAGAGAAGGAAACGCCTGTACAAGACGAGATGCGATCGCCAGGCACTCGGTCCTTATTGAATTCATAATAAGCGTTTAGCCGTGGCTCCAGCGGACGTCTCGATGCCAATCGGTATAAAGAGAGGCGGGTCAGTTGAAAGCTCGATCGTCCCGCGGACCGTTACCACTTGTTGATCTTGATAATTGGCTATTTAGGCTTTCGAGGCTCATGTTCACGAAGCACTTTACCGAGCCTGCTAGGCTACCGGAGCTGGCTAAATGTTCTACCCTCAGAAACCGGGCTAAAACCAAGATTCATGGCCTCAGGGTAGGCTCACCCAAATCATTTTAGCAGCCAGTAATTTATCGGAGGGAACTTATTCAGGAACGTTCTCCCGTACAAAAGACATGGTTCTCTCCATTTTTGTTCCCTTCCATTGGTCATTTGGTTTTCTCAATGGCTCATGAATCGGAAGTTTGAGTGTAAGGCAACCTTAACTTGCTTATTCCCTACCCCATTTAAGGAAATTTTACCCAGGGGGTAAATAGGCGATGGCCATCAACACAAGCCAGTGCGCTTGATCTTATCTCAGAACGGAAAGATAAGTGTTGAAGTCTCGCGTGGACTAGAAACAACAAGTCTACTTATATGGTGAAGCACATTCGTTGTTGTTGGTGCAACTGTCTACCTTCACTTGCCATTGTTGAACCCCTTTGTGACAGACTGATGATTTTAAAGTAATGGCAGGAAAGAGTGGGTATGGTGAAGATTTGCCATCTACCAACTGTCACGCGTTGCTGACACACCCTGTAGACCATCTACATGCTTTCACGACACTGTACACCATTGGGATGTTAGAATAATCAGCATCCAACCCGTCGTACCAACCAGTTATGACAGACTGAACGTACAGCCGGCAGAAGAGATGGAAAAATCAACATTTACTCATTAAACGTGTATGAAAGATGAAGACTGGGGTGAAAGGTCAACCCAGCAACCCATTCCAAGTCTGTGAATGTTGGAAGTCGGGGTCAACAGACAACACCCCGACAGTCGTCGTCCGTTCGTGACAGGCTGAAAGTCGGAGACAAAATACAAGTAAGACCCGACCATTTGACCCGTCTGCTTAATTACACACTACGACGGGTCCAGTCGAAACTAAAGTACACGTATACATTTACCTACAGCGTGCAGCCGCCTATTGTACGGGGTGGCCTCTTGATACCGGGTGCCGTGCGGCAACCGAGGAGTCGCACGAATGTCTTCATATCTTTATGTCGTGCCGACGAATGCCGCTCCATGCTTGCATGGGTGTGCAAGCTCACAAACGCACGCATGTCTGGACGTCCACGCATAACACACACAGGTGTAAAATTATGTAAATCAGCGTCAAACATCCAGTCCGATAATGAGTGAGTGTATCCGCATGTTATTGAATATACACACTATTGACCACACACACACACACACACACACACACACAGACAGAACAAGTAGTGATGTAACGAGGACTGGATTTTTTTAAATTATTATGGCCCTCGGGGCGACTGGGGCAAACTGCATCCTTGCCTCCTACTACTCGTCATCATGAGTTAAAATATCTGATCATTTTACAGAAGACAAATCGAACAGGACATTTGTGGGCTATGTTAGTAATTGATTTTGATTTCCCAAAACGATGAGATCAAACGTAAAAAGGTGTTAAAGACATGTAAAACGTGAGAATTATCAAATATTGAAAAACTAATCTTTTAACAATCATCTTTAAAGCTGCTTCACAGAAAAGCGAACGATGTTCTGGGGAGCATCAACCCTGATATAACCACTGAGAATGAGTGTGCTTGTGCACCAGACAGAATTTCAAACACGTCCATACATGCGGGTATGACGTTTACACATTATACTTATATATAGGTGCAGACACTGGACACCTACACATACGCGCAGTGAAGTGTACGAGATATATATATATATATTAAACCATCTTTGGGGAATGCAGGATGGCCTAACACTAACACTAAGCCTTTTCTCTTTTCCAGACTTCCTACATTTTCATCCTTCCACAACTAAAGAGCGAAATCGCCCCACCCCTCCTAGGTGGAAGCACATTCTCACAGACACATCATCATCGTCATCAGTCCCTGACGATAGTGTTCGTCAACGTGATGGCGCGACTGTCGTGCAGCTGTCCTGTCGCCGCCGCTTGCCTAGGGTCGTGACTGAACATACAGAACCGGAAATTCCTTTCCCTCCATTCATCTTCCCCCACCCCGCCACCCACCCTTGCAGCTAGGTCGACCCGTCAACCTCTTTACAACACCTTGGCCTGAGCATGTTTATTCCCGGAGGTAAGCAGCCCCTCGACTAGCAACGTTTTACAACCTGGTAACACAGGGATGCAGTTGGTCGCACGTCGGGGCCGTGTCGTGGTCTAGAGTTGACAAAGGTGTATTTACCTCACCACAGCTGTGGTAGTTATCTCACCTCGTGCTGTTATCTACGCAAGGCTTTCAAACAAGGAAAGTCCCTCGGGTGATTAGAGCTTTGAGACTCCTTGTCCTCAGGGATGACCACAAGTGGTGTTGCTTACTCAGTGACAAAATTTTCTAATGCGCATTTGCAACTACACGTCAATTAAAAAAAATCATTGTCTTTGCAACACAATTTGAATAAATGTTGGGCAGATTAGCCATGGTGCATGAGGAAACAAAAAGTGTAGTGAGTGGTCTATCGTGGCATCTTCATCACGTGAAATGAGTCAGCAGTCTTGTAGACAGGTATGTACGTTGGTGGTACAGGTGACATTGATGGAGCCTGGGATGACACTGAAGATCACTCGATACTGTCATCACTGGTTTGTGCGTTGTAGTCGGTGTCCTTCCCGAGGTATAGGCCACTATTGTTTCTTAATAGAGCACAGACAGAGTGGGGTGAAGCATGTTTACTCTCTCTCACTTCAAAACACGCACGCAGTAAGAAAGAGAGAATGATTTCAATGAAAATATCTTGATTCGTCTCTGACTAAAGTGATAACATTCATACTTAGTTCTTAATCACGGACACTGGATATATATATATATAGAGAGAGAGAGAGATGAAAGCTTTCAGAAAATTAGCGTGCTTGTGACTTCCAGGTAAAAATGAAGATACAGTAATGCTTCAAAAATAATAATAATAATAAAATCAGCGTCAGTGTCATACCCACCGTGAGTTGTGTCATGTGACGTCACTGTGACGCAGTACAAGTGTCTTGTCTTCTGAGGTGACGTCATTTGCACCACACGCAGGTTTTTTACCTTACCCGGACGCATTACTCAGGTGTTACGTGCCACGTAACGTCAGTGTCTCGCGTCACCGAATGCCACGTTAGTAAGGTGAAGGTGGTCTCGTCAGAGCAGTGCAGACGCGCACTGGACCTTGTGCAGGCGAAACGTTTCCCGCCGATGTTTAATACCGGCGATAACCAGCTGGATTGGGATATTATTGTTCGTGCTGTAATTATTTACAGCTTACCGGAATGACAAGAGCGGCGGACCACCCGCCACCCGCTACACCCACAGTCTCGCTGTGTGGCGCTGGACGTCAGGGTGGATAGAGGTCTGCAGACATAATCTGTCGGCACTGCACCCACCTTTGCATCGACAACCTAGCGAGCTGAGAAAAATATATATTTATATTTCACCAATGTATCCCGGGTGGCCTTTAACACCGGAACACACAAGCAGGTGTACACGCACTCCACGGCGACGGCCACCCAGACATTGCCACCCCGTTCATCCTAGTTTGTTTGTTGCACGGTCTGACCTCATGTACGTGTGATTGGAGAGGTGGGAGAGCTGTTTGACTCATCCCCCTCCATCCCAAAGAAAAGACTTGGGGGGGGGGTGGGGGGGCCAGGGTCATGTGGAGGGTTTTGTGTGGAGAGAGAAGGTGTTGTCAGTCATATGTAGAGAGATGCCGCTTGACTTCATGTCTTCAGGTTTTTCTCTCCAGACCATCAGTCTACATTTACGGACACAGAACTGTGTGTCAGAAGTCGCCTTTTTAAGACTATCTATCTATCTACGTACGTGTACAGCCAAGCTACAAAATGTGGATTCTGTGTGTGTGTGTGTGTGTGTGTGTGTGTGTGTGTGTGTGTGTGTGTGTGTGTGCTGTAAGGGCACTTTTACTTCAGAAATCTTTACTACGCCTATGCCTTTAATTTAAAGAGCAGCCAAGGTGTGAAATTAAGCTTAAAGCTTCCGGCGGGAAGAAACGAGGTGTTCATTTGTTTCTGTAATCTCTTTCGTTTTTGAGAGAGGCGAGTACCTGAAAAGACCAACTCCTGACTCGTTGGAAACCCTAATCCACCCCAGAGCTTGGAAGCGGATAACAGGTCAGGGTTAATGTGTACTGAGGTCAGGGTCACTATGTAGTGAGATCAGGGTCACCAAAATGTGAGTTCAAGGGTTACCATGTTGTGAGGTCACGGTCAGCATTTTGTGAGGTGTAAACCTCATGAACGGAGCAGAACTATTCCATGACATTTGTGGTACTAGTACTGCGTAATGAACTAAACCCAATCATTTGAAACAAAAAGGTTTTCTGCTCAGGCTAGGCTTTAGGAGACTAGAGAGGTGCATATTTTTTTCTAAACATTGGGTAAAGTTCAGTGTAAGATATTGCTTCCCCAAATCTTAGTGAATGTACCGTTCTCAAGGTACACGCACATAAACACAAGCATGCACACCAAGAGGTCAACAAGACAGACGCCAGCACTGTACATGGAGACTTTTCCCTTGTGAAAGTCTCAACCAGCTGGACAGGTGGGACCTATGTTAATCAGGCGCAAATGTGTACAATCATGACGTCACGATGTTCCCCTCTGTGCATGGGGATGTTTGTGGGAATGTATCTCGAGAACGAAAAGCATTTAAATGGACATCTATCGTGGAATATGAGAGTTTTCTTGACAAAATTTGACCTGACAGTCACACGAACACCACAACTATTCTTATATTCGACATTGGTAATTTATAGTTACGAGGGCCCTGATGCGAACTGATTTTGCAACGACACCAAAGGCAGGATTTTTGTGAAAGATGGCGTGTTTTTACCGTAGTTAAATAACAACTGGAGAGTCAGCGGAAGCAACTGGGTAAACTATCTTTACACCCAGCAACGAGCTCACGCCGTGCACCCGATGTCCTCGGAGGCCACCCTGTCTGGAGGCTGCCACCCGAGTGCCGATTCACGCGGGGCACCGAAGCGTGCTGTCTGTCGGGGCTGAGATCAACGCACTGTGAATGAAGTCGCGTCCGAAAAATTACTTGAATGAAATTCAGTCGTCAGACTTGACGCCGAAACACAACGACTGGCTACGTGTGTGTGTGAGCGTGTGTGTGCCTGTGTGTGTGCGTGTGTGTGAGCGCGTGTGTATGCCTGTGTGTGTGTGTGTGTGTGTGTGTGTGTGTTTTCGCGCCTGTATATGTGATTGCATGCCATGTAAACGTTTCTTTCTCTGTAGATGTGTGTGCTTGTGTGTCCGAGAGACGGAAAGACAGTACGTTTGACCGTTTGTTACTGACGTTTTTGACTACTATATACATCACTTGTTAATGACTTGCTCACATCCCTCAAACCAGGATGCACCTCCAAAATCAACCCCCCCAAAAATAAAACAAAACAAAAAAAACAAACAAACCACGAAACAACAACCCCAGAACGTACTTATCCTCAAGTGACCTACGGACCACCTGTACAGCATCGTCTGGTCATCAGCCAGCGGTCGAATGCACTGTGACAATCTTTATTAAATAGTCAGTGTTTTAAACTTTAAAGGAAGAAGAAAGTTAAAAGCAAGTATAGTGGCCCAGCGCTGAGGAGACCCGACTTTACATCCAACAGATCACATAAGAAGGAGTATATGGATGAGCAGGGAAAGACAATTGGCTGAGGGGAAGAAACTGTCGTAACGTTGTGAGGTTTTTAATGGCTGTCCTTGTTATGGTTTATCTTCATGGACTTAAAGATGCAGTGGATGCAAAGCTGCATCTGGTTTACAACCGCTGTGCATGAGTGTTTATGGTTAATTTTCATGGACCTTATGGTGCACCACGCATTGACTGGATGGAAGGGTAAGTATGTATGGGTTACATCCACAGTCCGTAAGTTGTTGCAGTTAACGCTTACCTCGTTGTTATCCATGCATGGTTCTGCGAGTCCCAATCTAGTTTATAACTAATGACATTAACAGACATGGCACAACGCAAGGAGACTCTTGTCAGCCCGCCGTGTGGCCATATTCCCTGACAAGCAATACTTGAACCCGTCACAGGGAGACGCCAAGGATTACAAGGAAGGTGAGGCTAAGGCCATGAACAGAAATAATTTACTTTCCCTCTCATTCACGGATCCAAAGTCACAGAGACCAATATGCCCGCACTTTTGTATACTCGAGTGAGACACCCTTGGGCGTTCTCCGCAGGTAACTACCAACACGTCCCACAGAGCGCTTCGCTACAAATTTTACACTTCACGTGGTCCCGTCTTCACTCCCTGTCTGTTATTACCTAGCAGACGCACAGCTTTCTTTTTTTAAATGTCCAGGTGAGTCGACACGGCATCCTCTAGGCCCGGAAGTGGGTGTGCTCTCTAGTTATCTACCTTACTACGGGATGTTATCTTCCACGTAAGTAATGGGCCGCCCAAGTCACTAGGTCAGGGGTGAAAAGATCCTCGGCTGTAAGCGAAAGGGACAGGTGTGGATGAAAAGGACAGGTGTAGATCCTTTCGATCGTATGATGCCCTTTTAGCCAGGAGCGAAAAGGCCCCCATGCTGAGCTGGCAGAGCAGAGTCCGGTGCGAGGGAGGCAGTTTCAAAGAGCCAGCGAGGCCAAGTTTATTACGATTATTTGCTAACAGAGACACCAACACCGACGTCTGCCGGCGCACCCCGCCGCCGCGTACGAGCAGCTTTAAGAATGGAGATGATCAAAGCCTCAGCGGAAATAAGGGGCTGAGCAAGCGGGGCGTGGGACTCATGGGACCGGGAACTGATGGAAAGGTTCACAAGTCTCTTTGTACTGTTTTGATACATGTATCTGATGTGTGTGTGTGTGCCCACCGTCGAAAGTATTTGCTTTAATTTGACATTATTTAAATAATTGAAGTATTCCTCTCACAGCGAATATTAAGGGTTTTGAATGACATCCTTTCGTTCGTGATGATTATCTGCTTGACTGTTTAATATAAAGGCGTTCTTTTTCTTTCTTTCTTGTTAGGTCACATGCACCTTGGCGGTGGGGTGGGGGGATGAGTAGTAGTGTCCCTTACTCCAGGGTTATGACGTCCGGTCACTATTTTGCGTGCACTGCATCCTTTCTACTTCTCCAATCTTCTGTTTCATGGACATGGCTGGAATATGTAGCGATCAAACCTAAAGGGAAAAAAATCCATCGCATATTATAATAGCTCCCTTTCATATATATATATATATATGAAAGTACAGTAGACGTCCCTTGGTGAGTGAAGTGGAAGTTTTGTCCCTTGACACTTGCGCGTCAACTGTTTAGGCAGGTGGTGAATGTGAAACACGTTGAAGGCTTTCTGGTCTTGAGGCGTGTTATTACAAGTCCAATATGACATATGATATCTTTACCAGCCCGCGGTCTTAATCAGCGGCTAGTGTATGTAGTCTGCACAGTCCTCCTCTTGGGAGACTAGTACATTCTGATCCCATCATGGGACGATGTCCAGACATCTTTGATTACAAGACCAGAGCAGAAAGATTTGCATAAGAAGGGAGGTAAGCCCTCTACGCGGTTATCAGCCTTCGCTTTACAAAGTCTGGCTTTTCGTGTCTGAAGCCTCGGTTACCGTATCTGCGACAAACCCAGGGAAAGTCAGATTCCGCCAATTATTTGTCGATTGCTGGTCTTCGCGTTGCTTCTGCAGCTCTCAAACTGCATGGCAGCCGGGTTTGCGAAGATCGGTAATGAATTCCGGAACAAAGTTTTCCCTTCTGAGCAGCTGGAACTCTACAAACCTCAACAATGTGGTGTCACTTGGATCAGCAAAGCGGAAATGATGTCACTTGGCGCATTGCTTTGGATGTTCGGATCTTTATCTGGGACGAGAATTACGATATACATGTATACTATTACCACCCCCAATCCGATAAAAGATGGTCGCGCAAGCAGCTCTTGACAAATAGGTAAAGAAAATATCTGAGAGCTAGAGTTGTAGAACTGCAGAACGCCTTGATAACAGGTAGACGATGACATCCGCAAGACCGATCCTTCTTATTTCATCTTCACAGGAAAGATTGTAACAGGCGTTTTTTTAACGGGTGGAGATCGTGGGTATGTTTCGTGGGTTACTCCCAGATGGATTGCTTGAAGGTATATGTAACGGACCTGTTAGTGCAATAGATATTTTGCTGAACATTGCAACCCATCAGCACAATCATTCGCATCCACAATTCCACCGTGCAGAAAACTGCTTTTCTACAACTTATATCTCCTTTTTTTTGGTATATAAAAGTAAGTATGCCACATAAAGTTTATAGGTGTTTTGTGCAGGGAAAGGTCACATGGAATAGGTCCCCATCCAGTTGCTGATAGGTCACATAGTTCAGAACGGTCTGCCCTGAGGTTTCGTGGTCTCTGAACGCGCGCGCACACAATAATGAACACACACACACACACACACACCTGTCTAATGCCTACGTGACCCTAATCTGTGTGTTACGTGGTATCTGGTGTCTACAGCTCTTGTCTCTGGAATTTAACGTCCTCTGTGTTTCCGTGGCGTGGCAAGAAAACACCAGGTGTAGGTCCCTAGGTCAGCAGGCTTGGCGATGTTGTTTTTAAAGCGCAGGTACCTCACATCCAATGACGGCGTCACGCAAGCCAGCAGACAGTTGAGACAAAGATCTTCAGGACGTCGTGACACCAGGTAGTCGTGACCGAAAAGGAGTTGTGACAAAGACCAGAAAACCGTGCCGTACACAGTAAAACCCGCTACTTCGACAGCTCAGGTGGTATCAGAACAGCACAGAGCCAGTGATAATAAAGATATTCCATTTCTAGTGGACTGCGGAATTCGAACCCGTGACCCAGCGAGTCCCAGCAGCTGGTGCAAGAGACCACGCACCACGACTTTGCTGCAGATGCACTATGGATGATTTTCTTAGCTTTGGTCAAATTCTAGCGGTAAACACATTTTCTTTTGCGTTTTGTTTTCTGTCTACATCTGTCGAAAACAAAATTATTTAGCTCTACATTTCTGTGCATGATGGGCTGATTCCTCATTGCGCATGCGCGCTCTACAAACTAACGCAGACTCGTGCCAGACACTTGACCTGTGTGGGACTTGTGAATAGGGTCTCAAAGACAGCAAGGAGAGGACTCCCCACCCATAAACATTAGTGTCAAACAAACGTGGTCGATCTCAGATGCCTAGCTTAGACGTCCGCCGCACGTACCCGCATGGTAGGAATTGTTACACCTGCCCTCTGCAGCCGGCCACAGAGACGCAGGTCACAGAGCTTAATGCATACAGCTCAAAGTAGCACTGCCATGCCGATCAGGTGTCACCCCCGTGACGTGTATCACAGAACAACTCTTTCATCCATCAAGCTTCCATTCTTCAGGAATTTTTTTAATCGTTTTTATTTGAAACTCGTTTTGTCAACGATTCTGTTTAAGTCCGACGCTAAACTCCTCAGGAGCCCCTTTGCCTGCAAGCTCTCTGGCAGACAGACTGCTCGTCGCAGCAGGGGTAGTTCCGCACGTAGACGTGGAGAGAAGAGCGTGTATAGGTGTATGATGAATGGCCACGGAGGCGTTGACACTTGAACCCGACCCCTCCTACGAAATTCGTCGACGATGAATTGTGAAAGCAAAACAGATACAGTCTTCAACCCTCCTACACCCCCCTCCTCCTTTCACCACCACCCTCAAAATACGCTGCTTTGGCATAACAGGTAAGCCAACTCAGAAATATACTCATGTCACCAACCGATCTAAAAGGTATTTTTCATTGAAGGCGACTTAGCTACGGTGTGGATCGGATCTGTAAACATCACAAGATCATTTGGAGGACAATCCCAAGGCCATCCATTTGTAATGTGAACAACTGCAATGTTACAGTATGGTATCCGAAATTTCCCTCACGAAAGGAAAGTGTTCTTAGAGGATTCTTGCTGATTGGATTTTCGGACAGAACCCTATCTTTCATTTGATTGTCAAACCAGCTTTAGAGGGATCTGCGTCAATTGTGTAGTTAAGTGGGCGTCACAGCTCTTTGACAGAGCTCTCTGTCTGTCTCCACACACTGTTATTAACTAAGGTGGGGTGTTGTGATAACATAAATAAAAAGATAAGGAACAGTATTTTCTATGCTCCTCCAACTCTCCATTGGAACCTTGAAAAAAAGAAACACTTTGATTACAAACATTCTAAACATTCCATCGACGCCGAACGATGTCTCTGCATGCAAGACTGACTCACCTCGACAATTTGACCGTTGACAAGATCGGTACATGCCTGTACTGGCCGCTAGAGGGCGTCACAAACAGTGTGCAGCAACACCGAGATATGTCGGACATGGGGAAGGTTGAGTACAGTCCAAGAACAAACATACACGTGTTAAGTTCTTGCTTACCGTTCCCCCTCCAAGTATTGCTTTACTTCTCCCTCTTCTCTTTCATTCTCTCTCTCTCACTCGTTCATGCTGTCTCACACTTACTGTGTCGTTGTTGTCATGTCGTCTGCTAATTCCTTTTCTTCCTTTTGTCGCTCTTTCTGTCTCAGTCTTCTATTGTCTCTCCTTATCTTCTGTAGCGGATCTTCATTCTCCTGTCCTCCTGCCACTGTGTTTATATTCCTTGTCTGCTTCGTGTATCTGTTCTCTATATCTTGTCATCTGTCTTCCAATAATCTCTAAGTCCTTATCTTCTCAATTCTCTTCTAACACCCTCTCTTTTCATTCAAATGTAGGTGTGTGTGTGTATATATATATATATGCCCGCATGCTCTCTGTGTGTGTGTGTGTGTGTGTGTGTCAGACAGAGAGACAGAGAAACCTGCATTTACGGCAGTTTTTGTAATTGATTACAATATATTGCTCAGTATAATATGAGAATAAATTTATCGAGTGGTATAACTACGGTGCGTGACGGGGGTAGATGAGTTCGTGCGTGTTATGGCGAGTCACCCGGCATTTTTTTTTTTTTTTTTAGAATAATACACTTCTACCACCCGCATTATAAGCGGACAAAACGGCTATAATTTCCACTCTAGGTCGTCAACATCATCAACTAGCCGGAATTCCCGGCCACTACTGGGTTGACCTGCCGTCAGCTCTTCCAGCTATGACGTCACTGTCAACTTTAAACCCTCGTTTCAGCTGATTCAAGTTTATTCATGTGTGGCATCAACGTAGAAGAGAAGCACTTGGACTTTTGATGCCATTCCTAATCTTGAGAGGTTGATTGATCATATTCGCAACGGGAGGACGACATTGTCAGTGAATCCATTGCGGAGATTCACATAATCACCCACTCGCTCTCTCTCTGTCTGTCTCATTGCTACCGTCTCAAATGACATTGTCCAAGTTTAACCTGCTTAGTAAACGTACGGATGTCGTCTGCCTAATCATTTTTTTCCACTTGACGCCACAGGTAACGTCTTAGAGAACAGAGAAAAATAAACATGCTACACAAACCAAACAAAACCCATGGTCGAGCTGTAACTGATAGGAATATTTCTACCAAATGTGTCGAGGATCACACAAGTGTCGTAATCTTGACGAGGTTTCACCCCCCCCTCGTAAAAACTTCCCCCCACCCTCCAGTAATGTTGACGAGGTTTCAACCCCTCGCTAAAACTTCCCCCCACCCTCCAATCCTCCACACACTTTCACGCACTCACGCCCGCACCCTCTCTTTATCTCTCACCACGTTCTGCTTTTTATTAATCAGATATTGTTGCCGTTGTTAGATTTTAATGGCTAGTAAGCTTTATCATGCACATTCTGAAAGGAAATCCTTCTTAACAGTTCGTGTGAGTTTGTTTTGCAAACGAGAAAGAGATTATATTATAACAGGGCATTGTGTGGACGTGACTTTGTTGTTCATTTTCAATGACTGACTCAACGACCTGTTTGTTTGTTGCCAGTTTCATCATCACTTGATGAAGTGATAGTGTGTGGAGGGCTGAGTGGGTGAGTGGGTGAGTGAGTGGCGGTGTGCATTTGTGCGTTCTTGCATGTCTATGTGTCTCTCTGTGTGTATGTCTGTCGATGTGTCTATGTTTGTGTCTTTCGGTTTGTATGTCTATGTCTGTGTGTGTCTCTGTATGTCAACGTGCGTTCTTACATATGTCTACGTGTGTCTCATTGTGTGTGTATGCTTATGTGTGTCTGTGTTTGTGTTTGTGTGCATATATACATTGCAAATAGTGTTCCTGTGGGTAGAGTGTACGTAGGTGTGTATGTTTTTATGAATTCGTGTGGGCATATGTACGTACATGTCTTTATGCGTACATCAGCGAAAATATATATATATAGGCATGTACAATACATGTAGGTGCATATGTATGTCTCTGTGCATGTCTTGTATACATCTATTGTGTACATGTGTCTACAATGTATGGGCATGTGTATATGTGTATATATATATATATACGTATGTGCACGGACGAATGAATGTGAATATGTACGTGCATGTGTAAACATGTGTACGTTGGTTTGACCGAATGGAAGGGGAGAGAACATTCTCACGCCTTAAGGGCCTTACTCTCAAGTGTCGTCCTTGTTGATGTCATTGGAGTTATCGGAAAGCAATCTCTCCAGCCAGCG
Organism: Marisa cornuarietis; assembly: GCA_004794655.1. Classification (NCBI taxonomy): domain Eukaryota; kingdom Metazoa; phylum Mollusca; class Gastropoda; order Architaenioglossa; family Ampullariidae; genus Marisa; species Marisa cornuarietis. The sequence goes on along the minus strand of SMMW01000019.1, from coordinate 1,276,022 downwards.
ATAAAAGTCTGCAGCGAGGTGATTACATTCAAATTCATCCCCCACACATCACTTTCGTCTGCGCGCGTGCACCACTGCAGCAAGCACGTCGTGAGACAAGGAGGGGGGAGGGGGAGAAGCGCCAGGAGAGAGTACTAAATATTATATGGCGGCTTTCAAAAGCAGGAAAACTGACGAGGTGCAAATAAAAGATGTAAAATAGCAATAAATGAAATAGCAGCACGCCCAGAAGCGTCTAGCGAACAGGCAGCTATGTAAATCGAACTTCACTTGCGAAGAGTTCCCGGGCAGATAACGACCGTTCACGAAGCCTGCTGGTCTCCATTGAAGACCGTGTAGAGCTCTTCTGTACCCTTAACATTTGTTAATTAATTTGTGCAAGCAAATGTGTAACAGGGAACAGGGCCTAAAAACTGTTGATGTGATGGAGATAATGATGAGCAGTAGAAGGAATCATTACGGAGGTGACACATGAGTAGATGAAAGATCAAAGGGCAGGGAGATTCAGACCTAGTGCACATTTCGAGCGCAAAATCGTGGTTCGTGTTAATCTAAATGGAATCTTATCTCCACTAGGATATCAATATCTGCAAGCAAGGCGAGACAGACATCGTTGTTTGTTTTAATCTCTTACCACGTGACTGCTCTTTCCATTTCAATATCTGTATCTTTCCTTTTCTCTCTCTCTTTCTCACACACACACACACACACACACACACACACACACACACACACACACACACACACACACACACGTGAAGGTCGGGTAGCGCAAATTACAAGCATCTAAATTGTCTATGATACCCAGGAATGACAATTCTGGCAGACCATCAGCTAAGTGCCTGGTTCCCAGCATCTCTGTAGCGTCGTTCCAGAACACTTCAACCTCTAGCAGTGACCGTCTAAATTCTTGCCAGTCTCCTCGTTCCCTTGCTCTGCGCATGCGCACTTCTCTTCCTGCGCCCCCCCCCCTTCTCCTCAGCGTCACGTCCGGTCCATTCATCATTGTAAGGCTGTCAGCCTGAAGTTTCTAGCCGCTTTCAGCCCACAAGGCTGCAATGATGGAGAGTTTTGCCAAGACACATCAGAAAGTTGAAAACCGTCTCTGGCAGGAAACTAGATATCGAGACGCTAGTCTGTGTGTCGGATTTAACGCGAGGAGCGCTTATAGCACGTGCTGACAATGGTCTCACTCATTCACAGCTTGCTGCAAGCTTCGGTGCAAAATGGTATTCCGGGGAAACGGCGACAATGTTTGCTTATAACATTGTACTGTGGTCAGTATGACCAGCCCACAAATAGGTAAGAGAGAGGAATAAATATCAGTAGTTTATCTCCTTGTTTATCCAGTTTCTTTGTTGTTTTTATTTCGGTTTTTTTTAAGGTGGCTACTTTCCGTAATACTAGCGTCATTGAGGGACAGTCACGTAACACACAGCCTTCACAATCCATGTCAATCTGTTGACCTGATTTGTCTTTCGAACCTTTTACTTTCTATTGCTTTTTTATGCCTTTCCTTCCTCGCTTTCTTCGATTCATGGCCGGAAAGAGTCACTGTGAGGATCTGGGTGACTTAGCTAGCATTTCACTTTAACGAGACAGATCTCTACTTTAAGTGTCTTTAACGTGTCTGTTTGTCTGAGGCAACGTCTGTCTGTTCAGCATACCGACACGAGATAACCGATAACAGAATTTCCACGGATTAGCACCATAGTACTTAAATATTCTTGTAGGACAACTGAACTCGTGAGTCAGTTCAAGTTCATACTGCAACACTCGAGGTCTGTTTAAAGTTTTGAACTTTGGCAGCATACACATTTTTCGTAAAAGCTTCCAAGAAGTAGAGACAACATGCTTGTTAACAGAAGAGTGTGCGCCCAGAAAACTCAGGCAGGATGGGATAAACGTTTGCTACAGTCAGTTCGCTGTATCGCCCTCGGTGGACGTCGTCAAAGTGCTCAGTTTACCCCTCGGCACACGGCAGCAGTGACACAACGTGCCAAACACTCGGCGCCCCGCGGCTCCACCCAACAAACCCCAGGCAAGCAGGGGGCACTTTGCGTTTTTGCTGTCCTAACCCCACTCTTTAAACCTTGGCAAGATTTATTTATATATCTGCCTTTGTAGTCATTCAATGTAGCATTTTAGGTCCCAAATTGGAAACATGATCTCAGAATACCAACAATTCAAACAGTAACTTATGTTCAGCAGGAACAGCAGCAGAAACATTAAGCGTAAAAAGGTACGTTAAAGAACAATGTAAACGACTAAGGTAAAAGATGAAAAAGGTGAACGAAAAAAGTAAACGACCAAGGTAAAAGATAAAAAAATATGAATGAACAAGAAGAAAGTAAACGAGCAAGGTAAAAGAAGATGAGATTAGCAGCAGAAGTACCACCACCACAACCAGTCAGGTGATCTAGGCATCGCTAAATAAAAACGAACAAATTCGATATGAAAAAAGTTAGGCATCATGTAGCCTACATCTTTGGAGGCAAAATGGCTTATTAAGGACTCGTGCCATTGTATACTTTGGGAAAGTAGGAAGTAGGAAGACTGTGTGAAATAAAACACGTATTTTGCTGGTTGGACATGTTGTGATCACGTGACTAAGTGTTGTAAGAATGAAAACAACGAACTTTCGTTTCAGCCATTTAAAAATCACCTGACGAGCACGGAGAGAGAGAGAGCGAAAAAGGTAGCAAGGAAGGCATCCGTCTAAACACAGTCGCTGGTAGAAAATCATTCCCTATCCAGTCTTCCCCTTTTCACAACCCTCCCTCTCTCCCACCCCAGACAAAGGTTCAGAGGTCGGCAGAATGAGAATTGAAAGTTTCCAGCTTTCTGTAACACATATCCACCTTCAAAGAGTACAAGTACACGAGGTCGCTTGCGTGTCCCGAGTTTACCTACCCATCAACCCCCGCGCACTGGATCCTAGAGCGACGTCACCTCCACCACCGACGGCAATTTGTCACAATGAAGCCCCGTACTCTGTCTTATCGTCTTATCGCCGTCAGGAAAGGAAAGAAATAAGATCTGCAATGTCGGACGTCGCGAGTGTTACAGGCGATGGGAGGCGGTGACGACGAAGAAGCAAATGAATGTCTGGGATACAGTTTAAAAACTCATCGATGTTGTCATCCGGGCGTCGTGCGAAAATGTGGAATTGTGGGAAAGGTGGCAGAAGAGGGTATGGAGGATAGGAGGAGCGAGACAGAGCTGTGTGGTCACTGGTTCCACACATGGTCAATGAGGTTCCGCATGCGGTTCGGAGGCGGCCCTGCAGGACCTCACTTGCGGCTGCTGCAGGCGGCGGTCTGCCCAGCTGTTGCCTGCTCGCCGCAAAACCCAGTTCGTCAAACAGGCGTCAGCAGAGCCGTCATACAAGCGTCAGCACATTTCCAGTCTGTAAGAAAACCCGAGTGCGCGAGAGGTCACGGGAGTGTTACAGCAAGATGGAGAGGAGGGAGTTTAAGTTGACGGGTCTTTCCAATGGCATGTAAACCGCAGAAGCTTTAAGAGGAACACTTATGCTCAGTTCTCGCTAGAGCGTTCTCCTTGAGGATATAATTAGCGACAGAAGGAAATGTTCCGGTTTTTTGTTTTGTTTTGTTTTGTTTTGTTTTCCTCAAGAGTCTGGCAGATCTTTGTCGAAGTATTTTATTTTACATGCTTGCATCGACATCACAAGGATTGTACGCTTGCTCGAGCGCACAGTCATAGAGACAGGAAGGAAAAGTATTAACAGCGAAGTGAATGCCGTCTGCGTAATAACAGAATAAGGGTGACACCGTGAAAACGGATAAACATGTGATGATAGCAACACACAGACAGAGATGCAACAAAATTGGGCAGGAATCTACAGACACGGAGATACTGCAGCCACTCATTTTCAGCGAAAATTCCTCTATCATTTGGAATTTTATTGACAGCAAGAACTGGCATCAATATGCCGTTATCTCAAAATACTAAACAGAAGTAATATGCAATGAAACAAGAGAAATACAAATTACCGGGTGGTTTTTCTGTTGTTTGGACCTTTTATGAGATAAGCGTGCACTATTTTATAAGGAATTTAGGAAACGAAGTGCGCTTGAACAACAAAAGTTGTGCAAAGCCCATACATGTTACAAATTGTTGAGGGTACAATCGCATGATAAAGAAGATGACGGATATACAATCGATTCTAGATGTGTTCGGTAATGATGTATACACTGTCTGAATACAGGCAAATTAAAGTGGTCTTCAAAGTAAGATAACTCATTTTAAGATAAGAAAGCCATTTATTAGGTTCGCATTTCTGTGGAAAAGTTGAACACTATTGAGCAAGTCCTTCAAGACGAAGGCTGGCACCGAGTCTCTAACGCCTCACTCCCCAGAGACCGTTAGGTCTCGCCAGTGAGGCAGTGAGTATATTTTGAACCCTTAATCACGAGAAAGTGAATGTGGGTCTAGTGAAACATTCACACCACAGATTTCCTATCAGTGATGACAACGTTTTTCAAGCAATCGTTTCTTTGACAGGCATTGTTAAGAGAGGTTAGTCATGTCAGAGGGGAAAGGGATCTTTGCATCCTCCAAATCTGCCCCTTATTCATCCTCTCGACAGTATCACCTCATTAAAGACTCGTTGGGTGAAAATGTGTTTTCAAGATGGTCGTCAGTCAGCATTTTTGTCTTCAGACTCAGGTCTCAGACGTGAAGCATGCTGGGAGCTTAGTGATGTCATCATCAGTCACAGACTCCGCATCTCAGAAGTGAGGCATATCTGTGAGCTTACTCAGCGACTCGCTTGCCTTCCAACTCCGCCGATCTACGCAATAAGCAGACTTGACTACCACCACGAACAGACAACTGAGACACCCCCCCCCCCGTTACACAGCTATTACTGTCAAATTATCTCCCCTGCCATAGCCGCATGCTTGCCAGTCGGGCTCACCTCCTGATTGACCCGGCGGGTAATGGTGGGTGGTAAGGGGTAAGAGGTCACGGGGACTGGGGAAAGGATAGAAATGTTTTCGACATATTGAAATTTGTAGTTAATTCTATGTGGCTGTGTGGAGGAAAAAGAAAAGCGGAAAAAAGGATAACAAGGAAAAAAATGAAGGGGGAAAACGAAGGAAGGAAGTTACACCCTCCCTCTCCTGGTTCTGAGAAGCAACCTGTCATCTTGAAACTTAGCACGTACAGGTAATAGCCGCTGACACTGCAGGCACGCTTCAATCTTCACTTCGTTTAGATAAAAGCCCAGCTGATGCCCAAGTTATATCAATATTTTTTATTGCTAAGGACAACTAATCTAAAAGAGTTACCGATCCTTGCTTCCAGCTAATCTCCCCTGGCTCTACTCGCGTGACCCAGTTTTCTCGCTACATCACGCAACTGTCTGGGAGCTGGAATCGTATCCATCGGCATGCAATATTCGCCAAATGTCAGATAAAAAAAAAAAATTATTAGCTCCGACTTGCAAGAAGACCGCATCAGACGAACTTAAAATCCCTCCCCGCCCCCCCCCCCAACCCCCCATCCCTGAGCTGACTTCGCGGCGATGACAGAAAACGTGAGACAGGCGACCTTTCAAGACCCTAGCTGACAGGTGCAAATGCATAAATGTGATGAGAACTTTATTAGTCACTAAACACTGCGGCGAGTTCTGTGCACAGCTCACCTGAGCATCAAACAGAAGCTGCTTCTACGCACGCAAGCAGGCGCGCGCACACACACACACACACTAACTTACACATTCGCGCAAACATGTACACTAAAACGACAGAGATACACATAAACATACTCAAACATTCATATATAAAATGCGCATAATCCAATACACATATGCGCGCATGCACACACACACACACACACACTTAATAATTACTTCTTTTTTTTTTGCACTGTCGTATAGTAGGAAAACTCATCTTAAGGAGACCTTTACTCTTTAAAATCCATGTTTTTCAATAACATTATACTAGCAGGTGCAAGCAGATAGTCTTGAGAGCGGCGTTTAGTTAAAAACAAAAAAAAACTCCTCAAAATTCTAAAGATGGTTACGTCGATTGTGTCAAGTGCCCTCTCAGACGCAACAACCATCGCGGTGGACCGCTGCCTGCCACAGCGTCGAGATTTTATTAAAGGGAAGAAATCTACGGTTAAGGGAAATAAATTAAATAAATTAGAGATGATCGATGTGTAGCGTCGTGGAAAGCTTTTAGCAGCGGCCAGGGAAGGGAGGCAAGTGAAACGCGAGGCACCCATCGCGCAGCGGGGAGGTCAGCGAGTGCAGCATTTAGCGCCAATCAACAACAGGCGCGTGCAGCCGCTCACGTGAAAGCGAACCTTAGTTATCACGTGCCTGTGCACAGAAACAAACGCACACACAGGCCTGCGCACACAGGCACAAGCAACATACACACACACACACACAAACATTCACAATGTATATATGACCATAAACACACGTGCATACATAAAGATACACCACCCAGCATACACGTGTAGATAGAAATACCGATCTTAAAACACAGCACGTCGTTGATAAAAGCCTTCTTAGTACCCTGTTTTTCGCGCATAAATCTAGAGGGTTAAAACAAAAGTCAATTAAAACGTCCTCGTGGGTATGAGATGTAGGGCCACTTCAAAGAGACGAGAAGTTGGATTGTCTCCCCTTTCCCAACGCCGGGTCTGACGAGACAAGCTCGTGTTTTTGTTTGTGTGTAGCGGATGTGGATATCAGTAACAGACCTTCATGTTTGTGAGTAGCGCCTTTGGATATCTGTAACATACTTTTCTGTTTGGCTGTGGATATCAGTAACAGACCTTCGTGTTTGTCTGTAACGGTTATATATATATATATATCAGTAATAGTGGTACATGTTTGTGTGTAGTGTGGATATCAACTCCTCCAATGTACGCAATAAGCAAACTTGACTACCACCCTCGGTTTACCCAGTTTTGCAGACCAGACAGTCGGAAATAGTTCATTATTCAATCCACAAATATTACCCTCAGACTGAAAGGTGTGAAAGGTTGTGGCATGAAGTTTTTGAATATGATTGAGATGTGGGTGTATTTGCATTTTTGTCTTCAAATAAACACATTATTTGATAACTAGTAACAAAAATGACATAGGAAAAAATATTGTCTTCTTTGCAAAAATGATCTTTCGAAGATACTGGCCAAGTCGGAAAGACTACGTGGCTTTAAAATGCCGTGAAAGTGTCTTCACACTAAACTCATTTTGTGTTTATGGCCTTTAAAATTCACATTAAAACCACCTCCATTGACTCGCTAGACGATCCTTTATTTTGGGGGCATAGCCGTCCTTTCGCGCTCACCGACTGCGACAAAATGTGAGATCGCGGGTGTGAGCTACGCACAAAGCGAGACTTCACGAGAGTTTGAATTGTTTCTGGCCTTTCCTTGACCTACTTCCAGCCCTACTAATCTTATGACCCCTCTGTCTCCCATCAGTGGGCAATTTTCAGCTGCTTACAAGACACATATGACTTAACAAAAAAAAAAAAAAATCACGAAGTGAATAACCATTTCTTTAAAATTACCTGTGTAAGATGAATATCTGACCACTAAATTTCTGTCCTGTAGCTCAAACTGTCTGTCTGTCTGTTATAAACCTCCCCAACACTCTTTTCTTCCTTTCTCGAGCATTCGGATTTTCACTAGGTGTGCTTACAAATTGTAGTAGACATAGGAGAGAAGAGCTGTACAATCAGTAACAGTAGCTCAGTAGAGACAGGTGTGTAACAGAGTACTGGAGTATCAGAATCAACAGTAGCAGTAGATCAGTAGAGACAAGTGTGTGGGAGGTATCGTAGTATCAGACACAACAGCAACAGCAAGGGACTGAGGACTGTAGTTACAATTTGGAGTATACAGTTGTGGTGTTGAAGAACTGATGACAGTAACAGTCATGGTTGTGGGACTGGTGGTGGTGTTTCATGTTTGTATTTAGGGTTACATGACAGTTACAAAATGTCACCTTCGATATGCCTCAGGCGTGGGAACGATTTAGGACAACTGTGGAAACAAGAGCGAGCAGAAACCAAGGGAAAACCGGCTGTCGAGAAAAAAGTCTGAACAAGTAGTCGAACTTCAAGTACCAGTACTGAAATTTCAATCAAAACGTACCCCACGTGCTTGATGAACCCTCACGCCTTCATATTATATTTTTTTCGAAAGTTATATCATTACTCCAGTGTCCTCGACCCCGCAAAAGTGTGTGTGTGTGTGTGTGTGTGTGTGTCAGAGAGAGAGTGAGAGAGAGTGAAGAGATCGAGAGGGCAGATTGTGGCAAGCAGTTATCTCTCAGTTCCTTTTAACGTCACACAGGTTTTCCTTTCACATGTGTTTAACATATGGAGAGAGAACATTTCGTCGAGATAGAGAAAGAGTGGGAGGAGAGCGACAAAGAGAAGAAATAAGAGAAGAAAGCGCAGAGAAGCAGAGGGAGGGAGTGGTCACGGGCCAAAGATGACATCGACTCACACACACACACACACACACACACACACACACACACACACACACACACACACACACACAGAGAGAAAGTGGGAACAAACACTGAAACCGTACTGCGCTGGGAGATTATTTCCTCCCAAATTTCACAAACACACATAGAGCGCACTGTCCTCACGAGTCGATATACACTCTCAGTGTGTCAGTCTGCTATCCCTCTGTATGTTGTGTCCAAACGCACACTAGTCGGTACGATATCCGTATGACGCAACGTACCCCTCACACCCTTCCCTCGCAATCTACCCACCCGCCACTCCATTCCTATCGCATCCCGCGGGTCCGGCGGTAGAGTGGGTGTCTGAAGGCAATGAGAGAGATACAGGAGATGGACACCGCCTTCACAAAGCTGGTCACACCTCACCCACCTACAACAGGAAGGTCACGGGACTAACCACAGACTAATCATAGAAGTCACGGGACTAACCTTACCTTCCAGAAGCCTTCAAGCCAGTCAAGGCCGTACAGGCATCGCTACGTCTGTATTTATCCCGAGAAAGATTAATACTCTTGCTGTCGTCCTCCACCCCCACATGCTGACACAATAATCGCATCAACTGAGTTGCTACGTTTTCTGCATGGAGCGCTTCTCAGACAATCGTTAAACGAGAAACGAGATTTGAATCAAAGTCCCATTACTTTATGTCACTTTCTTCGATAACCCTTGACCTTTAATGTTGTTTCATGACGAGTAGGTAGGGACAGGGAAAGAGGGAGTTCCTTCTTCTTCCGTCGCCTGGGCAGACATGTAATGCTCCACAATTTGTCAAGCGATGGAAATTTGAGGATGATTCTAGAACATCGACGAACGTCTGTCAGTCATTCCCGTAGGAGATCCACCCACCCCACCGCTTTAATTTCTCTGTTTTTATTGTCTTCTGCATTCCCACTCCACACCCACATCGTTGTTTTGTTTTGATTTTTTTTTCTATACTCTTCGCACTATTCGTGCCAACACGAGTCTCTCTATTTGATTCTGATGAGAGAAAAAAAAAAGCTTTCATGCCAACCAGACTTTTATATGGGTTGACAAATAGAAGGCATGGACATGGTTCACGGGATTAACCCGAAAGCTTCATATTTAATATCATCGTCGGCATCGTCAAGGGAATACCCAGTCAGCGTTTCACGTCCCCGTCCATTACAAAACAATAAAAATCTACTTCGTTGATTCTTTAATTAATACTATTGATTAGTTCATTAACACTTTAATTAATACTGATATTTTTTTTCTTTCTGCACAATCGTGTTTCTGACAGGACAGAGAAGACAAAGGTAGTTGAATGGTTGGTTACCTGGCTAGCTCTCCGTCTAATCTATTACAGCAAATTGCAGCCGTCTGACACTGATTAATTTCTCACTTTGGAGGAAATAAGGGCGATGAAAGTTTTAGGGTGGAAACAACTGGAGTATTCGGGGAAAACGTATCAGTGGCTTGCGATCCATTCCTGCTATTATGAAATCTCCCCCACACAAGAGATGAAACATTTAAAAGCCGACTGGAGTTTGTGTCGACATCCTAAAGCGGAAAAGGATGTGAGTGAGGAGGTAACACTTTTGTACAACTCTAGGCACCTGGCCAGTCATACGTGAGGTCTGTTGGATATGGGAAAGCGTGATGCTGTTGTCCTCTGCTATGAGAACATGATATTGATGTTGGAATGGATGTTGGACTGCGGGAATTCGTGTCGAGGTCATATGCCATATGACACACAGTTATGTGCCCTTGGTGGGGGGGGGGCGTTGCAGAAAAGTCAGTTTTTGGAAGACTTAAAAGTGATTGAAATCCTAAATTCAATAATTTGACGATGACGACGACGATGACGATGATGATGATGAGTTGTTGTGGCTCTGGCGGCAGAGTTGATGTACTGTACGTTAATCTTTAGGTCTTAACTTTGATGACAAGGTTTGGATGTCACATATAAACACCACAACGATGCGACTGTCACATACTTTCTACATCCGGTAAAACACGCCGTCATTTTGCGATTGCCACTTAGAAGAGGAAGGAATAGAAAATACGAGAGGAAAAAAAAAGAAAGAAGAACAACAACTTTTTAACACCTTAACTACAACTAGAAAATGGCCACCTTTCATAGGGCGGTAGGTGCGAATGGGAAAGGGAAAACTCTCGTAGAGAATGTGTCCGACATCGTGCAGAGAGCAGCAAGGTGATCAAATTTGGAATCCGAGCCCCGGCAACGAGCGATGTCAGGGCTGGTAGATGGCAGCTGCTCTACACCGACTGCTCTAAAGCCGACATGGAAACAAAATTTAAAAAAACTCGGGAAGAGCCTCTCAAGTGCGGCTCTGCATGCATGTCTCATCGGAGTTTATCATGTGGCCATCGCGGTGGATAATCCGTGGGGATATCAGTATGTTTGAAACCTGAGTCGGGAGGCTTCACACTCGTCAGACTGGCATCACAGCGAGTCTTTCACTCAATCCCTCTATCCGCCTTCACCATCCTTCTGTCTGTCCGTGCGTCTCTCTCTCTATATATATTTATATCTGAGACAATATTGTAAATATTCTAAACTGGTATCCTCTCCCTGTTAAATATGATGGCTGAAAAGTTGCTGAAAAACATCGTAGCGATGGCTAGAGATTATTCCTAATCATCTGAAACAAGAAAGGATGAAAAGGAGAAACCGAGTAGGAGACAGGCAGGCAGGCAGGCAGGCAGGCAGAGATTTCGACAATTTGCATGAGGTAAAGAAAAATGGGTGAAAAGGGTACAGCGTTTGTTTCGGATAGGTTAGGTACATGTGCATCCTTCCACTTATTAAGCTGATGAAAAAAATGGGGGTGGTGGTGGTGCAGTGGTTTCTCCCTGACACTGAGCGTGAGTAGTCCAATGTGAAGGCGGGTGACGGGACTGAAATGCACACCGTTTGTTACCTGTCTGCCCCACCCACCTCCTCGCCGTGCCCACTGCACCGTGTAATTCTCCTCCTTTTGCTCCCCCCATTCAGACGCATCCGGCTCCTTGCGTTCAGACAGGTGAAAAGTCTCAGGTGAGGAAATGACCTTGGCACACTAAGGTAGTCGCGACGGGAAAGATTTGAGCACCTCAGCAGTTTACAGCAGGAGGGTCAGAGAACAGGCCAGGGAAGTAGGTAAAAGGTTGGAGCTCTGTGGCTAGCTAGGTCTCTCATCACTGCCGACTAAGACAGTTTCTTCTGACGAAGTGCAAGCGATACAGTGCACTTTTATTACAGGTGGCTGTGAATTTGTTGCCCTTTTCCTCCTAAAACTGTTTGAGTTTTGTTTTATTGTACCCTCTTCCTGTTCAGTGTTTGTCAGTTCATCCTAGCCTCTTTACTTTGTATGCTTAACCCTTGATCAGCTAACCTAGCTTTCTGACACCGATATGTACAGATATTGGCCAAAGGAAAATAAGCAGAAGAAAAGACGAGGATGAAAGACTATCTTTCCTTTTGATCCTGAAGACGGGGCTTTACACTTTTCCTCCTTTCAGATATCGGAACACCTGCTTAACGTTTTAGGCGAGAAAGTTCCTCGGGATATCGAGAAAAATATCCATAATTTTGTATGCGAGTGTGCACGTCTTCCTTCTGATAAGACAACACTGTGTGACATGCAGGCAGCTCGCGTTGGAGATTCGTCTCAATCAAACGCAGTAGATAACATTTGAAGTTTAAAAGACGAAGGCACTTTCTCCAATTTGCGCGCGCAGGTCTGTGGCACCACGTGACCACGCGACCAGCCATTCACACCAAACCAACGCACATGCCTTCGACATCCTGGAAACTTGTACCGACAGAGCCCGGGGTTTGAATCTGGGTTGTTGAAATGACGACCAATTTTTTTTTTCTTTTGATGTTTTTTTTTCTCTCTCTCGTCTACACCTCTGCTCTTTTTTTTTTTTTTTATTCTGTGAGGCGTGTTTGACTGCAGTGCTTTGTTATATGTCGGCACGTTTCAAGTGCAGATTGCACTTTCTTTGATCCAGATTCATTTTTCTACCCTGTCTGCACTCATCTGTGACGCTTCAACCGGGTGCCAGAGGGAGGGGGCGCAGAAGGTGGTTTTAAATACTAGAAGAAAAGGGGAAAACGGTTAGGGGTTTAGGTTGCCCCTATCCCTACTACCCACCCATCATTCAACCACACAAATGATCAGTACAGAGCTTTCTTGGATGTAAAGGATTTTTTTTTAAAGTAGTGATGAGACCGTGTGATAGCTGAAACATAGACGCTTTCCGGTTTCGTAGACAAGGGAGACAGCGTCGGTGTCCGCAATAGGTATGCAGATGTAGTCATGTAGAATGCTCACCTGGTGGTCTAGAGTGGGGGGGGGGCATCTGACAGGCGCGCAGGTCGCCACATAAATGGCGGCAGATATCATCCCGTGTGTTTCCTCCCTTTCGTCCGCTGGATGGTCTCAACGTCCGCCGGCGATGAACGCCTCCTTGTCTTCGTACTCCTCCAAGACTACCCTCGCCGTCCCAAGACCAACATTGGTAGAGATCACAGCGCGGTCGACATCTTACCAGAAGATGCCCGGGTTATGAGGCTACCATCAGCTTCATGCTTTATTCTCATCGCTTCATTGAAACTGAAACATATTCACGACTGTCTCCCTGAACACTTTTTTTTTTTGAATAAACTTTTCACTACAGCAATAAGATCTGGCTTTTCTGTTTTTGCGAAGACATCCACAAATGCATGGAACAGTGATGGTTGGCTATCTTAAGTTCTTTCATTCATTCGTTCCCTTGATCTGTAAGCCTGTATTTGCTGATAGCCCACACAGATCATCATGGGTGTGAGGGGACAGACGCCAGCGGCACACAACAGAGGGCTTTTTGTTTGTTTGTTTGTTTGTTTTGAACGCCGGGAAGCAAGTCATGCATGGTATGGTCACTCCATTTCTTAATGTTTGTCCGTCAGTTTTTTTTTCTGCCCACCTCTGTGTCTGCCTCCTTCTATGGTACCCACAAGGATGGTCTAGGACTCGGTCTTAGAGTGTTGTACATCGTCACATAGTCAAACTGGACAAGACCGCACCGTTTTACTGTTGCTGAAAGGGGTCTCCTATGCCGCATTGCATTCATTCTGGGTGCTGCTGCTGCTACAATCTTGATGTGGTTTTCTGCCATGCAGCTGCCATCTTTGAACAAATTTTAATCTGCTCAGAGGATCTGATTGGGCTTCCAAGACATGAATTGTTTTGCTTTGTAAAATACAATCGGACCATCATCTTGCCTCTTGATTTAGACGTCGTTCTACGAGTATCTCAAAGTTCTCAACCACAGACAGATAGATGTCAGGTTGACTTTTTTTGTTGGTCAGGATCCGCCCTTTCGTTGGACAGCAGCGAACTGTGGGATCCGAACGAGAGGAAATGTGCCACGGACAGAGAAAAACCCCCCGCGATGTGTTCTCGACGTGGCGGCGGAATAAAGACAAACACACAACCCCACCGACTAACGTGTCATGAAAAGGTTTGCCCTCCGTTATATTAGCCTGTGAATGAAGCGCACTACAATGAAGATTGTGCAATCAATAAAATCCTCCACTGGAAGAACATCCTAATGTAACTAAAATATTACTGTCAATTGATTTTAATCATCTAGTGTTTTACGATAAATGCTTGCAGTCATGAACAATAGCGGGTCATCTAATGAACAAATGGAATGAGAGAACGTTTCAGCATTCGGACCAGAAGTCCCTCGACAGTTCTGCACGTTCCTATCTTCCTTTCCCCCTAGCCCCACCACTAGGGAATAAGTTAAAATTCAGATATTAACCGTAAATATCAGATATAGAAACATATCTGTGTATAGTAAAGATTAACTGACAGCAAAAATAAGAAACCGGAAAATTGAGATTAAAAAATAGTTTCCTTCAAAAATTGCACTACTGTGCTGATCTTGTCAATCTACTGATCTTGCGAAGAAGTAGAAGTTAATAGGCCTCACAAGGTTCAAAACCGACGGTGTCCTTTTTCATCATCTCACCTGATGTGTAGTCATCATTCTATACTCAATCCTGATGTGTCTGCAGTCGGCAGTAACTCTTTGACACTAATGACGTCACATCCTCTTTACCAGAGTGTGTAACTGCGCACGCGTAAAAAGCACCAACCCTTCACGGTAAAGCAATGGAATACAGAGGGAATCACGAGCACTTGCTGGTTGAGATCAACACCCACTGCCCCTGGGAGACCCACCTACGGCGTGAAGAAGCAGATGGTCGGTGTACGTGACCATATAAGGACGCCAATGAAACGGTCACTTAATGAGGCTCAGCCTAGCAGATGGGTACGTTTGTAAATATCTAAGGATATCGTTCGACTCACCACATGACCAGGGACCCTTGCTGGAATTAGTAAGACTCGGGGGGGGGGAGGTGGTCAGTCAGTGGAATGAGAAACCATGGCTGACTCGGAAACTTGCTGGTAAAAACAGGGGAAAAAAGGTGTCGTTTTTGTGTGTTTTTTTTTCGGAAGAGAAAAGACCCCACGCTGTAATGACAGGTCAGTTGGCCATAGCTGGAATCATGTAACCCTATTAACTTATGAACTGTTAGCTGTTAACACAACTATTATTAAACGACTTGTAAATTATAGCCGTGTTGTTTCGGAATGACTAGGACTTCCTGTTGTTATTATGGTCAGTATCTTACATCATTTCTACCCGCCTGTCACCTGCTACTTTCGTCTGTCCATTCTCTCACTTCGTGGCACAGCTCCCGGTATATTCCAACAGGGTGAGTCTGGTCACATCCGGTCACTGCACCACGTGATAATGACGTAGAATCCACCGTTATTTGGATCCTTACGTCAGTAGGATTTCTACGTCGTTGACCAGAGCCGTAACACCAGTGGACGTCGTCTTATGGGTACAGCTGCAGTGATGGCTAACTGCCAGCAACAGGCTACTAGACACAGGCATGTAATTACAGGTGTCAAAACTGCGCACATTGACCAGCGCTTCTTGACGCCTTCAAATTACAGAGGAAACAACACTTACCATCATTGGCCCCTAGCTCGACCGCCATTAGAAACCTGATTCTGGAGAAAGGTACTAATGAAAAATGAATTAGAAGAGCCCGTGTATCGATTCGGGAGCTAATATTCTGTGTGTGTGTGTGAGGGAGAGAGAAACAGAGAACTTTGAAGCTCAGTGTATTCGTGTGCGAATTTGTACAATAAAGAATCGAGAGCAAAGCTGAGAGATAATGAAACAAACTGTAGACGGACCTGGAAAGAGATGTCATGGGATCTTCTATTGGTTCAAGCACATTGGTTTGAAGTAAGAGTGCACAATCTACTAAGTATATATATATATCAATCATACATTGTGGCTTGGCAACATTACAAATAAATAGAACATTTCAAAAGCGATGCATAAATATAGTCACCTATATTCGTACACACTCCTACACATATATAAGCATACACAGACATACGAAAGTTATCAGGTTACACACCCACATCCTCACCCTTACCATACCTTTTCCTTCCCTACTCCATCAACTCCAGCTTTTTCTTTGCCCTCCATACTTCAAACTCGCCTACACACACGGACGCACGCACACACCAACACCCTCCCACTCCACCATTGTTCTTGGCCAGGGGGCGCATAAATTAACAGCTCATAGTCAAACGACTTTTTCCAACATCAAGAATGTAGAAAGTCCAAACAGCCTAATTACTGACTCATTTGGCTCTGTTGTATAATTAATTGCGAACATGAGGCTCTTCCCTCAATGTATTGCAGTATTTGAGTCAAATTTGCATTAGCAGCACATGTACCTACAGGCACTTCATCCTGTACCCTACCTGGGCAGATAGAACAGTGATCAGTAACTGGAGATTGTTACAAACGGTTTCTACCATTATTTATTTCTGATAATAGGCTCATTCTAGAGCCTGAATAAGCCTTTCTTATATTCTTCTTCTTCATAATATATATATATATGCTCCATGCAACTCTTGAAACTATAATACATCTCAAACTGTGAGTATTTTGAAAGCCAGAGTACCAGTCGTGACAAGAGATATCTCTGTTTCTAAATTTCTTCAGAAACACTTTCTCTTTACCAGCTTGATGAAACATCAGACATAACCTAAACCAACAGAAAGAGCACCATGCGTATTATTGATGCCCAGCTTTCATACCCGGGGTATCTAGTAAATAAAACACATCATATACCTTCTTTGAATATCGAATATCGGAAAGTTTCAGCAAGCGAAATCATTACCTATTTGTGATACATATTATATGTTAACAATTTTTTACATATAGTAACAGAAATAATATGCAGTAAAATTTCGCGATTTTATGCATCACAATGACATACGCCACAAGAGCAAAAGTTGGCACAACACGAGCAAAAAATGCATAACCAAGATAGGTGGGGAAGTGTAGAGGGATAGCTGGACTACTGCAGACTAGACAGATGGTGTCTAAGAGTCAAGTAAGAAAGAAAGACGGATAGACAGACAGAAGACGAAGAAGATGAGAGAGTTTCCACGTGCTGTGTTCTTTACCTGTGTGCAACGCCCCGTTCGTGCAGGTAATGGAGTGCAGAGACCAGCTGCCTGACGAAGGGCCGGGCCTTGTCCTCCCCGAGCCGCCCCTCCCTGTGCATGCGGATGTAAGTCTGTAAGTCACCGCCTGACGCGTACTCCAGCACCAGACAGTGCAGCGTCGTGGCCTGCACAAGACAACCCCAGGGGTACAACGAATAGGCTGATAATCTCAGGGTACACGAATATGCTGATAATCTCAGGGGTAAATGAAATAAACACACTAACATATGAATATATTAAATACAGGAATACTTGATGATGATGATGATGATGATGATGATGATGATGATGATGATGATGATGAATAAAAAAATAATAATGCGAAATATGAAAGAAATACGTGTATGTGCTAATACATGAAATATAGTAATACTTTAAATAATTATAGTTGGGGTACGTATAGTAAACACTTATGTGTGTGAATGCATACATACAGGGCTACTTGAATAAAACAGGGATACATGAAATAAATTAAGTTCGCTAGTTGTGCTTCTCGTGGTCTACTTATATTCCAGATTCATTAAGTCGAGCACAGCTGCAGTCTCAATATGATTTTTTTTTTAATTCAGTGAATTTTTGTCTTTGCATCCATTTGCTCCTGTAGCGCATTCCTCCCAAAACGTGCCTGTAAAGAACTCACAACCCTTTTTTGTGCAGTGTTTTCAATCAACATCTGGTGTCACTATTTCATGATGTTCGTGCATTATTTCTACATCTTTCTGTATTCGGAGTCTGTGTTGACTCCCGTCTGGCCAACATTCATTACAGTGTATATAGCCAAGCCATTTTAACCACAAGTAATGTATCACTAGAATTCTGTACTTCTGTCCACTAGTGTTTTCTTTTAATTTGTCGCACATTGTTATGCACTCAGATCGTTTTTATGTTTGTTAGCTTGTCTGCTCTTACTGCCTGCACATTCAGAGAGTGCAGGTAAAGTAAATGTAAGAAACGTTTGCTCAGCTACGATTCATATTTACAAAGTAAAAGCGAAAACTGCTCGATTACAAGGTTTTTCTGGCATATTTCTTGTCTGGCACACGTCCCATTTGGCACAGTTCTCAAAAGGGACACACAGTGCAATGATCAGTGGAAAAATCCAACATGGTTCTTAGAATCCCAGTTTGCTGATCACTTTGACAGGCCGGCTTGCCAAACACGATGCGAAGGTTTCTGCTTCATCCAGCACACAGTCTCTCCTCCCGTTAAATAAAACCCAGGGGGGGGGGGGAGGGGCCCAGAAAGGGGCGCAAGGACAACGTGTTCCTCCCGCTGCGCACACAAACCTCGTGACCCGCCGGTCAGAAGACGATGACCTCCCTGACCTCGTCACCAGGTGCACAACACTGTCAGCACATTCTACACCTGTCCAAAGACAGATGATTTCGGGTGAGTTATCATACGTAGCTTTTTTTTTTTTTTAATTTGGAAGCTCTCGATCGCTTTTAAGCGTTTTTGTAAAATTATTTCTTGTTGCTGCTTCTGATGCAGCTTATTTTGTTCGTTGAAACTAATGACAGTTGAGGTATGCAGTTATTTAAAAATCAAAGAGCTTTTGGGCTCTGTCTGTGATTAACCTATTATTTTTCCTTTGAAAATCCTCCATGCGGCAATGTCCTTCCGAGAGAAAAAGTTGATGTGTGGGATTTGTCTCGTGCTTTATTGCAACCCACTTGGGGCTGATAAGTCAACCCGAACAGTCCATCCAGGTTCTTAACATGGTGCGCGTTTTGTGTGGAATGGGAATGTCAGAAAGAAGTTGTTATCTAGTCGCCATAGTAACCGGCTTTGGTGGCAAACGAGCACGAGCGTTGTTATGCTTCAGGGGATATTATAATTATCACAGTATCTGTGGTCACTTGCATTAGTTCGTGTGCTTCCTACTGGACGCCATTTACAGCGACTGTCATGACATGTGACGAGTTATGATTGTATGTGGGTCTTGTTGATGTTGATCTGCATGGCGGATACGGGTGTATGATAGTGTTGTTGATGCTGTTCTATGTGAGGGCGATTGCTACAACTATGTGCCGAATCATCATCATCATCATCATCATCATCATCATCATCATCATCATCATCATCATCATCATCATCATCATCATCATCATCATCATCACGTGATTTACACAGCGCATGGTCACGCTCATAAAGGAGCATGCTCTCACCCCATGAGACGAGAACGAGAGATGGAGAGCATACGAAGAACGGAGGGATAAACAGTGGTACTGATAATTAATAACAGACAAAACAAAGAAGACGCAAAGATGAATCGGGTAACAAAAACTAAGGGTTGAGAGGTTCGTGAATCTGCAGAGGAAGACGAGCAGCCGGACTTGTCAATAGACGAGAACGTGAAAGAAAAGCTTAAAATATGGACTAGAATTATGTGGACTGTTGTAATATTGTAATGAGTTGATGCTGTTTGGGACAAACACAGTTGTGTTGAATTGTATGAGATCTTACATACTGCACTCACGATTCTTCTTTATAGCGCTGGCAAAAGTCGCGGTAGAGGCCATGTTTTGTCCTGTGTACGGAGAGACATTTACAACTGAAATATTGTTACAAACAGTCGGAAAACATTGATGACGTGTTGCTTCGGTGATACAGTCATCATTCAGTCTGGAGAACCATGCAGCCTATTCTCTATATTCAGCCTTTATTATCTATAACATTGGCACATGTGAAATTCATAGTAAAACCGATATGCAACTGTTTTTCAATGCAGTATAACAACTTTAGTAAGGTTAGAAGTACCAGGATTCATTTTAAGGAAAGGGTGATCACATTTATATTGAAGTGATCGTCTCTCTTTTGCAGCGGTTAATTCGTGATTAAGTCCTCCTCTCCAACTAATAAATGGCGGCAGGTGATAAATTGAACGCTTTCCAGAGTAAAGATGATCAGTTTTCTGGTTATCTGAGAATACATGGTATTTTGTGTGAAGTACGACAAAACAGTGCCCGAGTTTCAGAATACTAAGAAGGCGCTACACCTGTATGACATCCCTGACGAACCTCCTGGCCTGTACCAAAGTCCCAGTAAGAATAAAAACCCGTAGATAAAACGATCTTTTAAGCTCTATCCTGTTTTACAGAACCGATACCTTATAAGATATCCTGGGACAAAAGTACTTTAAAGTACTAACCAACGTGGCACGGCGGATTCAGTATCTCATAAAACACCTGAAAATTCTTTTATCTACGAACACGTGTGGGCAAATAATGCAAGGGAAAAAAACACGACAACGAGAAAACGTATTCTGCACACACCATAGACAACGAGAGCGCAGTTCAGGTCAAAGGTTACCCCCGAAAGTACTTTGCAAAGATTCTGGAATCGCACACGCTTGCAGTTGATACGTCTGAGACATGCGGATATTGGCATTGTAAGCTTTTCTCAAACGCCTCTTTAGCCCTCTAGGCTAGTGTTCTTGATTTGCACATCAGTAGGATTTGTTTACGAATGATTTATCTGGGAGCAGTCATGCGTGAAACGATGCAGGCAGCGACTTCCGGTGACATCCAGCGCCTCCCTGTTGCCGTTTTGTTGTGCAAATCACTGGAAGCACAATGGCGCGGTCATTTAGCAAACAGCAGAAGCCAAATTTAAGTCCGCCGCTCGCCATTAAGCAAAGCACTGATTTCGCAGGGCGGAAGTTACGTCATTTAAACGACTCTCACACGGGACTCCTGTTCCAGGACGCAGTTTCATATTTTAAGGTCTGGGGGGTGGATGGGTGGGAGGGAAGGATAATTTTGATGCAAACACTAGCAGCTGGAGAATGTACAGCCGCGTTCAAAAGCACTGGCCCTCGTCTTGACAAAGACAGCCATTGCCCGGTGTGACAAAGCGCAGGGTAAGCGGTCCAACCAGTGGCACCCCATTTCCTCCAGCCTGCTTGCTTTCTCTAATTATAAAATCGATGGCGGTCTGGTACAGGTCTGTAACGGCTTGAAAAAGGCTGGGCCTCCATAAGCAGTTTCTGAAAAAAATAAGCGTCGCCTTCGAAGACAGTCGTTCGAGTGCAGTCAGTCACCATTAACCGGACCGCGCTCGGTTTGAGCCGAGAAAATTGTTGACCTGTCTGTGCATTTGAGAAAAAGGATCTTAGGGCGAGGCGTTCAGATCTCACTTTCGGCACACGTAAATTTCTGTCTGGATGTGGCACTAATTTGCACGGCTAGACAAGCGCCGTGATGCAGCTTCAGCTGCTGGATCGAAGTAAAATATCAATCACTGACTCGGTCAATCAATCAATCTATCCAACCGTCAGTCACAATCTTGTTTGTCCGTGTATCTCTTTATCCTCCTATCAGCAGACCCGGGTGCGAGTGGTGGGAAGTAGTGGCGGCCTTCAGCTTGGGGTTGGAAGGGGGGGGTGTTCCTTCACTTTGTCTCTCTGTCTGTATTTCCGTTTGTAAAACTATACGTCTGTCCAGCCCAAGTTTTTTTTCCCCCACTTAATTGATAACTGATTGTCTTTCTTGCTGTAGATTTTCCCACCCCCACCCCAACTGTGCTTCTCTCCTGCTGTCTCTGTGCAAATTACTGCGTTAATATTTACAGCCTATTTATTTGTTAGCCTGTTTCGTGTATCTTTCTAATGAAAGTACATAATATGAAATAAGAAGTTACTGATACCTTTCCTTCATCTTTTGTAAGCTTTGTGTGTTTTTCGTTG
Source organism: Marisa cornuarietis (assembly GCA_004794655.1). Taxonomy (NCBI): domain Eukaryota; kingdom Metazoa; phylum Mollusca; class Gastropoda; order Architaenioglossa; family Ampullariidae; genus Marisa; species Marisa cornuarietis. Next base: position 1,254,235 of record SMMW01000019.1, on the reverse strand, counting down.
ATAATAGTTGTCTGTATTTACCGTAAATCTGTCATCGTCCCAGGGAAATACTTCTATGAAAAATAAAAGCGGGAGAAAAAAATAGAGAACAGAAAACTGAAAAAGGGGAGAGAAGACAGAGAAGGGGGGAAAAAAGAAGGAGAGACATAAGAAGAGGAGCACTTGAGCGATACTCATCGTCATAATCATCAACCTCATCATATTTGCTGTAAATCTATCTGGTTGCCCTGGCTTCTTGGGTTCGTATCTCTTGGTTGCTATGGTTCCGTTTGCTCGTATCTCCTTTCAGTACATAAATGTGCCCATAAAGTGCCCATTAGAGAGCGTATTAATTTCAAAAAAAAGAAACAGGGCCTACGAACAGTTCTATATACGGATTTACCTTCATGTTCGCTGGTGTGCAATCTTGTGCCCTGACCAACAGTGTTTGCACTGAAGACTAGTACTAGAGCTGTGTGCACAGACACATTAACTTGGATGCTAGTGCCTAGCAGTTAGCTAATATTTGCTAGTATTTCTTATACTGTATTTTAAATGTTAGAAATATCAGAAACATTAGAAAATATTTCATAAGGACTTGAATAAGCTGATTGTTAAGCTGCATGCTAACTACTAGCCTCTCATGACCACTCATTGTGCCTCTTTGGCGGCGCCGTTGTCTTATTATTCTGTCACTTTGCTCCACTACGATGCCACTATTCCTGTTTATGATATCTTTGTGCTTCTAAACCTAACAAGGTTATCTCTATGTTCTACGGTATCGGTCACTTGCCAAACAACAAATCTTGCTTACCTTGTGTAATGTTCATGTCAACTATGTACTACTTGTGATCATCATAAATCGACAACAGTCTGGTGACAGCTAAGTAAATAGATCACTAGAAGGTTTCAAGCAAAGCAAGACAGTGAAGAATCAACATTATCTCTAGAGGCTTATTTCGCTGGGGTGAAGGAATACAGAGGCTGAGACAGCAGAGATTTACATAACAGCTCTATCTACAGTCAGACTCTCCTTTCCTCCTTCTCCCATAACCCTCTGTTTTTGTAATTTGCAAACTGCGCTGTGGCACTGGTTTTCGTGCTGTTCTTTGCATCATCATCATCATCATCATCATCATCATCATCATCATCATCATCATCATCATCATCATCATCATCATGATGTCGTTAGCTAACTAGATGTCTGTTCAACAGTAATATTAAAAAGAAAATAAAACCCACTAGATTTTACTTTTTTTGAGGATGAGAAAGAAGTCGCAGGAGTTCATTCTGAAGCATCATTGACACAGATGTGCACTAAGGCACGCACGCACGCTCTCAGACACGCACGTGTGCACACACAAACTCTCTCTTTTATATGCACAATGATGCTCACACTTGGTCTGATGCTCTCCATTGTCTGATCAATACTCTGACCTTCTCCTCCCTTATGCCTCCTCCCTGTGCCTCCTGTCGTCTGCTGTAAGCCATGCCCGCACCCACGGCTAAGTAGGCTCCCCGTGTAAAGTGACGCGTAGTCGGCTCAGTGTTGTAGCCGAGGTCAGACTCACGCGAGAATATCGAGTCGGGTGCGAGGATCGTCTCCCTCCTCGTCCTACCTCCCTTTCCCGTTTTTGGGGGGAACGATGCATCTGAGCGCCACTGCGGTGTGAAGGGTTGAAAGCGGGTGGTGGTGGTGGTGGTGGTGTGTGTGTGTGTTTGGGGGGGGGGTATCGCCCATGAATCTCCCACATCATTTTTAATTCTGCCTCCCTTCCGCTAATCAACTCCCCAAAATGTTCCTTTGTTAATGTGTCAGAACTTTTGTCAATGCTGTGTCTTGAAAGACAATTAAAAAAACATAAGCTAAGGCTTTTTAAGGTCGTAGTCAGGGTCAAGCAGTGACAAGATCAGTGAAATACTCATCACTTCAAAGCTTCATTTACTCTTAGTTTGCGTTCAAAACTGAAAATCGTTTAGAAAATGCATTAAAAACAATGGATTCAAATTCTGCAGTTGTAGACTCTAACTCCCCCCAGAATTCTATTGGAGTATTGCAATCGATAGCTGAACATGTGAACTACCGCAAACTTGCATTTATGTATTAGGAATATTGCATTTTGAGGTACCCCCTTCTTAAGACTTGTCAAAGCATCAGCACTCTCTCTCTCTCTCTCTCTCTGCGCCATTTTACGAGTGGATATCTTCCTCGATGCTATGTATTGACACGCATGCATGGAACGTTCTGTGCATATGATTATAGAAGCCAGTTTTAATAGTTCTTGTTATAACTCTATTACGTTCTATGTGTAATTATATGTAATGTGTAATTATAATTATAGTGACAGATGGTCACTCCCTTGCTGGAACTATACTGAGACAATAAAGAATCGAATCAAATCTCTGCGCCAGTTTCTGTTTGCCCCACACATTGTTCTGATTCGACACTGGATAGGTAAAGGAATCTGGATCAGTCAGAGAAAATTCCCGACGGTCAGACATGTGAACAGGTCACAGAGCCATGGAGTGTGTGCACGAGAAGTCGTCTGTACTCAGGTCAGAGGCGGCGTTAGGAATACGCGGGGCCTGGGGCCGACCATCAGCGCGGGGCCGGGGTAATGGAGTACGTGTATCAATATCAATATGATGCCGGAAGCACTGATTTATATACAGTTAGATAGGCTGGATCAATTTCGCAAAATAACGAACGAATTTAGTGTTTTAATTGATCGTAACCTTTCCCACCGTTTGTGACAGTAGCGGTTTTTTCTTAAATCGAAATAATATGGTGACGATAACTTAAAACTGCTTCTTATTATTGTCGGGTGTAGCGTGAAGACATTGGTTCAATAATTTGCTTAATTAGAACTTAGAAGTGTTTTCTGAACGTCAATTTTTTTGTCACAACTTGTTTAACACAGCTAGCAATGAGTCAATACGAGACATGCAATAAAGAGATGACGACTAGGCTGTATATGGACATAGCAGCCTTCTGCATATCAACGTCAGTCTCAGAGTTTTCAAGCTAAAAGTTTTACATTAATGTTTATTTATGAATTATGAAATCCACTTTTCTTGCCTTCCGTGTGGAAAATTCATTGATGACGTCTTCGTAGTCCAGATTGGAAGCAATGTCTTTTTCTATTGAAAGAATCCCCAAGCCGCAAAGCCTGTCTTGAGACATGGTTGACCTCAAATAGTTCTTGACCAACTTCAATTTGGAGAAGCTTCTTTCGGCGCTTGCGACTGTGACTGGAACTGTTAGCAAGATTCTGTACGCTATTGCCGTGTTTGGAAATGAATCCCGAATGTTCCAAATGTACTGAAGGCACTGCATGGATGACTTTACACCTTCGGGCAAAATTTCTCGAAAAATCTTGAGTTCTGAACACAAATCTGCACCGTCTAAATCACGTGAACTCTCCGAGCGCAACGCTAGTCAAGGTCCATGCAACATTTTAACAAGTCTTCATCATTCAATTGTCGCATGGTGTTTATGTTGTACAGAAATCCGAAGAGTGTCTCATATTGTTGTAGTTGTTCAAACCGTGTATTCATGGCCATAATTGCTTGCTCCATTATGCAAAAGAAATATTCCGTTCTAAAAGCATGTTCACCTGATGACGTTCTTTCATCCGTACTCTCGTAGTCAAATTGTCTCTTTTTTCGTCGGTTTCTTTTCTGTTTAAATACTTGTTCCACATCCATTTTGCTTGCAATTTCTTTTGCACTAATCATAGCAGAATGAAAACCAGTGTCCCGATACTTTGTTAAGTATGTCACGAGTCCTTTAATTTGTTGTATTGCTACATCCAATTGCATGTCGGCAGATTGTAGCGATTTGCTCACAGTATTAACAGCAAACAGAATGTCATACCATATGATCGTGGCAAGTATGAACTCAAAATTTCCCACCTCAAAATTTGCAAGAGATTCGGCTTCGGTTTTTACCATAGGGTCCCTGGACTCGTCCGCTACAGTGAAAAGGGCCTCCCTTATTTCGCTCATTTGATACCTCAATGCTTTTACACTCTGTAAACGGCATTCCCATCTTGTGTCCGACAGTGATTTTGCTGTGTTATAAGGGACAGCATCTTCCAAAATCTTCCATCTTCCTGGTGAAGCGGCAAATATCACATAAATTCTTCGCAGAACCCCAAAAAATGTCACTGCTTGTGAGCTGCTCTTGGCCATATCTCCCAACACAAGATTGAGATTGTGGCAGGCACAGGGTGTGAAAAATGCCCGACTATTCTCGCGAAGTATATGGGCTTGCACTCCTTGATGTTTTCCTTTCATATTAGCTCCATTATCGTATCCCTGTCCTCGACAGTCATCGATATTTAAGCCAAGTTTTTCGAGTGCTGCTAGCAACAATTCCGACAATCCTTTGCCTGTAGTGTCTTCAGCAATAAAAAATTCTATGAAATGTTCCACTACTTTTATGTCACAGTCATCGATATCGACAAAGCGCACAATCAGAGACAGCTGTTCTTTGTGACTGACGTCAGGTGTGCAATCAAGGATCGTTGAAAAATACTTTGCACGTTTCAATTTATCGATAATTATCTTCTTCACCTTAGATGCCATCAATTCTATGAACTCATTCTGGATTTGGTGCCCTAGATAATGATCATGCGTTTCCCCATCTTTAATACGACGAACGTGCTCTTGGATGGTTGGATCAAATTTTGCAAGTACTTGAATTAATCCTAAGAATTTACCATTGTTCGGTTGATAGAGCTTTTCTGTCTTCCCACGAAACGCACAGTTATTTTCAGCAAGATACTGCACGACGGCCAGGATTCTTGTCAGGACTGCACGCCAATGAAGTTTTTCCTTCTTTATGTGCTTCAACATCATACTGTCTATGCCATCATTCCAGGACATCCGCTTTAGAGCTTCAAACCATGTTTTCATGTTGTTAATATGCTCTGCAGTAAGCTCGTGTTTTTGCAGTTTTACTCCGAGATGTTTCCAATCATTACAACCTCCGTTTGACAATTTTCCCGCGGAAGATTTTCCATACAGCTTGCAACAAAAACAGAATGCTGCATCTTTAAACTGCGAATAAATCAGCCATCGCCTATCTACACATTCGTTGTTTGCCATCTTCCGAATATAAAAATTCCGTGAAAAATGTCTCTTCTCTTCATTTATAGGATATTCATAGTCGTCAGGTAATCTGATGGGACCTTTCTCCACCAGCAAATCCCGTACGTCATTGGTTACATGTTCCCAATGACCCGGATCGTAGATATCTTTTACGATCTCGATATGTGGGTATGAACTATTTCCTGCATCAATGTTTTCAGAATAGCCGCTTTTGTCCTCACTAACTGCTAAGTTCTGGGAGTTCGCAGCTGACGATAAATCACTCAAAGATTCATTATCACCATCATCACAACAATCATTGTCATTTTTCCCACTGCCTTCCTCACATGTCAAGTTAGAATCCAGGACTAAATCAAAATTTTCTTGCTGTTTAACGACCTCCTTTGAAAAGCACATGTACTTGTCCAACGCTCCTGTTTGACTTTTAACAAATTCTTCTCTTAACTTGCGTTTCTGCGCTTTTGATGAACCTGATTCATACTTGCGAAATCTATCTCGGGGCCTTCCACTCATGGCGTCGATGCGAAATGGTGAAAATCACCTTGAAACACCGTTAATTAATGTTTCCGTGTGCACCACTATCGAGACACTAGCTGAACGCACGGTTTCAATGTCTAAACTCTAGGCAATGATTCTCTACTCCTAAAAAGCGTCCACCTCTCTCCGAATCCCTTTCTCTTCTTCCCTTCCCACAAGTACACTGTCCCGGCAGTGACTTCTCGCTTCCATCGGAAACACAATCCTCCTCCCCTCCATTTAGCGTCCAGTTTCACCTCTTCTCGCCCATTGCTTTCTACCCCTATCTCTCCTCGCTGACCGCTCTCTCCCTCTCCCGTCACACCTTTTCTTTCTTTCTTCTTTAACATCAAACAGGCACACATTCCAGAAACTCCCATCACTCATGACTTTCGTCCGCACACATGCACTCAGTCCTAGTACTCTGACCAGGTCCCTGACGCAGACTGGAATATGTTTCTAGCTAAAGCTACATGTTATCCGGGTACCTGTACAGGATTATGACTCACCAGCCAAATAAAAACGGACAAGCCATCCACACCTTTTGTAATTTTCGGGGATTTGTATAAAGAACACCTGCGACCACTTAAAGGATTATATTTTCGAAGACATAGAGGCGATTGACGAGGCTTTCGGACTTTGACCTTAAAAAAGTCTGATTTTAAAGAGCCCCTCTCAGTAATTTTTCATTTAACACAAAATATATTTTCAGTTGACAAACTCATAAAGATAAGGTGACCAGACGTTTCGGTAAAGCGAAAGCGGGACGCGTGCAGATGATGGTGTCGTCACCGACAAAGAACGCCGAAAAAGGAGGTGGGTGGGGGGAACCTTTCCTTTGACTTTGCCGAGTAGTGGTGCTTTCAACGGCAGATCTGTCCACTACAGTATTCCATTTTAAAAAAGAAAAACGGTTTTTTAAAATTTAAATATAAATATTCCTACCTTATATTGTTTTCCTTCTTCTTTTTCTGGTCTGAAGAAGGAACACCCAAGCATTACACCTGCTGATGTTAAGTTTCAAGTCTGCAGTATACAATTTCCATGTTGAAGGTAGGCGGGGCCGTCGGGGTAGCGGGCCACTTGTCAGAAGGCCGCTGTACACCCAGGATTTATCGCGCATGAACTGTCTAGATTCTAGAAGAAAGTTCGTGCATTAAGGTCTCTGAATTAATGTGCCACTGAAGGGGCCTGCAAGCAAGTTGGAGTTGACAGTAAAGAGAGGGGTATGTTACTGATGCACGGCCACTCTGTGAATGGAGAGGATGGGGCCCGCCGCTGGCACTGCAACCTCTAAGCCCTAAGTCAGATGTGAAAGGAGCTTGTTTCCCATAGTTACTTCACGACACAGTGAAACTTTCTCTTCCCGTTTTTCCATCACCAAACAAACTACATTAGTCTACAACTCTATACCAGGGGTGGGCTCAAACACGGCCTGTGGATGCCTTTGGATCGGCATCGTCTGCCAAAATGTCAAATGCACTTGTTTTCATATTTTTAACATCATCCTAGGTTAATTTGCTAAAAATATATTATATCAAGTACAACAGAGCAGAAATCGGCAGTCTGTAGCATTCTAACACAGAGAAAGTAAAAAGATTAAAAAAAATAATAACAGACATGTCTGATAGAGTCGTCAGAGGGCAAAGGGGGCACCTGCTTTCAAAGGAAAGTGAGCGACTTCAAACAGCTACACTTTACACAATAAATTTGGCAAGTGAAGGCCATTATGTACTCATTTGTTGTCCATTCCATTCTCACTAGGTTTGGTGTGTAGTCAGCTGGCGTGGGGTTAGGGTAGGGAGGAAAGTTAATGCCACTGGAAAGTGGGGGAACTCGGACAACCGTAACCAAAGAAGATGACACCTTAAGAGGAACGAGCAGACGACCACCGGCGAGGGTACTCAGATTTTTAAAGACGTGCGGGACGTTGAGGGACTTGCCAGAAGGCGGGACATTGGGCGTCCTGCCCGGACATTTTATGAGCAGGCGGGACACGAGGTCCAAAGCGGGACTGTCCCGTCTAAACGTCTTGTCACCTTAATAAAGATGACCTCGGGGCTGAAGCGCGGGGCCCCTTCGAGAGCGGGGCCTGGGGCGGCCGCCCCATTTGCCACCCCCAAACGCCGCCGCTGACTCAGGTCAACCAAGCGTTTCCCTCACGCACGCTCGGATGCACGCGGGCACCACGTGACACGGAGAAAGCGGGTGTATGTATAGGTCGTACTTGTTAAGAGAGAAAGAGAATGTGTGTGTGTGTGTGTGTGAGAGAGAGAGAGAGAGATCTAACATCAATATTATATTTATAATCATTCGTCTTTATTGTTTACTCGGATTTTTTCAGCTTTTCTTGTGGATCGCTGCTTGTTCATTTTAATGGAGATAACCAACTGCTGCCACCTAAGTAAGATGTACCGTGCTTCTCGCAATGGCACGTCCAGCTTTTGGAGAGACTTAGAGTGTGCACAGTGAGGCCCCTTGGAGAAATAAAACATGCCAAACGACTTCTAAACGTCGTCAGACATTGTTTATTAATTGGTATACAGCTGTGTTTATTGAACTGTACACAACTGTATTGACTGATGCATACCTGTTTATTGGCTGATGGGCAACACCTGTCTTTGTTGACTGGCACACGACTCTGCTGATTTCTTGATACACAATTGTGTTGACTAATGAGCACAACTGCGTCTATTGACTGGTACACGACTTATGTTTACTAAAACACACTTCAGACTGTATATTGCGAAATGTACTTTATTACTTAGTGTTCAGATGTGGTTCTTGATTCCTAGGCAGTTGTGTTTATTGATTTATGTACACGTGTATAATTACTAAGCCACTGTATTAACTCACAGATAGCATTGCTTCATGTCTCACACTTGTTTAACATACTTATCTGATAATACAACCGTCTGAAGTTTCTTTTTCTCACTGCGATGGTGTTCCGTGTTTAGGTAGGGCGTATTTTGAACATACACCTTTTGTAACAAACAAAAACGACAGGTTCATATACAGAGCGGACGACCAGATCCGTAGAAGTAAAGGATCATCAAAGGCTTTTTGCTACCTGACCTGTAGACAGTGTGACAGCAAACAAATGAGAGAAGATAGCCACTCCCACTATCAGCCAGCCTCCAAGTTCAGGTCTTTCCCTGTCTTGTCTTTGTTTCTCTTTGCCGCCTGAAGACAGGGATTAAGTTGCCCTCACTTCAATCGTATTTAACAAACGCTCACTCGCTTTGAAGATCCTTTAATACAGACACACCATTATCTCGCATCCCGCCCCACTGCAGGTGCCCGCTTACCTGTCTGAGGAGAGATGGGGGTGGGGTTGTGGAGTGTCCTCCTGCACTTGAAGGGAAAGCAAAACCTAACAGTGCACACACACACACACACACACACACACACACACACACACCGACGAGCCCACACACACACACACACACACACTCAAACACAAACAAACACACACACAGATACACCGACACACGTGCGAGCACCATATTCTCTCTTATTGCACCTGTTCTAGTGCACACGTAACCTCTTTTTGCATGCACGTGTGTATGCGTGCATAGTGCGAGTAGACATTGTGTTGTGTATTGGTACATACAAACATGGAAATGTGTGAGGCAACTGAGAGGGTAAGGACAAAAAGTAAGGTGAAGGTCGTCTCACGTGTGTATATGAGTGCATGGGTAGATGAATACATGTGGCGTTATGTCTGAATGTGTGTTAATGTGTATGTGTGGATATTTTGGGGGCAGGTGTGTTTTTGGAAGTGGAGAGGTCATACTGATCGGCATCTGCTTGGTTTCGATATTCAAGGAAACATTTGGTGCTGGCTCTGTATAAAATCTGCATGCACACCCTCCAGTCAAACCCCACGAGCGCAGGAGCATAGCACCCCAGGCTTCCCCACCTCCCATCACATGATATATAATGCATTCTCTCATTTAAAGAGCTCGCGGCAAGGCCCCCCCAAGTCAATGAGGCCGCGTGAATTTTTAATGAGGCCGACCTCAAGTGCTGACCCCCTTCAGTATCCCGAGCCTTCCATGTCCTGATTCCAGAGTCGTAATTAAGCCGGCGTAAAGAAGCTGGTAAGAAGGACGTTTGAGAGGCTAATCTTTCAGCCGGGGGACCCTCTGACATTAGTAACTTTAGTGGCTTAGTTCTCCTCGTATGCAGTACCAAGTGGCAACATGCCATCTTTTTGGCGAGTTTAGGTCCGGAGAGAAAACGGGTCGAGTTTACGGCAAACGTGTATATACTTCAGCCTGTAGCTTCTTTATATGTCGGAGAACTTTTAGCAGAACTTTCACAAGTTTCGCTTGCTTTTGATCTTGTGCTTTAAACTGTTGAACGTATAGGTTATCTTAAAGTGCATCGCCATACTGTGTAGTCACAGGACACACCTACTTACAGATCAGGCGCTGGTTGCACAACATGTTTCTAAATCTTAAAACTGTTCTAAAGAAGCAAAATCTCTTCTCTGCCATTTTGATGCATTGCACAAAAACATACAAAAAAAATATTGTACTGACAGGACGGAAAATCAGACTTAAACAACTTTATCTTACTTAAAGCAGTTTTAGTTTTAAAAATTCTAAAATTGTGGTGTGCACTGGCCCCAGATTTTCAGATACGCAAAGTGGCAGCTTAGCTGTTAGTCACCAACAGCGACCAAAGAAACTGTGTGTGTGTGTGTGTGAGGGTGTGTTTGTGTGTGAAAGAGTGTGTGTGATTGTGTACGTGTGTCTGTGTGTGCGTGTGTGTGTGTCACAGAACTATACCCAGACCGCCGAATTGTCTCAACGCTAGCGTGGACACGTGACGTCACAGACGGAAAGCGGCCGCTGGGGAATTATGGGTCATGAAGAAACAGCGCGCGTTTGCAAGCAGCCCTGTAATGCGGCTATAAACGTCTGGAGCCCAAATTAGGGGATCATCTTTAGCATAGCGAGTGAGCTTTGTGGGCATGCTTGTCCTCCCAGCTACGACACTGCTGACTAGGCAGATCTGTCCCCTCGTCTGAAGGGGAGGGGGATGCTGACAAGTCTGGCTGTCCCGTGATTTGCCAGTATTGTGGACCGCGATCGCTTAGTGGTAACATTCGTTCCGGTCAGTCCAGCCGGGTATCAGCATGCATCATCTATCTGTTTATCCTTCCCTCTGTAGCTTCCTCAAACCATCCCTCTATCACCGACTCGCACATCAATTTTCCATCGATCCATCACAGCTCCGTATCCGTTGTTTTCAGTTGACGTCACCGGTTTTGCGGTCGCGTCTTCTACAGGCAGAAGACGCCATTTTGTGCAGCGCCGATTCGTTGCTCCTTGTCTCACATTGTAAGAGATCGCAGTCCGCGTACCGTCCATCGCAGGTATATTTTCAAAATAAATAAATAAAAGCATCCGTATGGGGAAAGAACATTCTATCATATTAATCCAGTTGCTTGGTTTATTTACTAGGAAAGTGCTTCCACCTTGCGGCGATTTCGCACTATGGATGGGAAAGGGAGGGGAGGAGGAAACCAGAGTACCCGGAGAAAACCCCCGGCGCCCAGCCCTGCGAACAGATTTCACACAAAGAGTTTCCCGAGACGAGATCTGAACCCTGAGCCGCTCACTGCAGTGGTGACAAGTGTTTAAACCACTTCACTACCGGGTGCCCTGTATTAATCCCCCCCCCCCCGAGAGTCCGGCTTTTATTAGGTGTCTGACCATGGCACCGTTGTGTGAGCAATCAAAACACGCTAAATACTAGTTGAAGTCGCCAATCGTCTGGGTGGATTGTAAGACAAAAAAAAAATAAACAAACAAACAAACAAAAAACAACAACAAAAAAACAAAAGTAAGACAAACGTGTAACAAACTGTGTTTGCATGTAATGTGAGTAGATGTGCTTGTTTGTGAAATGCTAAGTTAGAGAATGCTAAGTAAGGTTCTACAATTACTGTAAAATTTAATAAATTAAAATTGGGTGGAAAATGTTGTCACTGAGCAGATTTTATATGGTCTGTTATATGCAAAATCTTTGTTGTGTACAGTTTTCTTGGTAAGCTTTCCAAGTAAAGATTATTATGATGAAAATTTTGCGTCTACTTTATGTCCTTCTATAATACAAATAATGTTACAAGCAGCCAGTAATTCAAAATTGAGTCCTGTCTTACTACACTTATGAGCTACATTTCTCTCACTCATGCCTATCTTTATACACTGTCATTACAAGCTTTTAAAATCTCGCTTTTTAGTGTTGTCTGAGTACATTCCACATGCCTATATGATTATATTTCAAACGTTTATTACAGCCTCTGACTAGTTAATTTATCTTCAAAACCGTGAGATTTCATTTATCTGTAAAAACTAAACCAAAGCGTTTTAATTAAAAATAAAATATTTTATCTCTTGTTAACATAAAGGTCACTAATCCGTTTTCGCTGTCAAAATGGATATTTGTAGACGGAACTGAGTAATATTGCTTTAGTAGGCTGCTCTGTCAATTTAATGTTTTAATAACTGTTCATAGCCTACAATGAATAAATATTTAATCTATATATATATATATAGATATGCTGTAAGCTTAACATATTAAAACATGAAACTGTCACACAACATAAAATAGATTTGAAAACTCAGATTTGTTTAATCATTTAAAAGTTTAAAAGTGCTTAGTATATTCGGTCACTTGCTGCTGCTGCTACTGCTGCTGCTGCTGCTGCTGCTGCTGCTGATGATGATGATGATGATGATGATGATGATGATGACGACGACGACGACGATGATGATTAAAAAAATGAAGATTTGTATAGCGCATATTCACACTCATAGAGAGCATGCTCTTAGCGCTTAAAATGGGGAAGAGACATGGACTAAATGGATAGAACACGAGGGACGGAAGAATAAACGACAGTACTGACGACAAACAGAAAACAAAGATAGAAAACATAAAAAGGCACCAAGTAACAGAAACAGAGAACATAGTGATTCTGCAGAGAAAGATGGGTAGACAAGTAGCAAGAGCAGAAAGGGGGAGGGTAAGATGGACGAGCATTGTGTGGACTGTGTTAGGAGTAATGCTCAATGAAGAGGTGCGTTTTCAGTGCAGATTTGAAGGATTCAGTTGTAGGAAGGTGGCGGATATAGAAAGGGAGAGAGTTCCATTGTTTTGCTGCACAGTAACCAAAAGTCCTGTGACCATATGTTGTTGTTTTGGTGACAGGAACAGTGAGGATACCGTCATCAAACGAAGAGCGGAGTTGTCTGACTGGGATGTAGGGCCGCGGTTCTCAACCTGGGGGGCGCGCCCCCCAAGGGGGGCGCAAGCTGCTGAAAAGGGGGCCGCAAAGGCGGTCATTTTCTCATATCTCATATAGGTATTAGTGGCTAAGGGGGGCGCGCGGACGTACCTTTATTCGTCTGGGGGGGCGTCACAAGTAAAAGGTTGAGAAACGCTGATGTAGGGGATGAGAAGTTCACAGAAATAATCAGGACAGGAGCTGGTTTACTTGTGGGCCGAATGAGGAGGACAGTAACAACTCGTTGACTGCAAGAAGTTTAAATGGTGTAATTTTATTGTAAACGTTACTATTTTAAAAACAATATATTCCTCTCGTGCTTGTTTTGAGTTACCATCAGTGTTTTTAACAGTCTAATTATTACCTATGGTTTACGGTCATCATGACAATGTCATAAGCGATCGATGCAACGTCACTCAGACCAATTCATATTTATTACTGTTGAATCCCTCGGTGACAATATGGTACGGTCACACATTTACTGCTTTACAAATTCCTTTTATTTACTTTAACAACCTTTTATTTCTGCATTTTTTGAAAACCATGGCTCTCTCGCTCATTGCGCATAATAATTACTGGAGGCAGCCATTCACTGTCGTCTCCTTGCAAAAATAAAATGTCTGCTCACGGTGTGTGCAAATCACGTGACTTTGTCGTGAAAACAATGATTAGAAACAAGGTACATTGTTTCTTTGCCACACTCGCAACATTCTCATCATCATCCGTATCAATAAAGCGAGTCTTGCCAGTGACACCGACAGTTCTGGCTTCAGTGACACAGAAGGCCCAGGGCACGTCCTGCATGACAAGATGGCCGCTCATAAGACTGGCTGAATGCTAATGAGCAACGGGAGCAGGCAAAGTGAGAAGACTCGAGTTTGGTTGCCTGGTCAGTGTCTTTATGCAACTGTTTACTTCTGGAGTTTACAAAATGTCACAGAGCGGGAGTTATCTCTTACATCAAGTCTGTTCCGGTATATAATGCAGTCAACCAAACATGTTTGCTGCAAGAATTTTGCACGGTCGTCACCTACTCAGAGCAAGCACATAAAAAAACAAAAAAAAAATCGTGATATTTAGATACAACAAGCACTGCAATGTGAAGAACATCATGAGAATGGCTCACTGCACTTCATCGTTAGGAGAACGAGCATCATCCAAACGTCTTGGCAGCTTCCAGACTTGGAGACAAAATAATGGAGAGTGTTAGAAATCAATAGCACAATAATCCTTGCTGACAGGATGTCGACCTGCTGTTTCGAGTATTTTTCTAGGGCACTGGCGACTGCCTTCTCCTGGGTGGCGAATCATATCGGCACAGACCTTACTCACCCTCTCCACCCCATCTTACAGCTACTACCTTCTGGCAGGCGATACAAAGTGTCACTTGAGTGAAGAAATGCAGACCAAAGGTCCTTTGTGTTGGCAGCCATCACCATCCTCAACAATAGGCTCGGGACTTAGGATTGTGTTGTGTTGTATTTTCTTTACATTATTTTGTTTAGTAGGGTGGGACTCGTTTGTGTGTGTGTGTGTGTGTGTGTGTGTGTGTGTGTGTGTGTGTGTGTGTGTGTGTGTGTGTGTGTGTGTGTGTGTGTTGGAGGTTGGGGTGAGGGGTGCGTGCAAATGTTTAATCAACGTGTGACATGGCGTTTGTAAGTTTTCTTGTCTGACCCAAGGACAATTTTTTTTCTGGCCTGAGCCTTATTTATTGATTGGTCGATTGATTTAATTCGCAATGCACTCTGATCACTCTGCATGTTATTCACACTGCATTTTATTTGGGTTACAGTCGAAAAGAAATCGACATTAAGGATCCAGTGTAACGAAATTGGGTTGTTATTGTTAATTTGATCTTTAACTGCTCTGACCATGGCGGAATAACGTGAGAGAGATGTATACACTATCATGGCAATACAAGATGTGTGTGTGTGTGTGTGTGTGTGTGTGTGTGTGTGTGTGTGTGTGTGTGTGTGTGTGTGTCCATGTCTTCCTCTGTCCATGTGTCTGTCTGCTTGTCGACCTGCCTGTCATCTATTTTTCTTATGCTACATTAATTATCTTTCACATAGTTACAGCTTTTTTGTGGACTATTTTCTCGATTACAACCAGCTCGCAACACAGGCCTCGTAAGCCGTCCCTCAACAGAACTACACTTGTGTCAGAGATGCGCCTCCTAAGAACTCCCATATACCTTTGTTCCTGATAGGAAAGCTTATTTGAGAGGATTTCTAGCGTCAACGTTTGATGTGACTGAAGACCGAACACTGAGGCGCTGATGTGGCCAGCAGTCAACCCTGCTGATAGCCTTGTATTAGTTGCCAGGGAATTGAGTACACAACAGAAGCAGCCAGTGACATGATAATGGCATTAGAAAGCTGTATTGTTTAGACACACACACACACACACAAACGGAGAGACTTCTCTTTTAATGAGGTGATATTACTATTGCGATTTTCTATCCACCAAGCTCTGTAGCAATGTATCTCGTCAGTTTAGTCCAGATCGGTCAAGTAAACACGTTCGATGTGGGACCGCATTAAACAAACTTTTAAATGAAAAAAAAAACCCGAACCTATGCAGAATTGTACATATTTGAAAAGTTAAAAGCTCAGTCTTTCACAATGCCGAAACTATGTTACAAAGCATTCAACACCGACACGCAGATTGCGTTTCAATCAAGATGGATGAAAGAAAATATACTTTCTTTCTTATCTAAGTTCGCTCGGCCACTTCTCGTCACCACCATATATGTCCGCAATAAGTTACCAATAATTTCATTTTGGCCACCTTGAACCTCACGACACACTTCATTTTGTTATTCCTCACAGCCGTTCTTCTGATTTAACGACAATTCGGAGTTTTTCGACGATAGGGATGAAACAGCTGCCCTTCAGCCCTTGTGAGGATACGCATTAAAATTTTACAAAATAGTCAAGAGTTCAAAGATATGAATGAGTTAAATGACATGGCTCTAGCTCTGTGATACAAATGGCGCAACTCAACACGTGACTTTAGGATGCGGGCACAGAGTATGATCACCACTACACTAAACTAAGCTCATTACTATGCAGAGTAGTGAGTATACAGACACGCTAACATCGTGTGATCACCTCTACACTAAACTAAGCTCATTACTATGCAGAGTAGTGAGTACACAGACACGCTAACATCGTGTGATCACCACTACACTAAACTAAGCTCATTACTATGCAGAGTAGTGAGTATACAGACACGCTAACATCGTGTGATCACCACTACACTAAACTAACCTCATTACTATGCAGAGTAGTGAGTACACAGACACGCTAACATCATGCGCACAAATGTCACTAATGTCACTGAGCTAGTCAACACAAAGATCTCACAACTGACTCAGTGAGATGTACATAGTCATTAGTGATTTCGTATTTATTCGTGTGCGTGTGTGCAACGATCTGCCGTGCAGTAATGAGTGCAAAGGTGTGTCTTTTTTTTCTATGGGACTCCGCGTGCCCTATGGTAGTTTAGTCTCTCTAAAATGTTGGCGTGCAGTGGGTCTCTCTAATGAATTAGTATGCAGTAGTGTGTACAAAGCTCTCTCTAATGAATTAGTATACAGTGGTGTGCACAAAGCTCTCTCTAATGAATTAGTATGCAGTAGTGTGCACAAAGCTCTCTCTAATGAAAAGTATGCACTGGTGTGCACAAAGCTCTCTCTAATGAATTAGTATGCAGTAGTGTGCACAAAGGTCTCTCTAATGAATTAGTATGCAGTAGTGTGCACAAAGCTCTCTCTAATGAATTAGTATGCAGTAGTGTGCACAAAGGTCTCTCTAATGAATTAGTATGCAGTAGTGTGCACAAAGGTCTCTCTAATGAATTAGTATGCAGTAGTGTGCACAAAGGTCTCTCTAATGAATTAGTATGCAGTAGTGTGCACAAAGGTCTCTCTAATGAATTAGTATGCAGTAGTGTGCACAAAGGTCTCTCTAATGGGTTAGCATGTGTACGCTTCTCTCTGATCTCTCTGAAGACTTTTTGTTCATCGCTGATGATAATGTGCGATGTGTGTGTGTGTGTGTGCACACAAGGCTGTCATTCAAGGATGGCTGTGGTCTGCAGTGTGCACACACTTCTAGCTACTGAGCTTAAGTGACGCCCACGGTGTTATGTGCACACAAACAGTACAGTCCAGCGGTTAGTCCTGACACCCAGGGCTCCTGTAGTCCCCACTCACGGGACCCAGTCAGTCGGGGCTCTTAGCCTGCTCCTGCAGCTTCTTGGCAAAGAATTAAACTCCCGCCCTGTGACATTTTGCAAACGCCACAAGCACAGTGAGAAGTAATCACTTGCATGAAGACACTGACCAGGCGACTAAACCGAGTCTTCTTCTTCGCCTGTTCCCGCTGCTCTTTAGCATTCAGCCAGTCGTGTGAGCGGCCATCTTGTCCTGCAGCACCATCCCGTGGGCAGTCTGTCTCACTGAGGACCACGCAGCCAGCATTCTACCAGGGTCACTGGCAAAAGATGTCTGGATACACGTGACTATTTAGTACCGCAAGTAAACTGTCCAAAACGGCCCTCTCTTTCTTGTCTGGAGCTGCTTTTTTAGCACCTTATCTTGCAGACCTGTTCACTCGTCCTGGAAGTAGCTGACTCCACTAACTCTGATGTCAGACCGATGTACCACTCCTGACGTTCCTATTTATCCACCAATCACGTGTTTCCTATCTGAATGTTGGCGCTCCATAGCGTTCTCGCGTCAGTCTTGGCTTCTTTTAAACTGATGATTGATATTGCTTCTGGCTGGCCTTCCCGTGAGATGGCCGGTGCCAGGGTCACTTTACGCTAGAAGTTCATCTAGATCTTTCCTGAAGGCCAAAGCTAAAGGACAAGACATTGATTTCTGAATGTTTCTGTTTCAGCATAGACAGAAATATGATATGAAATTTAATTTTTGAGCAAACAACCAATTTCTGTAAATTCCGATAAGCGGTTAAAACGGTAAAATGCATCTGATCGAACGCACGGGCATGGCATACGCGCTCCACGTGCACACACGCGCGCACACCTACACACGCCCCCGCTCCCCGAAGAAAAAAGCGACTGCCATTAATTTATTGCGAACCGATAGACAGATGGGTGAGTGAATGTAAGATTAACTTACAGATCAAGTCCTGGAGGCTGTAAAGTTAACTACCCTTCAAAAGAACGTTGCCAACTGAAATGATACACGTATTCTCCAACAAGGACAAATGTGGAATTATCTTTTACGAAGAACAATAAACATCTATTATGCTCTCTATTCATTGCTGGAAGACAGAACTATACTTCATAATAATAATAATAATAATAATAATAATAATAATAATAATAATACATGCACAATATTTCGCATTGTCCTTCACCGGAAGGCACAGGGACTTGTGCATATTCCGCCATTTTAATGAAGATGAAGCTTGGAGGGAATATTCGCGAGTCCCGTTAAGGCTCAGCTGAGCTTTTCCTTTGCAAAAATGAAGAAGACCAAATGTTTACAAAAGTAAAGTAGGCTCAGTATTAACCTTCCTTATCGGTATTCGCTACATTTTAAGAGGATTTTCCTCTTGCAGAACTCTTCTCAAAAATTAAAAAGAAAAATTCTGCAGCTTCACTAAACAAAGGAGACGAATGCAGGTGTTTGCACAAGTCAATAGTATACCCGCCTAAACACCGTTGCGGATATAATGTCTCAGATGTGAAAATAAAATACAGTGTTTTTTCACCAAAAATAATGATCCTCGAGCTGCCGTTAGTATTGATCGTTCACGAAAATCGCATGCATTGCTTACAATCTTGTCAATAAGATCTTCGCACGCGTGAAGTTGAAAGTGGCCTGCGAGGAAGTTTCCTTTAAATGGACGTGAAGATGAGCAGGGGAGGGCAGCAGGGAGGCTAGAAGGAGGGATGGGAGTACGAAATGTGAATTGTCTGACAGATTAGGAGGTGAGAAGGATGAACTGGGCAGCATTGGAAGATGTTCGTCCCATGAAGGCAGGGAGGGTGTTGCGATATCGGCGAACTGGTTTTCTCTCCTTTTTTTGTGTGTGGACGCATGTGATCCGCCGGGTGGTTACAGATCTTAGTGACAAACTGGGGGCAGCAGAAATGAAGTAAAAAGAACAGTCTCGTTCAGCAAGCACATAACGGTTCCTGTGTGACATTCATGGCCAAGCAACTTCTGAAAGAGAGAAAGAAGGAAGGAAGAAAAAGGTGTACATCACAGTTCGGAAGATCGAGGTGGGTGGCAGAAATTGCTCTTTGGACTAATGTCTTCTAACGTTTGGCCAAGTCTAGCAAAACTGAGTGTAAAGGTCACATGGAAACAGCGGTTTTGAGGCAAACGATCGAGACATTAAGACTTTGATCAACATACTGAGCAAAGTCCAGACGTGTTTGCCTTTAAAATACTAACACATTTGTCAATGGACTTTCGGGTACTTGGTTTGACGATTCGCCACTTTGCCCAGTAACAAACAAGCTGTGCAAGCTATGAACAGGGCTACTCTTGTCTTTAGGCCGTTATAAACCGGACAAGCATGAGCAAACGTTTGACCAAGTTTGGCAAAGCTTTTCTTCATCATATAAACTTCACATAAACACTTTGTCAAACTTGGTCAAACAATCGCCCATACTTATTCAGTTAAGGACTGGGAAGTGAGAAAGGGGTCAGGATTGAATGCTTTCACATTTCAGCCAGGTGTGACAAAAGGTGAGGGTCTACACAGCCGCAACTTTACCGCTACACGAGTCTTCTCTGAACCTCTAACCCTCTTCACCCTCTGGAAAGGAAGTGACGACGACTCACGTGACCAAGAGCCACGGACAGCATGCGAGCTCCCGCTTCCGCGTGTGTCGCACAGTCCTCGCCGTTTTCAGCAACACCCATCGTCATCGTCCCTCTTGCAAAACCCTGCTGCGCCCCCCCCCCCGGCAATTACCGCCCCTGCAGTCAGTGCAAACACTGGGCTGTGGAGATTACGCGTCATGCTCGGCTAGTTTTCCCCGAGACAAGAGTTGCTATGGTTACAAGAAACAACACCCGCACGCACCTGCACATGCACACACCTCCCCAAGGCGCAAAGCTCCAATAATATCCATTGTAGGACGAAATACTCTAAACCGGCAGCCGAATGAGATCCGTGATGAAGCTGTCAGAGCAACAAATAGAGAAAGCTCTTGTCCTTACGTGAGAATAATTTCTGTTTGCTCAGGGTTTCCAGCGGGAGTAATGGAGAAATTAAGTACACACAAACTCTTAATATCAATACTGTACCAAGGCACTTATCTACTGGCCAAGGTGGACCTTGCATATTTGAAAGTAATTAGTAATTAGAGGGATGAAATATAACGCTTACTCATCGTTAGAGCGGGAACAGACACAGACATGACTAACAAATTAAGAAACAAATTTAAACACAGATATGCAGATATAAAAGACAGATATGTCCAGTAGTTAGAGAGATTGGAAAATGAAGAAAAAGAAATCCAGTCAAAGAATAGAAGAAAGTAAATGGTTTTTCAATATGCATAGAAATAGGGACAAGAAGCCTTTAGGGGACAAGTAGGGATGTTAAAACTGAAGAAAACCAAATAATATGTTAGTACAAAGAGTATGTAACAGTTCTATAATAAGGCCAATCAATTATGCGAGATAAAACAAAGTACTAGCTAGTACAGAGGGTAACTTGGCACTACTAACAGATGGTGAGATAAACAGGTTTTGATACATAAAAAGAGAGCAAATATAATTGAGATACGGACAAAAATGGTTTGAAGATGTGACTTTTTTTTTACCACTCACTTCTTTTTCGCGTTTTCGGTTTCAGAACACTTAACCCCAACACCCTCAGTATACCCGGGTTAGCTTTCCGGCAAACAGACTCCAGCTACCGTACATTGACCGGGGAACCTGTCAGGCTTACAAAACGATTCGGCGGACAATTTAGATGTGAGGTCATTCAAACCCAAACATCGTTCAGAGCTCTATAAACTTACGAAAACCATATTTTCTCTAATTCAAAGCGGCAAAGCCAGAAATTAGATTGCACTCAGTAGTACAGCTCCCGTCGTCCCTCGCGGGATGGAGTGTCACGACCATTCCAATAGGTCTGGGGAGAGGAAGGCGAACAGGGGACGGGGAAAGAAAGGGTAGAGTGCAAGCGGTGGGCTTGTGGGTATTAGCACCTATGTTAGAAGTGGAGAAAAGGAGGAAATACAAATGGGAGAAATTTTTGGCAGGGAGAGAGTTTGTGTGTGTGTGTGTGTGTGTGTGTGCGCGCGCGCGCGCGGGCGCCAGAGGGTGTATATGTGTGTGAGTGTTTTATCCTGCAAAGAGACCAACGCGACTGTATCAGACTTGCAAATGCTGCTGTGCTTTCTTCTTCCTCATCGATCTGTGCGGCCCCTGCATCATTGTCTGTCACACCAGCATGGCCCGGTGGGCCAGCGCGCTTCTCCGATCCATGCGTGGCCCAAAGGAATTTCCGTGGCAAGGTTAGCTTGAGGCGTTAGTGAGCTCGTAGGATATGTTACGAGACGTAGAGGGGGATTGTAAGATGTGTTAGGAGAAGTGCAGGATGGGTGGAAGGATGTGTTAGAAGCATAGGATGGGGCAAACGATGTGTTAGAAGGGTAGGATGGGTGGAAGAATGTGTTCGAAGGGTAGGATGGGGTAACGAAGAAAACTTGGGAATGTAACTGAAAAGGGATGGAATATTAAACCAAATAATAAAATTTACAAACCGCACATGCTGTGTTACTCCATTGACTGCCTACAGTCACTTACTCCAGTCACAATGCCTACGTGGTTTTCCTCCCTGACATTCGTGGTTACTCTGTTATTATCGTTTATCTCCCTTTGATGAAATTGCGTGACTATATGACAATAAAGTTTTGAACTAGAAATCAAAATAAACTTGCTTTTTCTCGGTGGCAAGCAAAACGAGAAGCTGGGATGAATAGGAAGCAGCTATTTTACTGTCACACATTAAACAAAGATAAACTAGATAAGCCCTATGTGAATGTAGAGTTACGTAAATTCCGTTATTCCTCCTCCGCAATGTCTAACGAACAACACCTAAACCAAAAGTGTAAAAACCTCTCCTTCCCACTCAGTAGCAATGAAGGCAGGATTTATCTTAGAAGTTAAACAGAGTGGTTATATGTTGTTACATACTTATATTAGACACGACGAACCACTTACACGTCCATGGCCCTACTGGCCTACAGCAAGGTCGGTCATAGTACCTTGACATTTTAATATCAAAGCATTAGAGCATTAGAGTGTTCAACTCTTCATAGATGCAGTGAGCTGAGACTGAACTACACCATACAGTACAAGACATAAGGGCACTTAGAACTGTGCACAGCTGAACACTTTTAAAGAGTATATAATATGAATCTCAGCACGCAGGTCTTCCAAATCACAATTTCGGTAAAATGACAAGTAAGCACATAGAAGCTTCACAATACAACTGTTGACATATTCACGGAGACCATGAACTGTTGATTTTGTAAGGGAAAGTGCTTCCACCTCTCGGTGAGATATTATGAACTAGAATAAGCGACACGTTAAGTCTGTTCAGGTGCGCCATGCTGTACCCTAAGAATGGATACTCTCCAGGTGTGTAAGCTGTTTCCCTGTTCTTCCGCGATTAGCAACTCGACAGACCAGCAGTGTTAGGGCCTTTTGATAACCTCTCAACTAGGGGAGATTAGCGAAATTCAAAGACAAAAAGCAGTAAATAAATTAGGCAACAATAAACTAATAGAAAGAAAAAGACGGGAAATGAAAGGGAGAGAAAAGTATTATCTTATCATTGTCAGTAGTCTCCCCAAAGTGTCTTAGGGGAGGGTACACTGTACACCTTACTAACGACACTGTAACGACATGTTTAGTGATTCTCACCAGACACAGTAGAGTATCGTACACCAACCTTATCGGGGCGGTTAGCCATCTTTTGATTAACTAACGCATGCAACACTTATTTGAGTCATAATAGTGTTTTAAAGGCAAAGGAAAGAACAGAAAAACGACATACAGACACCCCTGTTTGTCTCGCTGGAGACGGCATAAAACCTCAGAATAAGAATTTTAAAAAAGCTCTCCCTTCACCAGCCGCGCGTATGCCGCTTCATAATTTGCCCCCAACCCCCCTGTTCCCCACCAGTCCTCATCAAGACGCACGTCACTTGGTATTCCCACATCATCTCGCCGCACACTGTACAAAGCCTGCTGCTGGGGCTGGCCACGTGGCTACCCGAGTCTACAAACAAGTGAAAAATGACTGAAGAGGGACCGAGGTCGATATTTCGGGCGGGGGACGGCCTTGCGTCTGTCGGCGAAAGGGGAGGCGGTGGTTTGTAGCAGTTCAGGAGGGAAAATGACTTGTGTCCCGTTCATGTGCAGCGTTGCAGACGATCGATGTCGACCGAGTCTGAGTGAGGAGAGTCCGCAGACCTCTCTCTCTCCTCCTCCGTCTTCAGCCGTGAATTCTCACACTTGCAGTGTTATCGCTAAGGAAAGGTCCACATGTCGAAACTATCAGCAGACGACCTGAAAACGTCTTCGATAACAGCGACACTGCCATCGACTCTGACGCTCCAGGCTTCACGACACGCATGCGCAGTGGCCGGGTGAGCAAGATGGCGCCAGCTTGTTTACAGACAGCGCTGCGGCTGTTTACGTCGTCAAAATTGCTTCCGCTGCTTTGCGTGAAATTGCTGCTAGTGCCGCGCAGCATTAGACAAAATGGCTGCACGACGGAGGCACGCAGGACATCGCATATTACAAGAAAAATTGGTGACCATTACAAAGCCATGAGGATGAAGCGGGGGGGGGGGGAATGTCATCCTTCCGCCATCTGGATTAAGATACACTTGTACTTTGATAATCTACTCCTCTTTGGTTTTGTTTACGGCTTGTCCTCACTGAATGCTCGCACGTTTTCTTTCTCTCGAGCTCAACCCCCACCTTCTTGTCCTGCCCCTTCGCTTTCGCGTTCCCTCGCTCGCTCAGTATTTGCTTTATTTATTTCTTGCGTGTATTTGAGCTTCTGCCTCTCTACATTTTAAATTCAATCTCCATCATCGTTTAATATTACTGCTGCTGTTTCATCTTCTGTCTTTTAAAATATTGTCGTCCATACACCTTTTTTTTAAAACATGGATGTGGTGTTAACAGCTATGCTCACATGGATGTGTTAAATTTTATCTTTATGCATGCACACATTCATGTGAACACAAAGGAGTTCACGGCTCTGAACTCTAGTAAAGCTACCACGGTGGTAGCTATAAACCGCCTGTCCATTGTCATAGGCAATGATTAATGTGCGTTAGCCCTGAGGTGATGTCTAAACCCTACACTTAACCAAACGTTCTCATCATTCATTTATCCCTCCCTCTTTTTTTTTTAAAAAAAAAGGCCAGACTGTATTCTGCCGTTAATAATGAGTAGAGAGATCCGACTGTGCCGTTTATCTACTGGATGATGATAATATGCCTGCAAGCAGACTCACCATCATCTCTACTTTAGTCCTTTCATTTATCCCCGTGAACATTTTTCCGTAATGAGAAATAACTCTCACAGATTGATAACGGAGTAGCAGAAGAAAAGCTTTTTTCGATCTTATCATATTCTTTTGGTCTCTTCATTAAAAATAGGAAGAAGTCACACAAATTCACATTCAGACATTCTCTGTCACTCTCATTCTCTCTCTCTTATATATATACACAAACATCCTTACACCTCCCTACACACATTTTTCTCTCTCTCGCACGCGCGCGCGCGCACACACACACACACACACACACACACACACACACACACTTTTTTTCTCTCTCTCTCTCCAATCTTTCTTCTTTCATCCTCTTCCTCCACCTGCTTCTCTATCTTGCATATAGTTACATGTAGACAGAACAATCAACAGGAGAGCGGAAACATAATCTGCGTATTGGATTTCGCCTTCACCGAATCTGCGACTATCTTTATAATCATCCATCATACCTGTCAGTATCTTTTCCCAGCATCGATCGACTGTCCGACATTTTTTCTTCTTCTTTCGGCACGACTACCACGATTTCCGCAGCATTTAAACAATCATAGAACGAATATATGTGTGTTCCTTTATCGATATAATCTATAGCCGGGGCGGCCTGGGACTGCAAGCGCTTTGCATGTAGGTACACACCATGATTATGTTGGACAGGAAAGGTCAGCATGAATTCCACCTGAAGCTTGGTGTTTTCTTCTCTCAACTTCTTCTAAAATCTGAACAACAGTAGGATTTGAGTAGCATCTTTCACTGGTGATGACAAGCCTCCCGAGCCTAAATTCCCCTGTAAAAAGTCCAAGATCGCCCAGAAAAATCCAAGAACTGCCAGTCCAAATGTGGAAAGTCAAAGAACTACGTAAGTCAATGCAGTTCAAGTTAGGAACTTGTCTGCTAACCGCAGGTGGCATTTAACCAGGCGTGTGACGAGCCTGCCCCAGCATAGAAATGCTGTATAAAGACTGAATGTTACTCAGTGTGACCAACCACTCGTCCAAAACCCATGGCCAAACTGAGAAAAAAGGTCGGGTTCCTTTATATACCTGCCAGGGTCAGGGTTTCGGACCAGACAAAAATCTAAGAGTTGGTGATTCTGATAACTGTATAGGACCCTGATCCTTGTCCAGTCCAGGTTTTTAAAACTGCTGTGCAGCACAAAGTCTAAAAGTCTCTAAAGCAAGCAGATTCTACTCTTCAGTAAATTATGTTAATTTTTTTGTCTTGTGCTTCAAAAATAAAACACTAAATAATCAGTCAATGGGTCTAAAGTGTCACTGAAATAATCTTTTAACATCTTGACAGGGGGGCCTTAAATGTGTTACAGGTGAGGTATGAGTACCTGGCTTGATGTTGGGGAGCAGACAGCTGAGGAGACAGCAGATGTAACTAATGCAGGGTCAGATGTAGCGTCACAGAAAATAAAATGTTGGTATAAAACGACAAAATGAGTTTCACAAATGGATCAAGAATGTACTGCAAAAAATTCGTCCTCTTGTTATTTAATAGGCCATTAGTTTACTGATAAACAATATTTAAAAAAAAAATTATTTCTTCTTTAATTGCGTCATTTTGTCCATCCACACATCCGCAAACACACAGACGCACACACACAAGCACGCACACACACTGTCAGACTTTCTTCCAAAATCGATATTAATCACTTTTCCGTTGCAGACTAGCAGCAGCTGATCCTAACGACACAAGCGATTCAAAATACTGTTAGTCGACTAGTGCAAACCATTGAATGACGGCCAACAACTAGAAGAATGTCTATTTTAAAGCTGTAAAAAGAAGACGAGGTAAAAAGAAAAACCACAATAAATACATAATTGTGGGGAAAAGACGATTGCCGTGAAATTATGGAAGTGTTGTGTTTGTGACATGTACAGGACCATCTGTTCGATTGAGAACTATTAAACTGTTAAAATATTTGAAATGTTCGTTTCCGGATTCAAAAGCGTACAGACAGCAGTAGCAGTACATTTTCATTTTGAACCTATACTGCTACTTTCCATATTTTTGACCGACTCTGATGATCTCGATTCTGAAGGTAAGGAATACGAGATGGTTAAGACACACAGAAACAAATGAATAAATGTATGTGTGAAAGAAAGAAAGAAAGAAAGAAAGAAAGAAAGAAAGAAAGAAAGAAACAAACAAACAAACAAACAAAGAAGAAAAAAAGAAAAGAAAGTTTGTAGAAACCTTCAACACCCAACAAAGAAACGGGGTATGAATACTAAGTACATGTACGGTCCCACGGAATGTGTTCACGTGTCTTATCGCTCACACACGCACACTCTATCACATAACGCTATAGATACACGTTTTAGAAATATGTCTACAAATAAAATACTGTGATTGTCACAGCTGCCGATCCTGTTTAAAAACATAGGCAGACAAGTGCGAATTCTAAGTGATAAAAGAGGGTGGTTCTCGAAGGATGCTTTAGCAATTGTGCATTAAAAAACTAATAATTTCAGGTAAAAAAAATGGCATAATCCCAGGTAGGAAAAGTCGTGATCCCTGGTAAGGTAGGTCATAATCCCTGGTGATAAATATCGGAGACTCAGCAAAGACTTTACAACCGCTTTTTTACTTTTAAAAAAAAGTGACGCTTGCTGTTGTTGTCTTCATTCAGTGGAACGGCTAAAAATAGACTGTGAGGTCACGTACTTCTCACACATTGACTTCCCGCGCTCTGCACGTGAAGCCACGCGGATTTACACAGGTGCTGACGTCATCAGAGATGTGTGCAAGTTATTCCTGCATCATGAGGTACACTGCGCACACGTCATCAGGTAAGTGTGCAGGAGGTCCTTTAGAACTGCTTCGCTGACCACAAGTTCCCTAAACTCATATTTTGTAAACAGGCCGCTTGGTGGCCCAGACCAGGGGGAGTGTGACGTCACGCCCTCAACTAAAAGTGGGCTCTCTTGTGAACCTCTTTGACACAGAGTTTCCAATTCTGCTGGATTACCTTTGGCTTTCTACGCTTTTTCAATTTGAATGGACAGATCGATCAACTTTTCGTTGCCTAACAATCTCCTGACTATTTTAACCATGTTATAGAAAGACATAAACTCACATAACAGACTAACTAATACACTCTACAACACATCCGTAAATAATTGTACAAAAATATATCAACAGCCATAATAAAGACAAGATATAAAACCCCAGTTAAGGTCAGATTAAAAAGAAACAACCAACAAACCCCAACAGAATAATAAGAACACATACACCGACGCACGCAACATGACAAGCAAACGTTATGTCTATAGAATGATGAATGGGATGATGAAACACGAATATCTACAAGTGGTAGAAACTTCCCTTCTTCCAGTTGTTTGACAGGATCCTTGTTTGAATTGGATCCTTTTTTCCTCGTTGTTGCATGTGTGTGTGTGTGTGTGCGTGCGTGTGTGTGTGTGTGTGTGTGTGTGTGTGTGTGTGTGTGTGTTGGGAAATGCAAGTAACAACAACATTTTATGTAGTTTAAACTGTTAGAATA
This sequence comes from Marisa cornuarietis, assembly GCA_004794655.1. Classification (NCBI taxonomy): domain Eukaryota; kingdom Metazoa; phylum Mollusca; class Gastropoda; order Architaenioglossa; family Ampullariidae; genus Marisa; species Marisa cornuarietis. Next base: position 1,226,238 of record SMMW01000019.1, on the reverse strand, counting down.
TCTATAGTCATGACTGTTTTGAATGTTTTAAACAAGTCGACTAGACCACAGCCATGCGTACATGTTTGGGACAGATCGTACCTTGAGTGTTTCATACAGACGGATGATGTTGGGGTGCCGCAGCTGGCCCAGAATGCGTGCTTCACGGTGAATGTGATCCTTTTGGTAATCATCCTTCAGCTTGCTGCGGTCGATGATCTTGATGGCCACCTGCAAGGAACAGCACAGAAGCATGACTGAGCGCCGTCCGAGGCGGACACTACTAAATGATGTTCCCTGGCCACCACTCTTGCGAACCAAGTGTTCCCCTCTTTCACCCTGCAGCCAACAAGATCTACGGCGGTGCACCGCTTGCCTTGAAATATGGAAACGGGGAAGATGTACAAAAGAGATGAACTGATATATGGAGGCAAGGAAGGAGGGAAAATATTTCCATGTCAAATGGGTTCATGTCATTTCTTGCAAACCATAAAAAGGTATTCCAAGTTTCGTTTCCTTTTGCTTTGTTCGCTTCATTCCCCCCTCCCCAAGACTGAAAATTAAAAAAACGAGCTGTTAGCCAGCCCCACTTGCTCTCTTCTCTCCGACCTGGATGACCATGTGCTCCTATTCGTTCCCATATCGCAGCCCTATCGAAGACATTGCCTATGTTATGTTCCTCTTTAAAGATAAACTGTTTTTGTCCAAAAAGCAAAAAGTTAGAGAGAAAATATGGATCGGTGTGAGTGAACAGAACGGTCAAAACATGGCGGCGTGTTGCGACGTCATTAATAGTCTCCTGGCAGCCGCACTTACAGCCGGGCCTTTCTTTGCCAGGCTTGGCGGTAACAATATCTCAATTTTATCGTGGTTTTATATTTAACTTCAGGGTGCTTTATACATGGAACAATGGGGACGTCGCGCATGCGTGGACACCATTATGCAGGGAAAGCTTGTGACCGAGCAACAGTGCAATCGAGCCGCTGCAAAGAAAAACCCGGCAGGGATGCGAACAGGAGAAAAGAACATCTGTTGCAGCAATGAGTGCCCGGATCTTTGTGAGATAAAATCACTGACACACACACACACACACACACACACACACACACACACACACACACACACACACACACACACACACACACACAGAGTGTTGATATAGTAATGGCGCGATGATAAAAGCTCATAGCTAGAAAATTTATTTTTATAATAAATAAGTCATTCACACAAGCGCCTCTACAACCACGTGTACTTATGTTTGTACTTGTCTACAAGACAAAGCAGCATATATACACACACGAACACACAACCGCATGCACGCACATTGTTGACGTCTGCACTTCGCCGATTTTACAGTTATTTTTCCTTTTTGAGTTGAGTGACGAAATTGTTTAACCGCCTTTTTCTGCTGCTTCATCCAGATCGAGCCTTTTCCTTAGAGTTGGTCCTTCGCCATATGAGAAGACTGATAAATGTTTTTCTGAATCATTAGTGTCGGGAGAAAAAAGAAAATCACACGTAGCTTTGTTTTATTATCGTCCGTTTCTAAATGTGATTTCATCAAACGGTTCTTTCATGCTCTCCATTCCTGACGTTTTTATATTCGCCATCGATGCAAAATATATTTGCTGAGAAAACTTTCTTTTCCTTCGACACCCACGTGTGCTTTCCAAACGTGTGCAGATGAACCCATCTGCCGACAAAGACACAGAGTGAGGATGAGAAAGACAAGAAAGGGGGGGGGGTTGTGGTGGTTGGGATGAAGAAGGGAACTGCCAATCTGTCTTTGTAACTTCGCAGATCATACTCGGAGCGCCGTCGATACTGCGCAAACATGGAGCACATGCAAAACAATAGGACATACATCCTGCTATCAATTAACCAATCGTCGCCCCAGCATCTGGATGCTGACGTCAGCACGAAAGTGGATGCAGCAGCAGCAGCAGCATAAAAAAAAATCAAATGTAAATAAAAGATAAAATCAGCCGACGCTTAAATGCAGACGGCTGAGCCGACGTTTTGTTCGATAATTCAGCAGCGCGACCCGTAATTAGACAAATATTCATCGCAAGCTTGACACACAACAGTTGCACTGCCTCACGTGAGGGGTGTTCCACCCGGGGATAGACTGTTCTGGTGGTGAATGATGATGATGATGAGGAGGAGGAGGAGGAGGAGGAAGAAGAAGAAGAGGACGAGGGGACGAGGACGAGGACAGGGTTAGCAACATATTGATAAAAGAATGTTTTCATTTACTTTCACCTGCTGTCCGTAAATATGGCACCAGGTGCTTAAGTGTGCGTGTACAGCCAAATGTGGGAAGGTGGGATATTTATTGTGTAACACCGATCGCTGACTATAGCCGATCGCCCGATCCAGCGATTTCATTTCTATTGTTTTGTTTTTAATATTAATGCAGCTTTGAGATTTTTAGACTGTTTTCAGCATTCGAATCTACCCCATTTTGAAAGTTAATTTCTCGACCTGTTTTTCAGGAAAGTCTAATTACGTTTTTTAATCATCTAGTACTAGAAGCACCTATAAAGTTACCTTTTAAACCAAACTACGCTATCATAACGAGGTCATAAGATGATAAGATGGCCTCTACACCTTCACGTCCTCATCTTCGCCCCAGGGTGGATTCTGCCCATCCTGTAGGCCTACTAGCCACCCCTTTGCGACATTCACCCAAACTCTGCGGCGAGTCTGACAGCTTGATGACTGCGATGCTGATAACAGACTTGATACCATCCCCCCCCCCACTACCGCCAGCTCCTCCCACCCTGGCGAGTCTCTGACCCACCCGATAGTCGGGCATGTAGGCGCCGAGACATGTTCGCGTCTTGTCCCATGCAAGTCACAATCCACATCCTCCGAAAGCACCGTGTCCCGCTTGTTACCAAGGCATTGAGTTCAGTTAGCAGTTCTGCCCCAGCCGTCTATCTAGACTCTAGAGTGCACTCGCTACATGTCACGCTGCGCATGTCACGTGATCTAAATAAACCAATAAACTTCAATCAACCAAGCTAAGCCCTTGGGGGTCTACCTAAAATTTGTTTTAAAAGGATGAACAGCGATTTTCTTTACCTTCGAGCAATCATCATCACGAAATGCAGGTAGGCTTGTTTGTCTGACCAGAAAAATATGGTTGATCTCACCAACAGATATAATTAATCTTACCGGAAGATATTATTTATCTGACCTATAGGTGTACTTTATTTAACTTGAGTAGACATTGTTTATCTTATCGATGGGTATCGTTTATTGCGCCGATCTGATGTGGGTTGTCTTAGTCATATATTAGGTGAATTTGTCTTAAGTAGATATCAGGACTGATAAGGGATATCTCCTGATAGATGTAGTTTATCTGGTTGATAGTTTATTTCACGTAGATGGGGTTTATCTGACGGTTTCATAGGGCTTATTTGGAACGGATGTCCGTAGAAAAAAAGTGGCTGAGCTAGAGATCTCACAACATTAAGCCTGACGACAAGGATTACGAATCACTGCGAAGGCACTGAACTAAAGACTGGGTGTGCCTTCGGCTGACCTCGCATGGGAGTCGGAGGGTTAAAGTAGAAGAATACACAGTGAAGACGGCGGGTCCGTAATCAACTGCACTTTCCTGAATGTCAGAGGTAACGATCGACGAGTAAGCCCTGCCCAGCAAACAAACTTCGCGGATATAGACGGCTCCAGATGATAATTAGTTATTCCACGCCACGTATCCACAACGGGGTAGAAAGTGGGAGGGGGAGACAAATAGCTATACATACTGATTTCTACATGACAGGGGACACTACTGTGGTGCACACAGATAAGAAGTGAACATTGCAAACAGTAAACATGCTGCTTTCCGAGGTTTTCGTAAAAAGAGTAGAACCTGAAAAAAAAACTTTTGGGGTGGGGGGTGGGGGGTGGGTACCGCCACAGCCACAAAGACAGATTCTGTTTATGGCCACTGCTGTCACAGTCACGAGTTTTGTCAAGGTTCTTACTCTACACAGCCGAACGTTCCAGCAAGCTTTTCTCTTTCTCTTGGTTCTTCCACCGCCATAGAACTTCCCCTTTCGCCCATCTGTAGTCGATGAAGGAGGGGAGGGGGAAGTGTCAAGGTCGTTTGAGAAATGGGGAAGGGAGTAAGTCGGGTGCCCCAGACTTACCATCAGGCAAAGTGCTGGCAGTGAAAGACCAATCGATGGGGCACCCGAAGGGGCCAGACAAGTGGACTCAAGCGATTGTTCAGAGAGAGAAAAAAAAATCGATCTTTGTGTACACTATTGCGCCGGGCCCCATAAAACACAACTCGGAGGTAGGACAGGTAAAATAAGCCAGGTGCAAATACGATCAAAAGATGTTGCACCTGGGGGTATTAACAAGACGTCTTTGCGACATTCGTAAAATGTAGCTCTCTCTCTCTCTAAATCATCGCCAAGTCATTCCTTCCGCATGTTATCAGCCACGTACATCAATCAAAAAGTCAGTTAAGTAGGCAAGCATGCATGCACATATATTTTCACCTGCGGTCATTAGCAAAGGTGCGGCACGCACATGAAAGAGAGCGAGGTACAAGCAGATAGGGAGGGGGAAAGCGTGCTTGTGTGAGTTGTTTTGGAGGGAGGGAAAGTGCGATAAATGGGATGTTAAGTGAATCTGCCTGCGTGCGTGCGTGCGTGCGTGCGTGCAAGTGTGCGGGTCGCAAGTCGAACTAGTGTCTGAATACACAGCAGAAAACCATGAGAAATTTCCAGGAAGATGCTGCACAAAGTGGTGGCAAGAGACAGCATGGTCCAACTGCAAGTGGTGTATCAGACCTGGCAGTAAGTACCTTATTGTTAGCCTACATTGTATATAAGATCACTGGCCTGCCCAGCCAACCTCCACAGCTCAGCGCACCCCACGGGAATGAGTTTGACATGTAACCTCTCTAGTCGACGAGTGACCTGCTCGGAAGAGGAGCAGCATGACAGGTGGGCGGCATCACTTGCGAATGACTTCCATTACTCGCTAGTCTCTTGAGAATCGAAAACTAAGGTCGAGATATTTTTGAGCTATTTGTTATTTAGTTTTAAAAAAATCTAAATGAAGCCTTTGCTAAACATGAACATAAGTAGTACATTATCTGCGCTGTTTACTGTAATAAGTCTCTGTGCTAGGCCTGCATTTATAGAAGTGCGAAATCACATCAACACCTTACAGCTGGTGACAGATGAACCGCCTGCTCCTAGCACTCGATCGGTACTTTACTTCGGCCTTTGCACCGTCGCCTCTTACTTAAACTTGTGTGAGTTAAAATCAGAAACATAGATTATTTATATTGTTTCTTAGTTACGGTGAGTAAGTTGACTATTACAGTTAGTCACCGTTCATATTTTTATATATAAGGGGGAAAATCCTAGTAGCTGCATAGTCACTAAAATAGAACCTTCACTCTACACTAATTTTTGTCATATGGAAGTCATACTAGGGGTGAAGGAACATTAATTTAGATTATTCTAATCTTAAAAACAGCAAAACCAACATATATCAGACATCAGTAACATTATTATAATGTTAGCGCAAAATAGACGATTACAAATTTTTTATAGAAAAAAATGTGATGATTTTAATAGTAATAATGGAATATAAATTCCGAGAAAAAATACTTTTTAAGCCTCAACAACTATAAAAAATAGTCAAAATTAGTAGTAAAATTAAACATTTGTTTAGATGTGAAAACAGCTTCTAGAAAATGTCAAGTTCAAAGAAAGGAGCCAGAAATTACTGTCTTAATAATATTAATTTGTTAGCTTGTTTAGAAGACTTTATTGCCTGAATTTTGGGGAAAATTATCAGCTTCAAACAGCATCACTGATGTCTCGAATCTTCAACACCTGTTAGCTATCCCACACTACATCCCTCTTAAGTCCCTCCGCTAAATTACCCAAGTGATTTGAAGCATATATTTTAAATTTTACCTTCTATATAATGTGTGTAACTGCTGTTACTGAACTAAATTTTAGAATTCTTCTTAAAACCCTTTTCACATTTACCATATGGGTCTCTTAACCCTGACATACAACAGAACAGATAAATAATACACTAAAGCTTTATTATTCGCCCAAGTGAGCTGGAACAAACCGATCTACTGAGTTGCTGCTCTGTCAGTCAAACAATACTTTGTTGTAAAAATAATGAATGTATGTGTAAATGAATATCATGATGAAGATTTGCATGTGTGTTTCTCCGTCAGTCTGTATGTTTGTCAGTAAGTAAATCGTGCAGCACAAACTGTCAGATTTCTAAGACTTTTTAGGCATCCAGAGCTCTCCTCGAACCCTGTTTTAGTTATCTCTCTGTGCAGTGCATCATTATACAAAATCACAACAGCTTTTTATTCAGAAGCTGCGATTTAAAATGTTTAAAATAATTGAACTACATATGTTAGGTTTCAAAAATTACAAGAAGACGGTTAATGACATATGCAGATTGTCGTATCTTTCGGGGGGAAAACAGAAAATGAAGGGAGGTTAGCTGAACTGAGGAAATCTGTTAGGTAACGAATTTCTTAAATGCTAAAAAAACTTCCCTCTTTGCACTATCTTTCAAAAATTAATAGATATTTGGGTACTGCATAATGCACTCTGTATTTAGTTTTTCTATGTTTTGCTTTTCTATTTTTTTATTCGGTTATTTGCTTGTTTTAACAAACTTGACAGTTTTTCCATGAATTGAAATGTTCGTGAAGTGAGAAATGTAAGCAACTCTACTGTTATATAACAGTGAGGTCTGCCTGATGTGTATAGTGAGCAATGTGTTAACCAACCTACATAAGAAATGGTCTTGACGGGATTGAGTCTGTATTCTCTGAGTGTCTGCATGAAGTTAGCCAAACAGTAAATTGTTCCAGTTTGTTAGCCAGTTACAAACCCGTTACTTTCAGTAGACCGTACGGAAGAATATGGACCATGTATTTTTCATGGAGAATATGAAAACAGCTTTCAAATATTCAAAATCACGCTGCCAGTGTGCGGCCGCAGTCTTCGTCGTGTTTGTTTACCCATGCAAGTGCAGGTCTCTCTCTCTAACACACACACACACACACACACACACACACACACACACACACACACACACACACACACACACACACACACACACACACACACACACACACACACACCTTTCGAGCCTCATTCGGGACTTGGACCTGCCAACTCACCTTTTGTTAAAAGTGTGGACAGGTCAGGATCTATTTCTGGACCTGATTAAACATTTTCAAAGAAATCTTTGGAAGCTGAAAGTCTATGGATTTCGAACATTAGGTTCCGGGACAGATTTTAGGAACATGTAATGGACAGTAACTGCTATTAAAACGCTTTTTTGAAGTTCAATAAAGGCGAAATTAAAATAAAATAAACAACTTTATGAGGCGACTTTTGCTCCGTGTTCCACGGACTTATCCTCGCCTTCTTTAAATACATTCATTTCCTTTTCGATCATTTAATGAACGAAAGAGCCAAAAAAGTAAGGGGAAAAAAGCCAGACAAACAGAGTGAAAGAGAGAATAAAGAAGAAAATAATCAGGGACAGAGAGAAAGATGAGAAAGTAAATGAACAAGTGAGTGTTGACCGCCACCACCACCACTACACGAACATACACCAAAGCGGAGACGAAGATAAAAGACATATTTATTCCGAACCAGCGAACATCTATGCAGACCACACATGGGTGGACTTAAAACCTCCTCTCCCATCATCAGAGTGATGTCCCGTTAGCACAAGTCGATCAGAAGTACTAGTCGCTGCGCAACGAACCTTGACAATCACATCTCTCATTTACCTGCACCTGTATCGATCCTTGCATGGCGCTACGGCGCTGAACTTCCAGCCGCCTCCCCTCCCACCACAGCTCCATCCTGACGAGCTTTGGACACTCTGAAAGGCCGGACAGGTCTCGTGGGAAAGTTATGAACCGGTACACAGGATTTTACTGGGGCATGGTAAATAAAATGTGTCTACAATGGCAGATCTAAGCAGAGTATGCTCTAAGAGGCGTATAACTGGAGAAGTTACCTTTTTTCAGAAAGACGGACTGCTGGGCAAAAAAAAAAACAAAAACAGACAGATACAAAAACACAGACTGTAGAAGGAGGAGGACTGAATAAGGAGGTGGGGGTAAGATAGTCCCATGACCTTATAAGAAGTGTTTCATCTTTTCTGTGAGAATGTCGATATTTTCTGTGCATCTCCTCTCCATTGCTGTCTTTCATTTCTCGACCTTTGATTGAGCATGGCATCCAGTCAACAGCTGGTTTATTTGGGATATTAATTGTGCCACGCGGTACAAGTGAGCTGGACTCACTACTCTCACTACCCGGCTATCCGTTTCTCAAGTAATGGTGGTAGTAGTAAACGTATTCGAGTAATTTCTTTCTTTTACAATTAATTACCGACACCTAACCAAAATAATCATTTACAACAAATTACCCCAAACATAGTCAAATCCTTTACAACAAATTACCCAAGCCTAATAATCCTTTCCAGCAAATTATCCAGACCAAAAAACCCCATTATACAAAGTTGGGATTTTGTTTTCGCCAGCAGTCAACACCATCACCAAGAAAACGCAGACGGGAAGAGGAGACAATACAAAAGAGTGGGAGCGATATGCAGGACAGGAGTACGAAATCATCTGAGGACTCGGAATAGTTGATCACAGGATAAAATTCCCTAAAATCTGAAACAAATAACCTGCTACAATCGCGAAATTGCAACTTTTGAAATTGATCTTTCTCACCTGATTTTAAACCCATAGGGGTTAAATCTGTGTTTCAAGGCTAGTTGCCATACCAACTCTTTAGTGATGTTTGCTTCGAAGCTGTGATGTTGGCAGAGTGCACTGTGGACATCCTAGCAGCAGGATGGCGTGGTGGTGGCTTCAGGTCTGTCCAGTGGTTTTAGATCAGTGATTGTTAGAAATGGCGACAAAGAGTGAAATCTGTGCCTACCTACCCACCCGCAAGCTAGAGCTCTTTCTCGTCCACTCACCATTAGCACCTGGTGAGTGTGGAGGAGCTACCTACCAAGCCTACAAGAAGTGAGCACTGCAACTTTGTCTGAAGCAACCCAGAAAGAGGCCATAAGCAAATGTTCCAGACATAATTTCCGGGGAGTAAGAATCATTTCTTTCATGTAGACTATCAGACGTGGTGCAGATGAAGTCACACAAGAGGGAAAAAAGACAACGTCGCTATAGCGCAGACAGTTTGACTCTGTCATCACACGAAAGATCACTTTTCCCACCGAGTAGGGGAAATAATTCCCGTTACATCTACTCTGGAAAATACTGACTAGAGTGATGAAAAAGCGCATGAGACTGGACTGAAAGTTAATAAATAAATGTTAAAGTTCGATAACAGGGGTCTTTTTTTAATTAGCCAGAGAACTCACATTAAAGAACAAAGAGTCAAACCTATTAGAAACAGCTTTTCCTTCCTGACAAGGACAAGGGAGTGAACTGGTAGCAGGCCGAAGTGCGTGCGTACTAAACGAGTGCAATATTTACGCGCAAGACCATTTTCCCTAGAGCATTTCCAGCCTCTCTTTTCTCTGCGTGATAATAACAATGGTGCGAAATAGATGGCGCCACTCGCCTCTCCACGTGAAAACAGCCGCGCCCTGATAGTCTCCCTCTAGCACAAGGCAACAGAGTTACCTCCCCTAGGACGTGCGAATTGTGACACTGTCATAATGTCGTGCATCATCTCAAAGAAGCGCCTGCTGCTGCTGTCATTATCTGCCCCTGACTGTAATGTTTACTGGTCATCGGGAGAAGGGGCAGACAAGTATTGCATGCTAATTTCCTCCCCTGCTTGATGGCACGCCAAACGCGTAAGCCATGGCACTAGCTGCAACCTGCTCCAGACCTAATAGCGAGGAGAACGAAGCCAGCCGTAAAGCCTCGCGAAATTATTAAAAAAATATGAGCAAATTCGTGTTCATGTGCTGATTCAAAGCCAAAGAGCAGCGCAGATGGCAGAGACAAATAGAAGAAAGAGCATATGAATATGTAGGAAGGCAAGCAGAAAAAAGGATCATCAAGCCAGGATGTTCAAGAGGGCAAGTAAGCGAACATACAGATGAATCACTGAAAGAGTAATAAAAAAATAGCTTATTAATAAATCCGTTTATTTGTATAGGGCCTTATCCCACTATTGAAGGCGGGCTGAAAGAGTTTTACATTGACATCCACACATATACATAAAGGTGCATGAGCATATACCTTAAGCAGACATCAAGCGCAGCTTACTACCAACTACCAACACACACACACACACACACACACACACACACACACACACACACCCTGGGTGGAGGAAACCGGAAGAAACCACCGACGGTCAGCCCTGTAAGAGGTGTCAAACCCAGAAAGAGTATCGGAGCCGAGATCCAAACCCACAACATCCGATGTTAACTGTCGCTTTTACCACTGCGCCACCAACTGTCCGGAGTCAAAGGATGTGAGGTACAAGCGGATGGGGTGGGTAGGGGAGAGGAGAGAGGGGGGCAATGGAGATGATGCACTTGCACGCTATTATCTTTCACCGTCAGATAATGACCTTAGATAATGACGTTTCTAGAACGGTTATTATGTGCCGCCTGGACTAGGGGATCACTGACCACTCCTCTCCTGCCACGCAACTTATCTCACACCACGCACTCACCAACTCCCACCTCAACTCCCCCGTCCGCTTCCGCAGTGCTGTCAACCAAAACGACCAAATGAATTGCAAATGGCGTCCAAATATCGCCGCGGTGGTGAGCAAATGACGAAGACCATCAGCGACCACATGCCAGCGACCGTTAACACACCACCAGCAACCGCTGCCACTGCGCGAATCAAAAGCCAACATATGAATCGAGGACGTTGAAAAATGTAGGCTCTAACAGGCTCGGGGTGTTTTAGCAGGCTGCTGATGGAGATGAGGAGAGGAATGGAGGCGCAGTTTGTTGAACTCAGGGGAAGGAACTGGCAGGTCCAGGCCTGACAATGGTGAGCTATGCAGTCTGCCGCAGAGACCGCTCTGAACAGTCACGTGTTACTCGACATGTAGCATCGTCCTCCGTCTTCGCTTCCCAAGAGCCTCTGTCTGTCCTTGCTGGGTTTTTTTCTTCTTCTTCTTCTGGACTTTGCCCGCACATTCCAAGGGTCTGAAACTCTGAGCATGCAACTGCTGAACAAAATCAAGCGTTTAATAATACAAAAATAAAACAGAGTGGACTGACTGAAAGAAACCATAGCGTGGACTGATTGATAACTAACATAGTGTGGACTGACTGATAACTAACATAATGTGGACTGACCGAAAAAGTGTGAAGGAGGCCTGTCTGACGCCTGTTGATGCGTTCTGCACCATCTCGCAAGCCGTTGCGGTGGTCCCACGTGCAAGAAACGAAGGATGAATATAAGGCCAGCTTCTGGGACTGCCCGCTCCCCAGCAGGGCTTCGAGAACGTTTTTGTTCAAAGGCTAAAAAGTCTGGCAGCATGCCAGCGGACTTTTATCTGATTTTTTTTTTCAATAGGTAATGTGTGCACGATGCTTACATTGATCGGCGCTGCAGCCCGGCGCTAAGAACAGCAACATTAAACTCCGTAACTAACAGCGCTGATTGGCTGGGAGCAAAAATTAGCAGCACTCTGATTGGCTGGGAACGAAATAAACAGCGTTCTGATTGGCTGGGAGTGGGAGAGTACGTGCTTTACGCTGCAGCCGTTGCTGCGGGGAGGGGTAAGGGTGGCGAGGTATTTCAGCCGATGTCCTTCCATCCCTTCGTTTGTCCATCTATCTGTCTACCTGTATGTCTGTTTGTCTGACTACCTGTATGTCTGTATGAATACATGTATTTCTGACTACATGTTTTATCTATCCTCTCTGACTCTTCCTCTTTTTTTCCTTTATCGCTATCATCAAAAAGGCTCTTCACAAGCCTTGGCAACGACTAGTGTGCTCGTGTGTGTGTGTGTGGTAGAGGAGAAATGGCCTGCCCTAACCCTAAGCAAGTTAGTATCATCTGGAGATACCCAGTGCTGACTACCCTAGCACGAAACATACCCCAGCCCTGAGAGCTGGATATGCTCTAGATATGTTCTAGCACTGACTCTGAAGATCCCCTAGCACTTGCTATAAACAATGGATGTTAAGACATATGTAAACAATCTCTTCTTCACTGTCTTATCTTCCCCAACTCTCTATGAAAGACAGATACTTCAGTTTACTATGGGAGACAGATACTCCAGTTTACCGATGGTCAGCTGCTGGCATGCGCTGCATACAGGTTCACAGTTAAACACCGTGTGTACGTACATACATGATTACTCATAAATATAAACAGGGCTTCACCAATGAAACAGCATCCCAGAAGGAGTATCTCACGTTCCAGTCTGGTCTGATTTTCAGCGGACTTCTGATCTAAACCGAGAGAAAGTAAAGCTTATAGACATTCCCAGAAACTTATGAGAACATTTTATGTACGCAGTGCGCGCTTGTCTGTATATGTGTGGGTCTGTGTATGTGTGACAGAGAGAGATGAGAGAGAAAAGCGTGAGAGAAAGCGGGCAATGTAGCGAATGTTCACAACTTGTTTCGCTAAACCTCGGTCAGACCTTAAATGTTTATCGAGCAGAACATAAAAGCACCACGATAATACCTGTAGATTGTAATAATGGGAAAAGCACGTAAAAATGAAATGTTTGATAATCCATCATCATTAAAGCAGAAGAAAGCAAATTTGTGACTATCTTTACATAAGTATACTCCAAAATCATCAGAGCACTTCACAACTGATATTCAAGTAGAACGTTGTGACCTGCACCAGTGGGTCATCATTTCAAATTACAGATGAGGTAACCAGAATCGGCGGATATCGCCTTGCCAACGTAAAAATAAGCGTTAATCTGCGCATGCGTGCGTCACAACATGTAACTCCTCTCCGTTCTTCCTTTCTTTCGTCCTCTCTTCCTCTTGTCTAAAGAAGAAACAATGAAATCAGGCCCTCGATCATCATCCCTTCTCTCCATTCCTCCTTTCTCCCCCTCGCTCCCCTCTCCCTGCATTGTCTCAAGATCCATGCCGTGATGTACATCTGGTCACGTGACTGCCCTCTTTCTTCAGCGTTGGCGCCTATGCCGACCTTCACCACTCATTCACCTTCCCTCCCTCCCCCTTTTTTTCACCCCTCCTACCCATCCCGCCCATCGCCAACCCCCCCCCCCATCCTTTCGCTTATCCCAACCCTTCCTCAGTCTCGCTTTCTCTAACTGTTCATCGATTGATCTACACCATGAGCCGCTGCTCTCGTCGACCAACGAAACGACATGGTGGAGTGTATGGCAGAGAAATCCGCCAGAGGGCGCTGCTGGCTGCATGGCTGCTCACGGAGAGGACCTGGTCAAAGGGCGCCGCGCATGCGCCAGCCATACCGGCCTACCTTCCCGACACGGCATCGATCCGCGGGTCGAACCCAACAACGCATTGTTCAGACAAAATGCTTAAAGGCTATACCGAACGGCTCGCGATTTTTTAAAAACAGATATAGACAGATATTGATAAAATATATCTACGTAGCAACTTATAGCGTCTTACGCCTAGCCGTTTATACAAGATCGCGTTTTGTACCTGGAGCGCTGGACTACAGTACTACATGTACGTCACTCAAGTGCTGTGGCACCCACTGTGGCTGTTATCTGCGAGAAGCGCAATAAGATTCCATCGGACAGTTTTTACTTTCCACCAAAACAGAGTCAGTTTAAGTTTAAATGAAAAAGCATGATATTTTTTTATAGCCATGAAGCTATTAAACTTACTTTATAAAATATTTCTAAGATGAACTGTAGTAAAATGAAGCATCTCAGACGATGCAGGCTCTGACCCTTCAACTGCCGAGTGGTGTCGCGGTACTCAAATTCTGCGAGAGAAGTTATATCTGATGAAATGCGATAAGAATACTTACTAGACTTTCTTCTGTCGTAAACATTGGGTTCAAGCTTATTCATATCAGTAGATGAGGTGTGGGACAATAATGTAGTGAAATGGACGTAGTAAGTCTGTTTCAGATGTTTCTTGGCTGACAGTCTGCTTATAAGGGGGACTCAGATCTGGAAATTCTCTATCTTCACTTGCTTACTCGAAATAAACTTCTCATACAGTGTTCGTCAGCCGCGTAGCTATCCTGTCATTTATTTATCTATACTTAATATAACTAATTTATTCTTATCATACCCTCTGTAATCCTGTGAACCGTCAGATTTAGTTGCGCTTCTCCTGTAAGCTGGTAAGCATGGCTTTTACCTGTAGGCGGTCGAGATTATGTTCTCTCGGAATTCTAACTCTGTGAGTATTCAGAGCCAGTTCTACATATAAATCTGCGCGCGCGCGCGCGCACACACACACACACACACACACACTGACGTATCTATCCTCTTCACTGGCTGCAGACCTGCTGAGTCCCATCACACGTGCGGCTGTTCACTCCTCGGGACCAAAGTCCCAGACGACACTAGCAGTCAGGGATGCCCCTCCCCCCCCCCCTGTTCCCTGACACTGATCCAGTGGCCTTTGCGAACGCCACGTCCCGAAGGTCAGTGAACGAGAGTTACTGCCGCTGGTCTCACCCCAGCAAGAACTAAATTAGAGTTTGCGCCTGTCCCTGCTCTGATGAAGAAGTCCGTGTGGCCCACGTGACTTTAGGGATGTTTCTAAGCTTTCCTGTGTCTCTATGACTCCTGAGAGCATATGTTTTCTGATTTAATCAACAGTTTCAGGTGTGAATGAAGGTGAATTCTATTCCCGCTTTGTACGAGGAAAACAATGTTCAGGGTTTTGTGACATGTCGACTGCTGCATACAGTTACAAAATTTTAATACTTACAAAAAATAAATAAGTAAGTAAATAAAAAGCACAAAATGCTTACATCGAAATGTATCAAAGTGGGACGCTAACATAGCTCTGTCAGCAGACAGGGTCTTGCTTTAGTAGATCTGACACGGTGTCCTGCCCTAACAGACATGTGAGAGGATATCTTATTCTAAGATATTTCACACGGTATCTTATCGAATCCAACAGATACTCTACCCTGCAATAACAGATGTAAAACAGATAAAGTACAGTGTCTTCCCCTCTGGACTTAAGCAGCGACCGTAGCTCAAGGTGGACGGCTCTCCTCCCTTTCTACCTCCCTTTCCACCATCTACTGCAACTTCGGTGATGTCTCTCCCAGAAAATTAGTCACACTCTGTCCTTGTTGTTCACATTTCTGCTTATTCCTGCGTTGTACTGATTGTATATCCGCTTGCCTCCTTGTGTAAGGACCTGTCGCCTACAGTCAATAATGCGTTAACTGTGAATGAATGAGTGAGGATGTGAAAGTACCAACTACTCAAGGTCGAGTGGAATATAGGGCTACGACGACAGAATAGGATGCACCATGTCAAGTACTTCATCCTGTATCGGGTCTTAAACAAAAGTAAGGAAGAAAAAAGGGGAGTCAGAATTTCTTCCTGTAGGGAAAAGGGGAGCAGTTTTATTATTTGGTAAGCTGAAAGCACAGTACTAGTTTTAGTTGGCCTTCTAATTCTTATTCAGTTTTTTTTTATTGAAGGTTGGATAAAAGGATCCTGTCCATGCATCGGATAAGTGCGTGTGCACTGGCAGATCAAAGGCAAAAACAATTGTGATCAGAAGAGTTCAGAAAGAGGAAATTATTTAAACCAGTGTGAGCTTTTCGTTTACACAGTTTCATTCCCCAGTTCCCTAGTAGTAACAAGACCTAACTTTTGGAAACGGATAAAATTGTGATCCAAGTGACTACTGTACTCGTCTTTCTATGCCGTACTGAGCTGCGTCACTAAAGTTGCTGCTACTTAGGCCCACGTTGTCAGACTGCTCCGACTGACTGCAGATAAAGTTATCATTGCATGTTATCAGACTGCTCCGACTGACTGCAGATAAAGTTATCATTGTATGTTATCAGACTGCTCCGACTGACTGCAGATAAATTTGTTATTGTATGTTATCAGACTGCTCCGACTGACTGCAGATAAAGTTATCATTGCATGTTATCAGACTGCTCCGACTGACTGCAGATAAAGTTATCATTGTATGTTATCAGACTGCTCCGACTGACTGCAGATAAAGTTGTTATTGTATGTTATCAGACTGCTCCGACTGACTGCAGATAAAGTTATCATTGTATGTTATCAGACTGCTCCGACTGACTGCAGATAAAGTTATCATTGCATGTTATCAGACTGCTCCGACTGACTGCAGATAAAGTTCTCGTCTTTTCTCTGTTGTCAAAGTCTATGCTAAACGTTACGGTGACGTTCTGTGCTGTCGCTGAAAGGTGAACGGGTTTGTCTACCTGCCTGACGATTTCAGCAAAAAGTCTTCATTGCAAAACCGTCCTTTTTGGCCGTAACTACGGCGCTGTCCGACACCATGACACGTGTCTACGGTGCTGTCCGACACAGCGACACGTGACTCCGGCGCTGTCCGACACAATGACACGTATCTACGGCATTGCCCAACACAATGACACGTGGCTACAGCGCTGTCCGACACAATGACACGTGACTCCGGCGCTGTCCGACACAATGACACGTATCTACGGCATTGTCCAACACAATGACACGTGACTCCGGCGCTGTCCGACACAATGACACTTGTCTACGGCGTTGTCCAATACAATGACACGTGGTTACGGCGCTGTCCGACACAGTGACACGTGACTCCGGCGCTGTCCGACATTAAGGAGCATTTGCATGAACTGCAGCCCTCATCCGCACTCAGCTTTCTGGCTGTGCTGGCCAGATCGATCAGTTCCTACAGCGTGAAACTAATATAATATAATATAATTCTACAACATCACGTTGACATGAGACCAAGTCTGCAACGTAGGTCCTCGCTCCTGAAACAGTTTAGCGTCTTTCTCCAAGTCGGTGAACAAAAGCGCCCAGGCTAAGCGAAGCTGAGGTGTTCAAGATCACGCCATTTTCTGGCATTTGGTAAGAAATACTATCGCCAGGGTATGGTGATCAACATCACAATCCGCTTTCATCAAAATTCTAGATGAATGATTTTAAGTAATTTTTAAATGTAAACGCTGAGTGTAGACTGAGTGTGATTACGTGTGTAGGCTGAGTGTGATTACGTGATGGGCTGTTGAACGTGCTTTGTGTGTAAAGACGAAGCACATTTCTCAACCAAAGACATGTTTGTTAGCCGATGCGCCGTCAGACAGGGTCAAGTATTGTGAGAAACATGTCACATGTCGGTATTCATGGATGATAAACATGCACTCCGTCTTTGTCTCATCGTTAGTTTTATGTGCAGTGGCTCAAGCCAAGAACCGGAATCAAAGACAACAGCCATGGGAAACACTTGAACCTCACAACAAACAAGAGAGATTGAGAAAAGCTGATGACAAGAACACGAGCGGTACAGCTAAAAGGCTGTAACAGCATCTGACAGCAAAAGTGCAACAAACAGCTGTAAGACGCCGACTATAAACAACTGTTGGTCAGATGTTGGCAAGTGGCGGGCGGAGAGATCCTGGCAAGACTTCCTGAGAAGGCGTGTCTTTGCCTCTTGGTCCACAGTCTGCAGCTGCATACCCAGTCCAGCCCGTATGAATGTTATTCGAGCCCAGTGATAATATGCTCCACTTGTGTTATGTTAATGTCACACCAACGTCACACTAATGTCGCAATAATATGATGAGAACTTCAGTCGGTGTCATCTGTAAGATGATTATTACATTTAAAGGTATCCACTCCAGTGTTTCTCCCCGACGGGTCCAGTCGTCCAACTAAATGCGTCTTCATTTTTTTTCTGTCTTGTCAATCGGCTTATTCCGTCTCTCCATCCATCATTTCTCTCTCTCTCTCTCTCTCTCTCTCTCTCTCTCTCTGTCTTTCGCTGCGTCTGTCTCTCTGTCTTTGATGCTCCTTTCATCCCTCCACCTTTTAATGTTTCATTCCTCAATCTTTAAGCCCACTAATTGCCTACCTTCGCGCAGCATTTAGTAAATAAACAAGTCGTTTTCTTCTTTGACCTTAATACTGACCAAAACTATCGGTCGACCGGCTACGCTCCCACCCCAACAGGATAACACACAAATAATTGTGTCTATGTGGATGAAGAAATAGAGAGAGAGAGAGTGCGCGCGCGTACGTGATTGTTCATTGTATATTTACTAGGGCGCTTAAGTGTGGGCGCAAGAAATCCATCCCTGTTTTCCTCACACTTTTCATTTATCCTGAGCAATCGTGAAAAGACTTAAAGGGAAATGCTAATGAGGTGGCAAGGAAAGATGTTGACGTTTTGAAAGGTTTCTGCTAAAAGTTTCGATTTGGAAAGATCGGTTTAATTACAATCACACACACACACAGAGTATTTTACTGAATAATTGTCGTGAGAAAAAAATTGCCTTTGATTTAAATTGACTATAATCACGTTTTACCCAACATCGCCTTTAGCACATTTTGTAACTTCATCGTGTGTTGTATATGTGTGATATGCATTATCTTGTATCGGTATGTGTGTGATGTGTGTTATTTTGTGTCTTATGTGCATTATCACGTACGCAGTGAGAAATATTCTTCCTTAAAGATTAGGCTTGACACTGACGGTGCAGAAACTGCGGTTAGAACGATCGAAAGGGAACTGGACATTTTCGGCATACTTTTGAGAAGCACAATAGTTCGATTCACTAGATCTTGCAACAAGCGAAAATGACACCTATAGTTTTTAAACAATTATGCTAAAGGAAGAGTGCTCTCTGTGCACCAGCTTTCATGCTATTTTGCGAAAAAGATATCCTTTGCACTACAACAGTTTTTTTTTGGTGTGGGCGGGGGGGGGTCTCTTTGCCATGTTGACCATTAGTTACCGCTGTGTTACTCTCTTACTCTTGGAAACATCATCCTCTGTCTTTTCCACTTTCGTCAGCTCGGCCTCGCTGTACTCCAGTTGGAAACTTTATGGCACGATCCCCACGTCCATGATGCCAGCTCTACGAGGCTCATACTTCGGAGACTGAAAGTCAACTCTTGCTCTGGAATGTTGCCAAAGACATCATTACACAGCAAAACATGGCGATCTACTAGCACCGCCCTGGAGATGTGTTTGAGATGCAACTCTAAGTAAATTATTGTTTTGTATCCCAAAATGTTGAGCAAAAATGATTCAGAACATCAGCATCTGTAATTCAGCATGACTTGTGTGTTTGGCTTGCGTTGCCCTTTAACGATTCTCCTTATGGTATTCTTCACGTATCTAATTCCGGTCTGCAGCCGTTTAAGATGGCTTAAACACTTTCCCACATCTGTATTATGTGTGCTATTCAATAATACTGTAATAATTCCTTCTTGCTAGTAGGCAGGAAGAGTAAGGCGCGGGTTAACCGGTCTGTGCAAAACAAAAAGCCGTTAGAGACTGCGCAGTCAATGGCGCAGCCATTCATCACGCGGATGCTATGGGGACGAAGGGGTGGATGGGTGTGGGGATGATGGCGAGTCAAACGCAGCAAGATTATTGTCTAGCGAGACATCACATGGAGAATTTCACAGGAAACAAAGCTGATAATTCAATTGTGCTAGCTTGTCGTTAACAAAGCCGATAATTCAAATATTGTAGCTTGTCATGAACGAAACTGACAATTCAAATGTGTTATCTTGTCATCAACAAAAGGAAGAAGACCTATAAAAAATAAACAAAATAACTAAACATAAAATAACTAACATTATAAAACACCAGATTTAACAGACTACATTCAACACAAACTTTCAAACGACGAACCGATTTTCATTCAGACTAGCCTTCGCTAATCAGACATTAAGTCAAATTAAAAAGCATCAAATTAAAAACCAAATTCTGCTGCTAGATTTATCACCATCCCATAGCTGTGCCTATCGGTAAGAGTTTAACCTTTAGGTGTTTTCGGAAAACTTCAGCTTAAAGATATTTTTGAAAGTTGTCTATGTCGGACGCGCACCGGCAGAGAATTAGGAATGGCAGGAAAGACCAATACAAAGATAGAAAAATGGCTGCGATGTTTTGAAAGACGCGCTTCTGGTCCAAAGAGATGCTCGTATTTACTTTCTGTGCATTCATCCCCGAAGCTCTTACGACCCTCAATTTAACCCGCCATCATGTCTTTGTTCATAGTCCGCCGAGTTGCTTCCCTTCACCGAACACGGTAGTCGTCCCTAAATGGACATGTCATTTTGTCACAACAATCGACCCAGCCCTCTTGCTGCTAATTATCAAAATCAGAAGCAGCGATAACACAAGAGCTATAAATACTATAATCACATGAAATAAGACAGGAACCTGCATTTTTTATCCCCCCCTCCCCCTTACCTGGCGGAGTCATTTAATACTTTTAATTAAATTCCGCGTTTTACGAGATCGGGTTCAACGATCTGTGCGCCGTTACACAATCGGATGTTGGGAGAGTATGGCAGGCGATGTCCTCACAATCTCGTGGGTCGGCAGAAATCATTGAACACTTGGTTTCCGCTGCCACCCTCCCGACCAATGTCGCACACCCGTTCAACGTTGTGTCCAATCAAGTTGTAATGGCCGCAGTTGGACTCTCCCCGAGCTATTGAAAGAACACCGTTCTTGCAACTACTGCACGCTGAACATCAGCGACATCTACTTTGTTGACAGGCTCCAGCATCTTCAGTCGTAGTCAATTAGTTCCCGTGATGCTCAGCTTCTACTGTTTAGTAGGACGTTAACGGTCGATGTTTCTTGATCTCACAAACTCTGGTTGTTTGAAGGTTTTCTGGAATATGTCGACCTACAGTGATATCTACCTCACCACACGGTTCTGTCTTTGCTTTGTTCTTCTTTTTTCCATCATCGACTTGCGATCGGTGTTGACAAGGGACTCTTTACATGGCTACATGTGATGTGTACAGCGCCGTGGCCTTGCCTGTAGTGCCGGAACATTGCGCGATAGAAGTAAAACTGCTTTTTTAAAAATCAGTATTCGGTGTCCCTTCATTTTGTAAGCCGCAGAGACGTCTTCAGACCCGACACTGTGTGATGAGGTGACCATGGAAACTGTAACACTTGGCAACAGTTTGTAACTGACTAGTCTGGCTCTTTTGGCACCGACAGATCTTACACCGACCGGCGATAACAAACAGGAATGCATTTCTTGGCAATTTTTTTTTTTGAGTCAGAAGCGCATTTCCAAGGATCTCTCTGTGACTTTCACTTCTGAGAAGACAACATCGTTTAAACTGGGGGTCTGGCGATTTGACCATCTGTACGCTGAAGAAGCTGATGTCAATCTCGGTATAGATGGAACCTCAATCTTTCACATTTTCTATCTAATATTTTATTCACCTGGATAAGTGTGTGTGTGTGTGTGTGTGTGTGTGTGTGTGTGTGTGTGTGTGTGTGTGTGTGTGTGTGTGTGTGTGTGTGTGTGTGTGTGTGTGTGATTGTTCTTCTGAACACAACTCTTGTTCATCCTTTGTTGCAACACATCGTGGAGATCGTCCATGTGAATACAACAACTTGCTCCTCGTCCATCTCAGCACCACTCTTCTGGTTCTTTCATCTGAACACTTCTGTTGATTCTGATTCTCATTTGCACGACAGACGACGCACTCCCCCTTTCTATCATTCTTTCTATTTTCCTGGTTTATTGGTTATGTCATTGGCATTTTAAATGGTTTATTTCATTGGTTTATGAAATTGGTTTACTGGTTTATTTTTCCCTTTTTCAGCTGCTCCATGCTTTTTTATGACATTGTTTCATGGGTCTTTTCTTCGTCACCTATCTTCGATGTAATGGATGCATTCCTAATGTATCGCTAATCCTCTCAGGCGAATACTGCTTCCTTTCCATGAATTAGCGGAACCTGAGAAAAATGGGGAACAATCTGATGATATGCCTGTTGCCCTTCATCAGAGGGAACTCTCACAAAGTTGTTAATATTTCATGATTGATTGGCACTGGTTTAAACAGGGAAAGAAAAAGAGATGAATGAGTCAGTGCGCTTGTGTGTGTGTGTGTGTGTGTGTGTGTGTGTGTGTGTGTGTGTGTGTGTGTGTGTGTGTGTGAGAGCGAAAGTGTGAGTTTGTACTTGTGAGTGAGCGATTGTGTGTGTGTGCGCGCGAGCGAGTGAGCAATTGTGTGAGTTTGCGAATGTGTGAGTGAGCGAGTGTGTGAGTGAGTAAGCGAGTGAATTAGAATGAATGGCAAGGTAAAAGTGTTTCTAATAAAACACTCCCTGTTTGCTGCTGCACGATAACTGCAATTTAAGCGCAGATAAAACTAACAACACAAGATTTCGTTTATCTGCTCCTCCGATTCAGTAACCGATTGATTTTAAAGGAAGAACTAAGTCAACGGCCCTAACCAGGAAACATCGATCTACAGTCCACACTGACGTCACGCTTTCTTCCATCTCTCCTTTTTTTTCTTTCTTTCTCTCTCTCCCTCCTCTCCCTTCCGCTCTTCCCAGTCGATTGACTGTCAGTCCGCCCAGCGCCAGCTTTCCTCCCAGTACACATGGGCACTCATTGTCATCTCTGCTCCACGCAGCGTCCCGCCCTTTCAAACCTCTTGCACAAAAGGTAACGGCTGTGAACTCATTAATATTCAACAGGAGACAAGAAACGGCGTTTCTAGCGTCCAAGGTTCTTACACCAGTGCGCGGAGAAGGTCAAGGTAATTACCGAGCTCGCTATATTTTAATTTAATGTAGACTTGTCATGGTACAACGATGTCAGGATAGATTTTTCCCCTTCCTTGCTGCTGGTTAGCTTTGACCAGAAGTGTGGCGCCTCTGGACCTCATAATGATTCTTCCCTCCTTCCCCTGGCTGCTACATTCCAGCGAACTTGTATTTTCTTTGTCTGTCTTTTATTGGGCAAGATCTTTGCTCTTTGACCTTTTTGAGACTTGACTGAAGAGGTTCTTAAGTCCGAAATTAACTCTTTACAGCTCAATACTCTACATGTAGAATCGAAAACTCACATTTACTCTGTGGATGAGCAGTAAAAACTGTAAAATACATGACAGTACTGGGGTCCTGTAAATAAAATAGGCCTTACAACGGACGTGAATGTTGTCTGTCTGTTCCTCCATTCTATTTTTCTCTCTCTTTCTTTCTTTGGGCACACCTTTCCTTCGGTTTAATATTTAACCACTAGTGTAAAGGGTGGATAGCTGTCCGCCCTATGTTGTCTGTGAGGTCCTATTCACAAGTACCAAAGTCTGCTTGCTGTGCAGTGGATCGCATTCTAGGGTCAAACAGACAAAACGTTTTAATATTTAATTACACAGAGCACAATTTCAGCTGAAAGAAAATGTTCCCATTTACAGCTAGAAGTCGATCGACATTTGTGTAAACCAAAACTAACGTACCTCCCACCAGCAAGAGGAAAGAATGGTTGGATCTCGTGACCTGAACCAGTCGTCCAGTAGAGATGTGTTTAGGTGATTTAACATGTTGCCCGTGTGACCAGACTGTCAGAGCGACGGATGAGATAGCTCGTGCATTTCCTTTCTTCATTCATTTTCATCTTCTGCATTTTTTTCACCTTTTCGTGCTTTTTTTTTCTCCCAGACGGACGAGTACAGCCAAATGAAAGAGAGAGAGAGAGAAAAAAAGGGGGGGGGCAATCAACATGCAAGTGTGGAGGGGGGGGTCTGTCAATCAGCACATCTCAGACAGCAGCAGCGAGAAAAGTCGCAAAAGTTGGTGATGTCTTCACCTGCCTCTCCGGTCAACGAGCTATAGGATTACTGGTGATGGTGATGATGATAATCTTGATGAACTGAGAATTCTCGTGGCACGGGCAGGATCCAGCATAACATACAATGGGTTTTCTAGGGCTCATGTGTGTGTGTGATACAGCCCCTATTTGTTTAGAAATAAACCTGAACAGCTATTTCGATTGAAGATGTGTGTCATTAGGTGTGGTGCACAGAAACTGGGTAAAGCAGGTGCCTACACAAATAACTAGAGCTAAATGAGGTGGCGAACAGGCTATGACTAATGCCTCACTCACTGGAAAGCAATCAAATCTCACAGGTACAAAAAAGAGTAACAGGTACAAGTGTAGATTCAAAACGGTGACATGTTACAGAGAGTGAGGGACATGTTACAGAGTGAGGGACATGTTACAGTAAGTGGAATGTTACACAGCATGAGGGACATGTTACAGAGAGGAAGGGACATGTTACAGAGAGTGGAATGTTACACAACGTGAGGGACATGTTACAGAGAGGAAGGGACATGTTACAGAGAGTGGAATGTTACACAACGTGAGGGACATGTTACAGAGAGGAAGGGACATGTTACAGTGAGTGGAATGTTACACAACGTGAGGGACATGTTACAGAGAGGAAGGGACATGTTACAGAGAGTGGAATGTTACACAACGTGAGGGACATGTTACAGAGAGGAAGGGACATGTTACAGAGAGTGGAATGTTACACAACGTGAGGGACATGTTACAGAGAGGAAGGGACATGTTACAGAGAGTGGAATGTTACACAACGTGAGGGACATGTTACAGAAAGGAAGGGACATGTTACAGAGAGTGGAATGTTACACAACGTGAGGGACATGTTACAGAGAGGAAGGGACATGTTACAGTGAGTGGAATGTTACACAACCTGAGGGACATGTTACAGAGAGTAAGGGACATGTTACAGAGAGTGGAATGTTACACAACCTGAGGGACATGTTACAGAGAGAAGGGACATGTTACAGAGAGTGAGGGAAATGTTACAGAGAGTGGAATGTTACACAACCTGAGAGACATGTTACAGAGAGTAAGGGACATGTTACAGAGAGGAAAGGACATGTTACAGAGAGTGGAATGTTACACAACCTGAGAGACATGTTACAGAGAGTAATGGACATGTTACAGAGAGGAAAGGACATGTTACAGAGAGTGGAATGTTACACAACCTGAGGGAGATGTTACAGAGAGTGAGGGACATGTTATAGTAAGTGGAATGTTACACAAAGGAAGGGACGTGTAACAGAGAGGGAGGAACATGTTACAGAGAGTGAGAGACATGTAACAGAGTGAAGTACATGTTACAGTAAGTGGAATGTTACACAAAGGAAGGGACGTGTAACAGTAAAACAAATTATGCAAAGTGAGTGATGAGTTACAGTCACATGTTACAGTAAGTAACACATTACACAACGTGGTTCACGCGTTAGAGAGTGAGTGACAAAAACATTACAAATGATGATTACCTTACACGGTCTGGACATTATTGGTGTGTTGATAATAACTAGAGAAAATGGAGAAAAAGAAGAGAAAAAAGGTTTTTTTTAAAAAGTTTACGAGGAAAGAGGGAAGGAAAAAATAACGAACGGAAGAAAGGAAGGAAGAAAGGAAAAAAGAAAGAAAGTTTTGAAAGGAAACAAAGTCTATGATGCAGACGTGTTGTTGCTGTTTGGTGACTTCTGACTGAAAGAGGAAATCGCTACAAACACTTTACCTCGTTGAAGAACTAAAAATCAAGGATAAGCCTTCTATACAACAACATAATGCGGCTTTGTGGTCGACGCACAAACGTTTCGATGACCCATACATCAACCTGTCGAGAGCAACTAGTGCAAGGGAGGGAGCTCTGAATATAGTCAATAAGTCGCATGTAAGTGGTAATTAAGTCTCCCTCGGAAAAGAGTGAACGACGAAATTATCTACGGTGATGCTCGTCTGGCGTCGTTAAAGGACACACCCATGCTTGTTATTGCTACTTGAAGATAAGGTTTAACATCCTCTCGTCTGAGTCTAGAAATAACTAGAACCAAGCACTGGGGAGGACCACCCCCCCCCCACGTCCCCTCAACATACACACAAAGAGAATTGTCGAGGTGGGTGGATGCTGAATTTGCTTTCCACTGTACTCGTCAAAGACTCTATCGGCAACGACCATGACACTGATTTCAATAATGTCACTGCACCTCGTGCATCTCAATCAGGTGCAACACTAATGCACTGACATTCGCATGCCTAGCGCGTGTTGCCGAGTGAGCGGTGGAGCCAGTGGTTCATGTGCGGTGCACGGGAATCTTTCACGAGTCGTAACCTTCTCATAAAGTAAGCGAATTGCTGTCAGTTGGTCAGTGTTTATGAGAAGCTCGTCCTCATGTCCAGAATTCGTGTTGATGATACCACGTGAGTGCAACTCCGAGGTCAAAGGTCATTATCTTCCATATTCACGGTAATTCCACACTGTTTTATGAAAACTGACATTGTAATACCACAAATATTGCGATGGAGATTTAATTTGTCCATCTTAGCCGTGGTACTTGTGTCTCGTTCATACCTCATAACCGTGATACTTGTCCTACCACGTGGCACGTGATGAGCTGTTTGCAACCAACAACAATTCGTTTGTCAGAAGCGTTGAGTGGTTTGCTTGGTTTGTCTGGCTTTACGGTGCAGACTATAGAGTACATCCCCTTCTCTTTTCCTGCTTGAGCCTGTTTTGTTTTTCTTGGCCTGACACCAGACTGAGCTCTTGGTGTCCACGGAGATGTACTGTGTCCTGCGTGGCCACGGCGGGTCTTAGCTGAACGATCCTTCCATGGCTGAATCTGACTCACTTGGTCCCGGGCTGGTTTTTAATTACAGCCTGTCAACCATGAACTAATTTGGTTCGGTGATCTAGGTTCCGTTTCCTAATTTGACCAAATCTATAGCTGACAAATTGAAAATATCCTGAATGAGCCTTGTTCACGACCTCTCTTCAAACCGAGATTTAGAGCGCATTTCTTCCTGGTAAAGACCGACAGTGAGATCGACGATGATCGCTGAAGCAGGGTAAAATCGCTTTTGTGGCCATTTAGCACGGGGAGGAGGGGGATAATGGATCAAGGGAAACGTGATAAACAGGGATGGAAGGTGTGGAGAGAGAATGAGATTGTGTTCTGTAGATGACTGTGTTCTGTGTAACGAAAGGGGTGACGAGAGAATGGATCTGTGTTCTGTAAATGACTGTGTTCTGTATATAGTGGGGTTTTCTGCTCCAGCCTTCTAAGCCTGCTCGTCATCCTGGCTTCTGTGCTGCCTGTAAGTATGGTCTGCTTTCCCGAAAGACGATCCCGTCTGTGCATGATTCCTAAGCACTAAATGTCTTTTGAGCTTAGCGGGATTTTATTTTAAATCTTTTATCTGTTTGAGTTAGTATTTCCTTAAAACTGATGTTTCTTAACTCTATTTAACTCTATTAACTCCCGACCGGTACGAATCGCCCTATTAAGACACGTACTTCGTTTACCAGAAGCGCGTTTCGAGGCTCTCCATTGCCTCACAGTGGCGTAGCAAGGGTGGTGCGCCCCACACCAGACATCAGGCAAAATTTATGGGTAAGAGGCATCAAATTCATCAAAAAAAAATTTTTTTTCGTTTACTAGTCCGTTTGGCAAGAAAAGAGTGCACAACGGCTACTGCGCACATTTTAGTGCCTGAGTACCATTTTCTATTGAACGCATCACAGTCAGCGCTTTAGGCACCAGTTTTAATCGAATTAATGACGCACAGGGTTACTTTCAGAAAAAAGGACTTTCCATCCGGGATTGTGCTCTCAAAATTAAAGCGCTAAAAACTTTTCTAACCGACAGTAGAGACAGAATCACCGATACCAGTGTAAACTTTGCAGAAAGCGTGTGCTTGGAGTTTTGGTATCACCACGGTCCAGGAAGACGTATTCGTCTGAAAAATATAATGTCTGGAGAAGAAAGTGCTGATGCTGGTCTCTCGTTCAAGAAAAAAAATTGGAAAGAAATATGTTCTTCGACGTACAGAGTCGTTCACGAAATAACGAGTAGATTTGAACAGCTTCACCAAGTTGCAGAAAAGTATGAATTTCTCTCTCCTTCGCAACTGTTGAACGCCAGATTCGAGATCAGTCGACGACATCGACAAGGCTGAGCTCATTCTTGAAAGGAAACGACTTTAAAATTTTGTTGAGGCTTCTTCAGAAAAGGCAGCGATCAAAGAACAAGGTCCTTTCGAATTTTTTAATTGTACTTACCAGCACAAATGGAGTGATTCCGTTCCAAACATTGCCATCATGCTTCGCATTTTCCTAACTATTGATGTCAGCGATCCACAATGAGTAATTTACGATTGACAAATCTTGCCATTTTGTCAATCAAGCACGACCCTCGTCAATAGGATTGATTTTGATAAAGTGATTAATAGCTTCGCTAGTCAAAAGGCTCGTAAAGTATGTCTGTAGTCTACCGGTTAAAACATTCATGATTCTGTACTTGTAACGTAACTTATAGGTTAACATTATTAATGACGAAATAAAATTGTTGCTTTCAAATTTTTTTAGTATTAATTTGGGGGCATCAACGGCAGTTCCGCAGCAGGCAGCAAATACCCTCGCTACGCCGCTGCTGCCTCACATACTTCACCTCCACAATCGATTGCAACCGAGCTTCGATGGGGCAGCGCTGTTGCCATTTCTTCCCCTACCTGCCGTTCACCTGTGTAATCAAAGCTGCCGAAGCGGCGGGTAAATCATTTAGCACATGCTGGTGTGGTGTGACATCACGTGACAAACCAGTGGCTTACCTATTGGAGCGTGACACCCCCGGCCCACCCAACCCCCATCAGCCCGCAAAGCCGGCGTGACGACGTTAAAACGCAATCAGCATGCCCGCCGCGCGCCGCTCGCCGTTTCTGATTAATCTTTCGTCACGTTCCGGCTGACTTGTTTGGTGGCCAAGTTAATTCGCTCAGCTGCCGTAGCAACCACTAGCCTTAATGCTGCGACGGGCGGCGAGGGTCTGTCGCCGTGTTAACATCCACTAGTGCGTGCTGGGCACGTTCGCTCCGCTCTGGTTGATAGTCCCATAAGGAGGTCTCTGGCCAAAGAGGTTGTGTAACTGCATTCAATTCTGGCGGATGGTATGCGGGTTGATGGTAGTAAACATGTTTTCAAACTGTATTGGTTTGCGTGGTTTGTTTGGTTTGACTACATTGCTTGTTTGCTTGCTTCATTTCCTGCTGTTTGTCTTCCTTTATTTTCTTTCATTGTACTAATGCGAGGATTAAATTGTTCCAATGTGAAAAAATAATCAGGTAAAGACGCAAAAAGTGTGTGAATTTCAGAAGCTAGAACAGGAACTGCTAGAATCTGTATCTACGTCAGCCCCCACCCATCTCTCTTTTTATTTCTTTCTGTCTCTTTCTTTATCGCTCCATCCTTCATTCCCTGCTTCCTCTTTCTTTTCTTTCTTTCTTCTTTTGTCCTCGTGATTGTTGATAGTAATGATGCCCTCGTGTGTTCTTCACATCAGTCTCCACATGTCCACGGCTATCACTGTCTGCATCAACACAAACCCACATCTCCACAGCTTGCACTGTCTGCATCCACACACACACACACACCCTCCACACAGTCTCCACTTCTTCTTTTGTACTTAGTTAATTACTTAGTTTATTTTCCCCTGTAAAGGGCGAGGGCTAAATGAAAAAAGCATGTCTCCCTTATGCTACCTCTCGTAAATAAAGAACTGAATTGAATTGAAAACCATCCACACAGTCCAGAACCATCCTCACAGTCCATACCGTCCCACACCTTCCTCAGTCCATAAAGTCCCACACCATCCTCACAGTCCATAAAGTCCCACACCATCCTCACAGTCCACACAGTCCCACACCATCCTCACAGCCCACACAGTCCCACACCATCCTCACAGTCCATAAAGTCCCACACCATCCTCACAGTCCACACAGTTCCACACCATCCTCACAGTCCATAAAGTCTCACACCATCCTCACAGTCCACACAGTCCCACACCATCCTCACAGTCCACACAGTCCCATACCAGCCACACTGCAGTCCATAACTGCAGTCCTCACAGTCCATACAGTCCCACACCATCCTCACAGTCCACACAGTTCCACACCATCCTCACAGTCCATACAGTTCCACACCATCCTCACAGCCCACACAGTCCCACACCATCCTCACAGTCCACACAGTCCATCCTCAAAGTCCATACAGTCCCATACCAGCCACACTGCATGCTGCGGTCGCGCCATGAACCACTTGGTATCGATCCGCTGGGCTGGGGCTCAAAGAGGGTTTGTTTATGAGCGGGGTCGCATCAAGAAAATGTGTCAGCCACTGAACAACTCCCTCTTCCCCCCCTTTCCAGGCCTCATCAGACTTCACGCGCGTGGGAAGCCCCAGACGTTGTCCAGCTGCTGACGACGGCGCCAAATCAGGGTTGCACGTCTCGTGGTCATGCAGATCAGCAGGAAGGCGTTTGTGTGTGTGTGTGTGTGTGTGTGTGTGTGTGTGTGTGTGTGTGTGCAGGGGAGGGGGAGAAAGAGTGGCACGACAGCGGCTCCTTTTTTGTCTGAGAGTGGAGCCAGAGGTCGAAATTACCCACATAGACCAGACAATCCTTCCGTCTTTGGGTTGTCTGCAGAATAAATAAATAAAAATACTGGAGACCACGCGCCTGCACCTAAACGACGAGATGGCAAGCAAGATGCTGGAAGCACGGTTCCTATCGAAGCTGAAATCATTGTGTCGAAAAAGCCCGCAGTTAGCTGAGCTGTGAAAAAGCACTAGGTAGCTCTCCTCCTTCACCTCCGACCCCTCATCCCTCAACGGCTCAGCATCACGCGACCATCCCATCACCCGTACAGTTTGGAGTCTCGAAGCCTTACCAAGAATGTTTCTTGTTACTCACAGATATCCTTCGTCTCTCTCTCTCTACCCAAACTAATCTTCAGACTCTGTATAACAGGCAGACATTTCTGAAAGTGTCTGCAATCCTCCGGGATGACAGGCATGTCCTGTCGAGAGAGTTTGTCCAGCTCCCATGGGGCCGCCGATTTTGTGTGCCTGCATGCAGGACTAACAGACGGCATCTGTCCTTCGTTGTTTCGGCCGTGCGCCTCTTGAATGGTGCTGTGCGAATGAATGAAACATGAATGTGGAAGTCTGTTTGGTGCATACGAATGTTGTATTGTGTGGGTGTGTTGTATGTGTGTTTCGTGTGTGTTGTGTTGTGTGTGTGTGTGTGTGTGTGTTTTGTGCGTTAAATTGTATCGAGATGTCACCCAATTGCCCTTTGGGACAAATAAAGTCTTATCTTATCTTATCTTATCTTATCCAGCACATACATCCACATACTGTGGAGTCTCTTTCACTTAAGAGTCCTCAGGTACGCTTCTACTCAGAGGGAGTGACCCTCCTTTACGTTGAGCCCGCATGCTACTTCGTATGTGAAGACCTTACAATCTTTGTTTCTGGACATCCAGGCAAAGTGACTAGCTGACAGTTATCTCCTGCAGGAAGCGGTAGAGACATGACAAATACAAACAAACTCTTCTCTTGGTCACCGTTTCCCATTCACTGATTCTGACATTTTTTATACCAATTTTGTATAAGTCTGTACCCTCTAAGTACAGAAAGAAGAACGAGTCTGTAATACTTCCTGCAATGAACAATGCATGCCAAGGACAACAAAGTGTGAGATGGTATGACAGCATCCAACACATTGTTAAAGAATGAGATGGTATAACAGCGTCCAACAAACTGTGAAAGAATGAGATGGTATAACAGCATCCAATTGACTGTAAGATGGTATAACAGCATCCAACAGACTGTGAAAGAATGAGATGGTATAACAGCGTCGAATTGAATGTAAGATGGTATAACAGCATCCAATTGACTGTAAGATGGTATAACAGCATCCAACAGACTGTGATAGAATGAGATGGTATAACAGCGTCGAATTGAATGTAAGATGGTATAACAGCATCCAACAGATCGAAAGAATGAGAGATGTTATAACAGCATCCAATAGACTGTGAAATGGTATAACAGCATCCAATAGACAGTGAGAGAATGTGGGATCCAGGGAGTTAATGTTACAAGATGTTATAACCTTTCACCTTTAGTGTGATTGTGCATATTTACGCGCGTCAGCTGACGTACAGCTGAACGACGTCATGTGACATAACAAAACATGTCTTAACCAAAGGAAGTGTTGAATGGCATCATCATCATCATCATCATCATCATCATCATCATCATCATCATCATCATCATCATTATTATTATTATTATTATTATTATTTGTCGTGTGTAACCTTTCAAGCAGACAAAATTCGCGACCTTTCGTGCCTTGATGTGGTGTCATGTTTTCTCAACAATACTGCTGCAAAACTGGAGCACAACACGAACTAATAAATACTTTCATAGCATCAACTAAAGCCTCGAATTCCAAATCAAGACAAACAAAAACGCCTTTCGATAAATTTAACAAAATCTGCTTTTGCTTCAGCTGTTCAAACGCTACATTGGCTGAACTACCAGGTATGACGAAAATCTGGTATTGTGCCAGTCGTCTGCTTTCTACCCACAATGACCCGAGGATACTTCCTTGTCTTACCACTTTATTGTAGTCAGTGTGAGAAAACAGAGGGTGTAATGTCAGTCCTGTTTTCGTAGATTCGTACCCAGAACTCGTCAGTGCGATCGGTACTCTGCGCTAGATACTCAAGATAAGTACTTTGCTCTGGACCGTCAGGATAAGCACTTTGCGCTGGCTGTCACCAAAAGCAATTTATTCCCCGTAGATGAAACTTTCCTACGTAAAAGAACACGACGACATCACGTTAAAATAATACATCACGTAAAACAGTACGACAACGTCACGTAAACTAATATATAAAGTTAAAATAATACATCATGTAAAATAGTACGAAGACGTGACGTAAAACCGTACGACGAAGTGACGTAAACTAATACATCGGGTCAAAATAATATATCACGTAAAACAGTACGACGACATCACGTAAAACAATACATCACGTAAAATAATACATCACGTAAAACAATACGACATCACGTAAAACAATACATCACTTAAAATAATACATCACGTAAAATAATACGACGACATGACATTAAATCCTTATCTGTCGTAGTAGATACAGATCATTTAACTGTCACATACGTGCTTTCGATCTCCATGCATCAATCAGGTTGTTACCACTAGTGAAGTATAAAAAAACAACAACCATGGGGTGTGGGAAAAGAAAGCACATAAAATGTCAATTTTAAAATCATTCTAAAATCTGTTATAAAAATTCTAACGATAAATAGCGCATCGTGGACTGTCTCAAAAACCGTTTCCAGCATGACAAAATCATGCACACCTCGAGTGCACGTGTTTTGATCTTGTCCGAGGGCGCACAATATTTCTGTTTGAAGTGTAAAGATTACGTCATTACGTCATTTTATCGCAATCACAAGAAGTGAGTTAGTCAGTTATTTGATTACCTTAATTAGCAGACGATTGTGAGTTCCGTGTGTACTGGAATAATAACGATTAAACTTTTCCTTAAATAATTTAAGGACTGAGAGAAGTTTTCAGTTCCAGCTTTTTCAGGATGACAAGGTTCTGAAAGTCAACATATTGTTACGAGTGTGGCTTTTCCTGGAGTTGTCTCATTTTAGTGTTGATCAGTACCTGTATATTAAAACACACGATCTTTTAAAATATTTGACCATACCGTTTGGACATCTCTGCCAATGTGTGTGTGTGTGTGTGGAACCTGCTGCTATGACCTACTGTTATTATTAGTGCTATTATTAGTAACTATTATTAATATTACATAAAATAGGCTCATAAAACATCATCTGCACTCCTTTTTTAAATATGCTGATCTACTAATCACGAACGATAATCGCGCTTCTGGAGCAACTACAGAGGCACTGTGTTTGATTTGTGAGAGATGTAAAAAGAACACAAACTGGTGCATGCATGTTTTGTTGTGCAAGATTATACATTGTTTGTTGGATGGCTTGCTTGGTGGATGGATGTATTCTAAAATGAATGTTACCTTATATGCATATGTTTGTTTTCATATTGTAAAATACTGTATTACATGCGTTATGTATCTGTGAATAAATGTTTAAAAATAAACTACAGAGGCACTCAAATACAGCTTTTAGATCAAGCCAAAATCAAACATTTCAAGAACATATCGCAAGAACAACATACATAGTTCTTAAAGAATTTATATAAGTACTGTATACCAGACCTTGCAACCATTGGTGCTATCCAAAACAGAAAAGAACGTACGGTAAACGTTAAAGGTCGACAACACCATCTCCTATCAATGTTTGGTCTTCGCCAACTCCATTACAAGCCACTCAATAGAAACGCGCTAAGACAACGGAAGCCTGTGTATGAGGGGATCTGAGCACGTACGTGTGTGTGTGTGTGTGCGTGTTTGTTGACAGGTTGTTGAGAAGAAGAGCGCGCCACCCGCAACCCGAAAGGAAAGCCATGCAGCCAGCGAGACTGGATGGGCTTTGCTCGTCACCGTGACAGCTGCTCAGTGCGGATCAATAGTGAAACTGTAGCACCACCATATCCAGCACAACTTTCTTCTCCCTCAACACTTATGGCCGCCGTCCTCGCTCATTTCGGTGGGGGGGGAGGAACGGGGGTGGTATATGGGGTAGAAAGGAGGGTGCACGTTGCAGGATATGTCCAGCGAGTGCCAGACAGAAAATTGAATTTTTATTACGAGGCCACCGATCTATCATTTAAGATGATAAATATATATTTAAAAAAAAAGCAGAAATCAACTGTGGTAAATGTGTACAATATTTTATATACAGCCAATCCATTCCAGCATATTTAATCTTGCTCGTCACATGTCATAATATATATCAATAGTACTACTGATATTGTATTAGCGATGTCTTTTTGTAGGAGTGAAAGCTGCTACAAAATAGCTCTTATAAAAGTTTAGAATATATTTTAAGTGCGAGAGAGAGTTGCATTACTATAATCATTCGTTTTGTTTCGTTATCAGGTCTTATTGTCAGAAGCTGTACAGTAAGACAACTATTAAAAGTACGGGATAGTGTGCGTAGAGGAAACAGCAAACTGGTCCACACCAAGCCATGGAGGGGGGGGAGGTAATGGTCACGTAGACAGCACAGTTGGAGTGTAGCAGGTACTTCTGGTCTGCATCAGGTCATATTTTCCTGGTTTGTGCCAAAGACATGATAATTTTCTGGTCTTTTGGGGACAGCTTTTTTAAAGTCTCGTGATCAGAAAAAAGGAAGGTGACGCAGAGTGAGAGAGAACTTACAGGACTTGGAGATTTTTTAAAGTCTCGTGATCAGAAAAAAAGGAAGGTGACGCAGAGTGAGAGAGAACTTACAGGACTTGGAGATCGGGAGAACGACAATAAAAGACAAGAAATTAAAGACAGTACTCGACTTTTTAACTTCTTTTTTTTACCACTTATGCATGCTCATCATTTAAGATCCACGTTTGCGCTACAAACAGTTTTGTCCACCTACTGCCAACTGCTAGTTTCAAACTTTGACTAGCTTCACGTATACCTTCGCGAAGACGAAGGACTACTACGTGACTGTCACGTACTATCACGTACTGTTAACAGTGATAGATCAAACATGGCTCCCTGTTCTTAAAACCAGGGATCTGTACAGATGGAGGTGCTGCGAAGTGCAAAGTGATGGTGTGTTACATTCGTGTACGGCAACAACACACTTCAGTCTGTGACACGTTTCTGAAATCGTCCACCTGCTGCATCGGCGTCTGCTACGTTGTTTCTGGCGCAGAATCATCCTAGTCAACGTACTGTAGGAGAACGAGTGAGGGCTACAAGTGTAAACCTGTTAACATGCTCATTTGAAGGACTGGCGGCAACAAGAGTATCTGGGATGTGCGTGTGTTATTAGCATCTGTATTCCCCTCCCTCCGTTCACCTCTTGACCAGTACGTCACATACTTCCTACCCCATACACAGTACGTCACATACCTCCCACATAAACAGTACGTCACAAGCCTACTCAATAAACAGTGGTATACAAAGCTAAAAAAAAAAAGAGCAAAGGATGAAGAAGAAGAGCTCTGACACGCTGTGTCACAAACTTTCTGTGGCGTGTGACTGGAGGACGGCGTGTGAGAGGCAATGACCATCGCTGTGTTGTGACATTGTTTACGGGGTCTTTAAGTCTATTGGAATCTTGACAACAATCGGTCAGAAGATGGCAACCTGTTTCTAGGGTTGGACGGCAAAGTTTAACTAAAGTCCAAATCTGCGAGAGACAAACATTTCTTGGAAAGTCTTAAGCTGTAGCCTACAACGTGTTGTCCACTTTGCTCCACACCATCCTGTCTCCGCTTATACTAGTTTATACTAGCAGACTTTAGGAACATTTGAATGTCACTGCCCGCACCTGCACCTATGTACGCAGCACTCACCCACACACCAGCTTTCCCACACTCCCCCACACGCACGCACGCACACACGAGAACTGAATTCGATCCACGACAGATTGTGAGACCGCACACCATTAGAGTGCATTTGACAACAGATGTCAATCAGTCATTGATATGGGCAGCTTTACCTGCTGCCCGGAGGTCCACGTCAGATATTTAACACGATGTAGGTTATTTATAAGCCAGAAACTTGATGGAAAGCCTACTTAACCAGAAGTCAATATATTTATTGCGGTATTTATGATAGAACGAAGAATGCTTTATGGTCGAATAAAGGAGACAATGAGAGACACAGACAGATACTACAACAATAATACAATCTTGATATACTATGTCGGGGGAAGGAGGTTGCTTTCCATACGGAAATACAAAAATCGCAGACGCTGGACTATCGGGAGTTTTTTTAGGAGGAGGGGACAGAACTTGCGCAGCAGCGAAACTCGTGCTTTGTCGCTGAAGAAGAAACAAATTTCTATTTTCTGACCAGAGCGAGTCAGTAAAGACTGATTTTCAAGATAGTAGCAGACGACTCATCTGAGGATCAGGGAGAGACTTTTTACAACCAATAATTTTAGGAATGCTGTTGCTGTTTCTAGAGAGTGGACGTTTGAATAACATAACAGATACTCCGATTATCTTCCGGGAAGCAAACTGGCTGACATGTTGAAATCCCTCCTAGGAACTTACAGAACAAACGTATGTCAAGTATCATTAAGTATAGCACTTATAGGTAGTATAGTATCACTGTGAGGTAGTATAAGTATCGCTGTGACATAGTATAGCATCACTGTGACGTATAGTATCGCTGTGGCGTACTTTATAGCATCACAGTGACGTATAATATCGCTGACATTTAGTAGAGTATCACTGTGGCGTACACTACAGTATCGCTATGAATGAGGAATAAAAAAAATCATGGCCGAAATCGTCGATGAAACGCAGTCCGTGGGCTGTGGGAATGACGACTGATGGTTACAGCACAGGACGAATATGAATATAAACTGGCAAGTGTGTGGCTGTGTGTGTATGTGTGTGCGTGTATATATATATATATGTGTGTGTGTGTGTGTGTGTGTGTGTGTGTGTGTGTGTGTGTGTGTGTGTGAGGGGAGGCAGTGGAAATAAGGTCCGGTGGCTACAAATGCCTTGAACATAAACTGGGAAGCTAGTGCATAGAATATGATGGGATGGTTGACAATGAAGTGGGCACACACACACACACACACACACACACACACACACACACACACACACACACACACACACACACATATATATAATTGTTCTCAGCCTCTCTCACATACATAAATACGTACGTATATAAAGAGAGAAAAAAGGAGAGATTGGTGAACAGACACACAGAGAGAAAGGGACTTTTATTAAGTGATAGAAACTGCTATGACCGAAAACGACATACCTTGCACCCTGTGACTGTATGATGGGCCAGCTCCACCCGGGCAAAGTTGCCCTTGCCCAGGGTGTGCCCCTCCATGGCGTAACGCCCAATACACTGAATCTTTCGCCCCATGACCAATGCACTGAACTCCTCCTGCTGCTGATGCTGTGCTGCCACTACTGGTACTTCCACACGTCACACCGTTGCCAGCCGCCGCGGGTCTTCATCGTCAGCGTCGTGGTCGTCTTCATCATGATGGTTGTCGCAACAGTTGTCCGGAGGAACATGATTGTAGGACAAGCTTTTTACACGCGGACCCACCCGGCCGCGCTGAAGAGAAGTGGGGTAGAGGAGGCCAAACCCCGCGCAGCCACAGTCGGGACCGTTGGTGCTGCCATGATGGCGATACAAGGCGGCTGCCGTCGCTGGCGTGGTAGTGGTGTTGTAGTATTGTCAGTGGTGGTAGTGGTGGTGGTGGTGGCGATGATGGTAGTGGTGGCGGTGGAAACGGCGATAGCGGTGCAGTCGTCGGCTCACAACAACACACACATATCCACATGTGCACGCACACACGCGCGCATCCACGCACACACACAACTTCCCGCCGAAGGCTCGCCTCCTTCGGTTGTTCCTTTCGCGGTGGCCTTCCTTGCTAGCGTCGTCACACGCAGCGAGCTCCAACACACACGTCGACGACGCCGAAAGGGACGAGCGTGGCAGACGAGGCACCCTGCTTCTTCACCATTTTTCTTGCCTGGAGACGCATCGACTCGCCGTGCCTG
The DNA here is from genome assembly GCA_004794655.1 of Marisa cornuarietis. Lineage (NCBI taxonomy): Eukaryota > Metazoa > Mollusca > Gastropoda > Architaenioglossa > Ampullariidae > Marisa > Marisa cornuarietis. Next base: position 1,187,728 of record SMMW01000019.1, on the reverse strand, counting down.
CCTGCCTGCCGCTGCAAAACTTTTGAATCCGCCAACCTGTTGTAGCGGTCTGTGGTGTGCTCGTGAGTCCGCTGCCAGCATCCGACAGCCCTCACAGTCGGCCAGGGGCTGACAACTCGCCAACCTCTCGTGCTTGTTCTCTCCCTCTCTCCGTCGCCCAGTCTCTGAATGGCCTCGCAGTCTCCTCCATAGGCCGGGCGTGCCCAGCTATTGGTCGATGCCGGCTAAATTATACAGCTGGATGGAATTTCATTAAGGTCACAGTTCGGTTCTGGAATTCTCACAGAAGACGTCACGCCATGCGAAAGACAACGGTGATCTAACTATTGTCTTATGAAATAAGAGACAGCAAATATTCACACGATAATGTTATCTTCACTATACTCTTTCCTCTAGTCGCCCAGTATTGAGCTGGCAAGGTTGAGCAAAGAAGCCCATCCCCCTCCCATTGCATATGGTGTGTTGGAAGAACAGCTGGCATATGGGACAGCGAGATCATAGGACAGAGATGGTGTGGGGGGGATATGTGTCGATGATGGGTGGAGGGGTTGGGGGAGTGAGTGTGCTGGAATGGAGGCCACTTTGTGTGCTTTCTGTTTTGAATAATGTCGTTACGAATGCTGACAAGATGCTAATGAGCCCTGCTGGTTGACTTGCAACTGAGTATTATTCTACAGTACAGCCAACTACCCTGCGGGTTCGGAAATTTTTTTATTATTATTTTCTTTCTTTCCACTTTCCTCTCTGTTTTTGTCTGTATCCCCTCTAAGTCTCTCTCTCCCTCACACACACACACACATCCCGAGACGGTCGCACAAGGAGTGCACAAGCGTACGAACACACTGTGCACTCAGCCCGTATAGAGCACGTGATAGTTTCGTCACCATGGCGACGCCAATCTGGCCTAGCAGAGATCGATGCGCGAGACATTGATCAGACCGCCCGCGACGCGCTGCGCGCGCGCGCGCGCGCGTGTGTGAGTCGGGGAAGAAGGACAAGGCAACGAACACGCACGGCCCGTGGAAAGCAGACGACGTCGCTGGCAGACGCGCAAACCTCGAGGCCCAACACGAGGGCGAGAAAGACGACAAGGACCATTGCTCACTGGGCGGTCAGCCGCGAAAATTCACCTGCACTTGCCATTGGTCGAACGGGATCCTCGAAAAACGATAACCAGGAGTTAAGCACTCCAACAGAGTCGGTGATGACTCCGAGGAACTAGATTCCTTGATGACGTTTCCGATAACTCCTCGGCTTACATCTCCGATATCCTGAACGAATTTCCTGATCTGAGAAGTGTTGAGCCGTTTCTGCGGTATTTCATTTGAAACTGTTTGAGGAAGTTGACGACAACCGCCTTTAACTTCCTCGCCATCGGGCGTTTCTTTGCGAGATTAAAGTGTTTGTGAAAGCTCTGCAAAGGTTTATTATTTAAATAGCAAAAGGAAGGAAGAACGAACAGGAAGGGAAGGAGACATCCCATTGACCACCCACGTCCGCACAGTTGCTATCTTTCATTCTCGGCGATTGAATTCGTGACATACTTATGATGGGCTCACTGTGCTTCACTGGTTTCGCATCACCTTTACTGTGAATGAGGGGAGGATGGGGCGGTGTCAGACAAACAGAACCCTTCTCCCCAAAAATAATTCACCACCCGCCCCACTTTAAAGAAAACCGAGGTTAAGAAAAAAGGGAATTCCGTTCATATCAAAAGGTCCTCCTGGACGTTACATCACTTCCTCCTGGACGCTACATCACTTCCTCTTGGACGTTACATCACTTCCAGACAGCTGGGCCAGCGGGAGGAAGCAGCGCCCCCATGTTCCAGTCGGTCCTGTTGCTGTCGATCGATCACCGCCAATCGAGTGGTGGCGATTGGGAATCGGAAGTGACGTCACCTCGTCTGGCCAAGTGTGCTCAGCCTGTTGATTGTTAAGCTTCACGATCTCTGGTTTCTCGGCTTCTTTCGTTGCTTAGGAAATGTGTTTGGCGACCAGTGTGCGTGCGTGCAGACAGATGCAACAGGGAGCAAAGTCGCTGTTTAGTGTCTTATTACACAGCGTTACAACTGTAATGAGAATGGATAGTCAGACCAACGGATGAATTATTATCTGTCCCTGTCTGTCTGTCTGTGCGTGCGTGCGTGCGTGTTTGTGTGCACGAGCGTTATATGTGTGTGTGTGTGTGTGTGTGTGTGTGCATGTGTGTGTGTGTGCATGCATCAGAGATGAAAATGGGGAGGGAGAAAGAAGGAGTGAACGAGTGGGAGATCAGCTAGAAGGAGAGAAGAAGCGTGTCTGCATCTACCTGAAAATGAAAAATGCCCGCCTAACCTTTGTAAACAGGTGTGAGAAACGATAAATAGTTGTCAAACAGGCTCACGATCACACATACACGCACATTTAGCATTGTCTCCAAACACACACACACGCACACACACTTTATCTTTTTCAACCAGGAAAACTCTGTATATCTGCCAACAGATGTCTAAGAATGTGCCCGTCGCCTTTCCATACATTTATACATCACCGTTGGACAGCAGTAACTCTTGACTCGAATAGTCCGTGGCATAGCAACCCTTGTCAGACAGCTGCCAAGCCCTCAAGACGTTACTGCGGCAAAATCCTCCTCCGCCAACGAGTGACGTCTTCTCCAACCCGTCCCGCAGACACGTCACTGAGCCAGACACTTGAGGAGGACAAGAGCCGTGAGAGAGGACACGCACAAAGTGACGTGTAGAGAGGCTCGATGACTCTTGCAGAAGAGTTACAGATGCTTTGCCTTGAGACCTGGCAAGAAATATTTTTTAAAATTTTTAATAAAAAAACTACTAAACTTTTCAGCTAGAAGGTAAATATCCAACCCTCCACGTGCTGGAGAGCTCTCCAACGTCTTGACTACGTCGTTGAAACGTGTGGCGCTACGGCTCGGTGCGGTGTTGCTAGGCGCCGCGGGAGTGTCGGGCCCGTACAGGAGTGAAACAGATCACCTCTCGAGGTGTGAGTGTTGTGTCTTCGACTTCTACTTTGCACCTGAGCTGAAGGAAGTGAAGAGCTCTGTGGTCAGCTTTAGCACGTACAGTCTGCGGTGCCCTGGCTAAAGACCTTTGCCAGGGTAGGACAAGAGGTGCTTTTGATCTGTCGCTGGCTGAGCCCAGGTTTGTCGTGGTTACAAATATGATTAGTAGCAGTAGTAGTACTGCTGGTGTTGTTTCCAATCTGGAGTTTACCAACATCGGACCTATTAGTTGTTTTCTGGACTTTCTCTGTACGAGGGTTCAGAAACTCCTGAGCGTTTGCTTTGACCTATTTTTCCCTGTGTTCACATCGACTTTTCTTGACAGTTAAATCTTTTGGGATCTAATTAACAAAACTTCATCCCCACAGGAAGTTATCGCGATCGAGGCAAGAGAGAGAAGTTTCACACCGAAACTGAGGTTCCAGGCTTCACTGACGAGCTGATTCGAACCGCAACCCACCCCCGGGTTTTTGTCTCTAACAGACAAAGATAAAATGTGAAAGAAAGACTCCGGAGAAAATGAATAAAACACACTACAAGTTAGGCAGAAGGGAAAATCGCTCAGATTTGACTGAAACTGTGGGGAAAAAAAGACTTGATGGGGTCAGCGAAGAGAATCTTGAGCTGAGCCTCCCCTTCTGCATCCTAGCACCCCCACCACATCATTACCGCAACACCACCACCACTACGCATACTTTAACAACGATCTTGGCTTTTGTGCCTTGTTCTATCTCTGTTCTTTATCCTGTTTATTTTTGATTTCTTTGAGAGTGCAGGATTAGCGAGGGTCGAAAACTGTTTTCATTCACGTGGCCAGCAAAAGAAAAATGCAGTGTCGCCCCCCCCCACCCTCCTCCCCTTTCCGAACGTCCCTGACAAAGTGCGTAGCTCACGGAGATGAAAAGGTACGATGTGATATTTTCAAGGTGGATATTATGTCTGATTGTTGACAGGACCTTCTTTTTTTCTCCCTTTCTTCGCAGGAAATGAGGATGTTAATGTGCAGTCATGTTTGAAGGTGATCTATTTTACTGGCGACAGACTCAGCGAAATGGGATATTTCATACAAAGGAAGAAATGTACTCCCTTTTCACCACCCCTAGTTCTCTGTTACACCCCCACTACCCGTCCTCGTCACATTTCGCTGTTTCCTCCCACCTTTCTACGTCGTTCCACCCTTTATTTCTCTCTCTCTCTCTCTTCTCCCTCCACCCCCTCTCAGTTTTTCTCCCCCCCCCTACCCTCCCATCCATCGCTAGGAGAATTGAATGAAATATTTTTTGCACTACTCCCTACACGAACACCATAAACACAAGATGTGAAAGATAATCCCACCTTAAAGTGATTATGCTCAAGTGTCACACACACTAAAAACACCGAAGGAATTAAGCTTTAACTATCGTGTAACGAAAGATGCAGTACCTTATAATTTTTGTTACAAGCGTAGAACATTGCTTTAATGAGTGCCAGAGGTATGGGTCGTCAAGCATTAAAGTATTCAGTGACAAAATATCTCCTCGAAAGTAGCGAGTAACAGACGATAAATTTATGTCACAAGAATGGATTGATTATGGTGGTCACGTGACGCGAGTAGCAACTGCCGAACTTCAGTGAAAAAAACAAGAGCTCTCCTCCTTCACCGAGAGAAAGAGATAGAAAAAGACTTCATTCGTTCTTTTCTCATTTTCTTGTAAATGAACTCTTTTTCTCTCATTTCCTCTCTTTTCTTCTCTCTCTCATCGTCTCTCTCTCTCTCTCTATCTCTCACACACACACTTATTCCCCTTCCTTCTCTAGCACTTCCACACGCGCACGCATACAGGTGAATTGTCGGTGCAACCTGGCCTCATCAGGCACGCGCAGTTGGGTCGGTTGGCTGGCCGTGAGGGTTATTTACCTGTATGTTCCTGTCATAAACCCCCCCCCCCCATGTCACCTATTTACCGTGTAGGATTTCCAAATGGCGTTGGTGCTTTTCTAAATAGTGATACCTCTGACGTCACGAGGTGCTGAACACAAGAGCGGAGGAAAGTCAAACAGAGGACGACGTGAGCGCCGCACGAGCCACCCACGTGCTGGGGGCTGCCGCACGCCACGCGTCCTACAAACGCTTCAAAGATCTAAGCTTTGGCTTGAATGTATGAAACCATTGAAACCACCTGGCCGGCGTCATCTGCCGAGTAGAAAATTCTAAAGAACTGATTGAGATTTTCTTTAACAAAAAAAAAAAAAAAACGGAGAGCGAGGTGCGCAGTTTTTTTTAATTTGCTTTTTATGCAAAAATGTCCTGCAGGTGAACGGGAGGGAGGAACCAGGACACCTTTAATGTTCTGAACATTGGAGGGGTGGATGAGAATATCTGCGTTTTCGTTGTTTTCTTGTTTATTTCGGGGTGAGGGGGTCTAGATGGGGTCTTTACTCACTTCCCTACCCTTTATTCTGTTCTTGTCTTATCACACGTCCGTCTGTCTGTTTCATTGGCGAACGCAACGTGATACTTGCGTGTTTTTCTCGATATCACAGACGAAATGTATTATAACCTTATCAAATAACACTATCGTCAACAAGCATACATCGTTAAAAAAATCAAGTATATATATATATATAATAGTTTTCACCACTCAGACAATATACATAACATAATTCTCTCAACTCACTAAATATAACATACCCCTCACAACTCGGTCACTGTACATAATTCTTACAGCTCAAACACTGAATATAACATAACCCTCACAATTCAGACATTACACATGATATAATCTTTACAACTCTGACACTGTTCACAACATAATCCTCACAACTCAGCCGCTGTATGTAACATAACCCTCTCAATTCAGACACCATAAATAAACATAATCCTTCACAACTCATCCACCATTTATAACCAAAATTGATTAACAGAAAATTAGACACAGTTCAGTCCTAAGACCAGTATCCTTTCGGTGCGTGGCCCAGAGAGAAGCAGTTCTTGAGTAAACAAGCCTCTAACCACAGCACTGAAATTGTTTGAGAGGGGACAACTCGCCACAAGACCAGCAACTTGTTTGTTGATGTCTCTCAGGACCTGACGTCCTTTGAATACACCAATAATCTAGTCATCACCTCTGGGAGTTGACACAGGTACACTACATGGCATCACCTATGGGGTTTGACACAGGTACACTACATGGCATCACCTCTGGGAGCCAACATGTTCCAAACAAGTGTTACAGACACGTTCCGACGCTTGGGCCGGACATTCTCTCACCTGTGGGAGTAAGCCCGCCGTATATACAATCTCGATGTCTTTTGTTCCAGTCCTTAACATAGCTGTCCTCTTCCATAACTCCATACCAAGCTTTTATTCTCGGTAAAATAATGTCTTTGATCAACTTTACGAACACCCTCACAAATGCAGGTAGAAGTATTCTCTAGTACCAAAAGGGCGGTTGAGCTCCATCCATCCATAGTGTAGCTAACAGGCCTTCCAAGGTATGTGATCTGTTAGTAGTTTGTACTGATGGCCCCGGCCGTTTTATTATGGTCTAATTCCCTTTTAGTCAATGAAGTATTTTATTGAATGTGTTTATTTTAAAGTAAACGTGTTACAATAATGCCATTTAAGTATTCTACCAGTCAATTTGTGTGTAGATTGCCTGCTAGTCTAACCGTTGCATGACTTTGTAAGGAAATAAAAAAGAAAAAAACACTGACTGCTAGCTTGTGAGCCTATAATCTCTCTCTTTCACACTCTGTCACACACACACACACACACACACACACACACACACACACACACACACACACACTTTTTTCTCTCCATCACTCACTTCAAACCCAAACATTAATAAAGAATTTAAACAAGTATCATCTGGATGATCACCTCGACAAGTCGTACAAGGCAATGTCTGACGCAGTGACTGACTGGCTTGTTCTTTGGATCGTCTATTCATTCATTTGTTCATTCATTCGTTCGTCGATTCGTTTATTTTTCAAAAGCACCACGATCCCTCTTCCTGTCTACAGTCACTTTATTAGGAAACGTTTGCGTAAATTTTTTATCGGAGTCAGGAAATAGCAGACAACACGGTAATTCAGGGCTTCTGAGGCCAGACAACCACGTAAGCCTGCGTTTGTCACCAGATAATCACGTAAGCCTGCGTTTGTCACCAGACAATCACGTAAGCCTGCGTTTGTCATGAGACAATCACGTAAGCCTGCGTTTGTCACCAGACAATCACGTAAGCCTGCGTTTGTTACCAAAAACTTGTGCTGAGGAGCGCCATCTGTATTGGTTAACGTTCGCTGGCCGCTCTTTTGTGTCCAAAACAAGGCGGCTTCTTTATTTTCATTTGACTGAACTTGTTGTGAAATTTCAGATCTAAGGTCTTTCAACCGAAAGAGCCGACATGCTTTCAGGCAAAAATCCGTCTAGAAAATTAGTCCTTTAATTGTTATTTCTCACGGTTGTCAAATTTAGCGAAGATTTTAAGTTGTCTAGATAATGCCTCGATGATCTGAAGCAGATCGTGTATGGGAGGAAGAGGGCAAAGCAGGGTTGCAACGTGAGGTCTTGGGAGGAAAACGATGAGCTTAATGCTGCTGTACGCACGTTGTTGTAACCCAGGTTATCAAGTATGGTGTACCGAATATGCTGGGCTCTGCATAAAATATGGTGTACCGAACTCTGTAGTTCCTCTTCCTCTGCTTTTCTCTTTCTCTCTCCCTCTCTCTGGCCTGAGAGGCAAGAATCGTGCAGTCACATAAACATTGTGCTGTCTTTTTGTCGCCGGTTAGCTGGGTATGTCTTACTTAAATTGCTGTCTTATCCATGTTAAAAGGTTGGCAGCCTTCAAGAATCTACAATATCTATAAACACTTTTCGAGCAGAGATGCTGATTTTAGATAAATACAGCAATGCCCATAAGAACCACGTCTGTGTGGTGTGGTATGGTATATATTGTAGTTACGGTAGCTGGTGTTAACAATTTTCTGTTACACGACAAGGGCCAGTTGCACAACGCATTTCTAATTTTAAACACTTTTAGGCCTTAACTCTATTTAGAAAATTAGTTTAAAGTGCACACCACAATTTTAGAATATTAAAAACTAAAACTGCTTTAAGTAAGATAAAGTTGTTTAAGACTGACTTTTCGTCCTGTCAGTACAATTTTTTGTACGTTCTTCAGCAATGCATCGAAACGGCTAAAAAGAGATTTTACTTCTTTAAAACAGTTTTAAGGCTTAGAAACGTGTTGTGGAACTGGCCCAAGACCTTTCAGAAAGTCAGTTACACGGTCTAATTATTGACAGGTAGCTGAGCTGTAACACATCGTACCTATGCATTAATTAAGATGCAGTGAATATCTGACGTAGAATTTCTATACAGCAGTTACAAGGCTGCTTGACAGGAGCAGATGTAAACAAGAAATCAGTCATCTTCTTTCTTCCTGAAAGATTATCGCCTAAAGAATTTCCTGCTGTATTTTGGTTGCCCACTGCAAGAATTTTTTATCTGATATTCTGAAAAAGAATTCCACAAGAAGCAAGCTTTCTTCAATCTTTGGAATCATACTGGACATGAAATGCCTGCAACTTCTCAACAAGAGGAATCACACACCCCTCGGTTTCCACGCCACAGACACTCTTTGCACCTTCCTAACAAGAACACGTTTCTTTACGTGCAGAACGACGTAAGCCGTAAGGGGACGTGATTCTCGTGTACATATCTGAGTGTCTCACATGGGGACGACGTAGTTCACGACTTCCCGTCTTCCAGTCTGTCCGACAGCTTCACTGAAACCTCCATTGCGCGCTAGTCAGACGAGTAGAGTAACAGTTTCTACCATTTATCTCTGTCACCCTGGTCAGACGAGTAGAGTCATAGTCTTCGCCGTGCACCTCTATCACCCTGGTCAGATGGTTGGAGTAACAAGTCTCCGTCATAAATCACTGTCACTCTGGTCAGACGGGTGGAGTAGCAGTTACCTCCAGCAAGAAGGCAAGCGTGCCAGGGCACGTGAAAGATTGTGATCTCGCCGACTGATCGCTTCCAACGCCTCGTGGCCGAGAGCCGAGCGGTGACGGTCTTATTAGGTGAAGATATGTGGCGCCTCCTCGCGTTTTTTTCACGAAGAACAAAGTTTATTTGTTCCGTGCAGGATGGTTACACCTGCAGCGCGGGATTCTGTTTCGCCTTTTAAGCCCACAAAAGTTCCGCCTATCTTACAAAACTGATTCATGTCTGTCCAGGGTGAGGATTTTATTTCCACCGACTCTTTTCTGTATTTCACTCTTGTGCAAGGCAAAAAAAAAAAAAAAAGAAAAAGAAATACCCGGTCTTTTAACCTTTTACTTATTTTTTTTCTTTTTAAGTATAGGTTTCAAGATCTAAGTAACTAATGAATAAAAGTGTTTGACTATATGATAATATACTTAAAATAGATTTTACTGTATGAAACATGCTTATTATAGGTTTAACAATTACGAGAAAATTTTATACTGCATGTGTATACTTTCTTGAAGTTAAAATTAATGCAGTTTTTTTTTCTCCGTTTCGTCTTCATTGACATCAGTCGTTTTTATGCGTTGCTAAGAAGTATTCACGCATGCAGCTACTGACTGTTTGCAATTGGAACATCATTGAATGAAATGAGAGGCGAGACAGATAAACACGTTTGGAGGCTTCAATAAATGTGAGATAAGACTTAGATAAACATGACTACAGCCTTCATTAAATGCAAGTGGCAAAATCAGCTTCAGTCCCATGACCTTTCGGTTTTTGGGGGAGTGGGGCTTAGAGACCACACTCTTCTCGGGACAAGTGTGCATGTGTGTGTGTGTGGGGGGGGGTGTCGGTGGGTGGTGGGGGTAGAGTGAGTGAGAAAACCCATAGAAAGGAAACAATCTCTCACGTGCACATGCAGTCCACATTCCACTCACTGTCTGGCATGTATAGATGGGAGGAACTGAATGCTGATGAACATGTTATTTACGGAAGTGAACGTTGATGAACATGTCATGGAGGTGGCAGCTGGATTAGACGCCGAGGAGTGTGACAAACACGGCAATAAACGCAAATCAGCGATGGCGACTTTATTTTCCTTCTTACGGTGCTACCCCCGCTGTGGCGCAATCCACCCGTGACAGAAAACTACAGCCATAAATCCGGGTACGCATCTCAAAACGCCGTCAGCCCGAGCACACAGTGAGGTACAGCATTGATATAGTGGGGGCAACGTGACGGCCATAACCGAAATGGTTCGCGGCATTTGTCGTCTGCTCGCTCCACTCAATTGCCCAACTGTACCTAATAAACTAAACCTAAACCTAAACCTACCCTAAACCCTAACCCTAACCCCAAACCTCTGACAAAATAACAAATATATAGACCAGCCTATGACGTCACGTTGCCCCCCTATATCAAAGTTCTGCCCACAGTGATCCCGAGAGTTGACGAAGGGGGGGGGGGTAGAGATCCGCGAAGCAGTGCTTTGTGAGTAGATGTTCACTTGACAGCAATCTACCGGGGGTTGCAAGAGTGACCTATGTGACCTAGGTCCCCCGCAAACTAAAGTCATTTTCTTTCGTTCATTTACAGCAGCAACTAACTTTTAAAAAATGTGTATACATCTGACATTTTAATGTTGCGTCTTCAAATGAATATCTTGTCCTTCCTCATTGAAAAGGCGAGAATAAGTCATTATACGCAAGTTCGTATCTGTGTAAGCTCCTGTTGTTGTTCAGGGAGATCATAAATGCATGGATTAGGTAAAAAAAAAAAAAAAACCCTGGTCATAACGTGTAAGATTGGAGACATTAACATCCAACACATACATCGGCCATCTTGGCGAACATGAGTGTATTCCATGAATACTGACAAGAGTGACATCATTAATGAACATGTAATTAATGCCATCGTCATTGCCTTTAGGTCAGCAACATGTATGTATACTGTGACTGCCATATGTTCCTAATGATCATCTCACTGCTTTCGCTACTGGAACCAACTTCCAGGCAAAGGGAGGCTACCTAATGTGAGTCTGGCACTGGCAGCAAGCTCTGACTTCGGTGCCCCTGTTTTAGCTGCTGCTGTCTGTAATTCGCCTGTGAGTCTACACTCTTTCAGTCTGCAGCAGATAAGATTTGTATGTAAAAGAAATTAGATGTTTTCAAATCTCTTTTATCTCGTTAGAAAAAGCCCACAGCCGCCTGCTGCTTGGTGCTGTCTTGAATTAACCGTAAACGACGCAAATCGACAGGTGTGTGCGTCAAATCAGCGATTGTACAGATGATAGCAAAAAAAAAAAATCCTCTGAAAATCCTTATCTTTCAGTACAACAATGTATTATTCTAAAGGTTTATCTAGATCTATTATTTTTAATAAATACATGTATTACAAATAAATTACTCATACCTATAAATCATATTATGCAGCTCAAGAAGAATAAAATACGATATACTGGCTTGTTGCTTGCTTTGGCTGGAAAGTTCTTCCACACACAGGTGATTTTGTACTAAGAGGGGGAGGGGGACCGAAACAACCAGAGAAAACCCTCGACGGCCAACCCTGCGAACAGGCGTCACATAGAGAGAGTGTCCCGAGACGAGATCTGAACCCAGGACCTTTCTGATAACAAGTGAGTGTGTTGACAACTACATTACCGGGTGCCACTAAAATGCCATAGTGAGCCTAGAAAAGCTAATGAGTCCAGAAAGATTTAAATACTATTTTAAGATAATGTTGCTATAATCAGGGTGGATCATATTAAACAGACATCGTTGCTATAAAGTGAGTGGTTCGCGTTAGATAGATAACGTTGGTATAAAGTGGGTGGAGGGGTATAAGGAGACAAGAAGAGGTCTGCACCGAGTTAGCAATTAAGTCATTCACGTCTAGAGAAAAAAAAGGTTAGCCGGACACGAGATTCGAACCTTTCACATTCATTCTCATTGAGTTTGCGACGAGCGTTTTAACCTCTGAGCCATCGGACCACCTTTCCGAGCAAGGATGGCTTCGACGTGGAAATAGGGGAGTTAAGGGAGGAGGAGATGAGTCGACAGGAATTTGTACCGGACACCTGTCTGTAGCCAGCCTCCATCGTGCCTGCACAAGCTTCTCTGGACTGGGTCCGTTATCTCCTCAGTCCTCTTTCGTTGCTCTTTCAAGGCACAGCAATGAGAATGGAACGTACCTCAAACTTTTTGTGGGAACGCAAACTGTTCCACTTGTTGATGGTTTGCTTTCTCGCTCTCTGGCTGTCACACCGAGGTTTGACTCTGTGCCAGAGGCGGGGTGTACGTTGTAACTGCCGCTGTGTACCTGACGTCATGTCGTCTGGCTCAATATTTGCTCGAACCCATCGTCAGCTGTCTCACCTGCCTGACGAGCTGTCACGTGCTTTTTGACACCTGACAAATCAATCAATAGATACCTGGTGGCGACGTAAGCCGTTGTCTTACGATCATCGGCCACCACCACCCTTCTTGCTGCTCATACCCTCCTCCTCCTCCTCCTCCATCTCACAGGTAACCTAGAACTGTTTACATGAGTCAGTCACCACCTACTGCCTTAACCCATTTAATTCAAACGCACGTCCTGTAAGCACTCATTTACGACCCGAAGAGGTGGGGTAGGAGAGAAAATCAACGAGAAGTTCTAACAAGTATTGTTGATGGTAACTATCACCGAGATATACCCACCCAGACGTAACCTAGAAACGCCAGGGTAGCCTGTCTGAAGGAGTGTTAACACTGAGAGCAAATTTAGGGTGGGATTAAAGGCTGAGAAGGCCCTTGGATATCAGGGTTTAGCTGTGAAGTTCTAAAGCGCATATTTGGTGGTCAACAGACACGGAACTCTCTGTTGGGAAGAGACTAGTGACTAAAGGGCAAATACATCCGATCCTGGAGATCGCGAACAGTGGAGTTAATGTCCTTCTCACTTTCTGTACGTCAGTCCTAACACATCGTCTGTCCTAACACATCGGTTTATCGGCATCAACGCAAGTCACGTTTTCCAGACACGGGTAGCAGGGGCAGACGACAGTGCAGAATGAGATGGGAGGAGAGATCGGGGTAGCGATAGTGTTCAGGCGAGACGGGTGAGGGTATCAGGATGTAGACTTTAAGATGGTTGCGTGAGTAAAAATTAGACCCGAGTGACGGGTGGCTGAGCCAGAATCCAGACAGGAAGAGCTACAGAAAGGTGTTGTGACCTTCATGCGGCCATGAGGGGAGTACCTGTGGGGAATGCGGGGGAACAGAGACAGGGATTAGCGAAGAATTGATAGGCGGCTTCTAGAAGACATCGTCCTGCATGCTGGGATTTACAAGACACGTGACACATGACACACGGCTGTAACGCGCTTGTGGGAGATAGAAACGAACAGGCACATACACAGACATATACACACATACACACAGATATATACGTATATACATAGATATGATAGATATGCATAGATATATACACACGCACATCTATAGATCATGTACATACACAGGTATACACAGAAAATAGACACACACAGATACACACGTACACACAAGCATATACATACCTGCACACCGACGTGTATACATATAAAGATATTATACACGTACACACAGATATATACACTCATGCACATACACAGACATACAGAGAAAATCTACACAGATACACATGTGTGTATATATATATATGCACGTAAACAGACATACCTACACAAATACACGCATACACAAGCATGTAAAACACGGCAAACATACACATGCACATCCATATCCACACACACACACACACACACACACACACACACACACACACACACACACACACACATATATATATATATATATTCAGATCAAAATACACACACTCACACGCCCTCACACATACACATGTCGCCGTGCAGATAAAGTCTGCACGAACCTGAAATCTCTGTCACTGCCTTCGCCTCACGACACCAGGTTCATGAATGTCTGAAACAGTTTCTTTACGAAAAGTTCTCAAGAGTACATTGTGGCTTATTTTCCAAAGAGATTGCAAAAAAAAAAAAAAAAAAAATACACTACAACAGAAGCGTGAGATCGAACCCCTTAGGGGTTGTCTAAAACAAAGTTTTTTTTATACAGTTCAGCAGAGCAATTGGAAATTTCATCTACAGTAATCAAATAATAATTTCGCTGCTGAGATGTAAAAGTAAAAGTAATATCATTTATCTATTCTCTAATTAGATATTCATCTTTCTTTAAGACCTTCATAAAACCTCATCTTAAAGACGCTCTTTAACAAGGTGCACACTAATCAGTTTAAAGACCTAAAGGCTTCGGTCTTACAGTGTCGTGTAATGTTTCTGAAGACTATTCATCAGTCCAACCAGAATATTATCTTTAATCGCTCAGTAAACCAGCAAAGTCCAATATGCTGCATTTTAGAAATGCAAACTGGTTTTTGCTGACGTAGTAGCTCTGTGGATGGGTGACCTCCAGTGAGTGCAGAAGGATTGCAGCGTATTACACGTGCTGTCTGTAGTGCCCCCCTGTGAACAATTTCGTTAATGCCCAGGATTCGCATGGTGTGTGCGGCCTTTACATCTCTGTCTGCTGACCACTACAACATGGACACCGTCAGATGTCATTGATCTCTCAGATGCCGTTAATACAAGTGGGCTGCAGAGCACACACACACACACACACACACACACACACACACACACACACACACACACTCACACTCACACACACACAGTCTGATGTGTCGTGGTGCGAAGAGGTGCAATGGGAGAGGTTCCTGTAGTCCTGAGCTGTGCTCACCTTCACGATTCTGTTTTGCAGATGATTGGGGGCGGGGGGGATACCTGTTAGCCTTTGCTGTTCTAATCCAGGATTAGTGATCCCGCGACGACCTGGGGGTAAGCCTCTTTGGGTCTAACCCTTCGTCTGTTTTCTGTGGGGGTGGGGGTGGGGGTGGGGGAGGATTGACTGAGCGTCAGTGTGGTGCCACGGGCTGACTACAACCGTGAAATAGGTCAGTTTGCAAAGTCGAACAATAGCCTACGTGAAACGTGACAAGAAAAGTCTCGGCAAACGCAAGAGCCCCATAAAGTTAGCGAGGTGTCAAAAGGTGAAAAAGACAGTCGTCTGCCCCCTGCCTGGGCAGCTGTACACCTGTGTTGACTCTGTCGCCATACCTGTTCGCACTGGCCCCGGATGTAGACCGTCCCCCCCCCCTTCTTCCTCCAAAATTCCACTCGCTCAGCTTGTTCACCAGATATTGGTGACAGCTAGATACAGGGCAGTTTGAAAACTTATCTTTTCACACCCGTAATTTTTGTCTTGTCCATTTTAGTTCCAGTGTATTCTTTATGATCCTTCCGCTTTTCGCCTGCCAAGTATTTTTGTTCTCTTATGGCTTGCTTGTTCTCTTTCTTGGTCTTCATCTTTCATCTGCGCCTTTATTCATCAAAATACATACTTATCCACATTTCTTTTAGCCTCTCCCTCCAATATTCTCTCTGATTACCGGAAAGTGGCACATGGAGAATTAGGCAAGAAAATTACACTTCAAGTTAATGGGTAAACATGACATCAAGAAAGCATAGCAACTATCAATTGCCGCCATTCCTATTGTATGGATGACGTGTCACCACAATCTGAAAAATCGCGGCTGCTTTTTAAAAACTTTTGTGGTCGCAATAATCAAGGAGCGAGCGGTGTCCATGATGAAGAAGGGTCTACTGACCGCAAAGCTACGAGGGAGAAGTTAAGAAAAAATACTCCCAGTCAGTCACAAAAAAATAAATGTCGAAGTTTTGAAATTAAATGTTTACTCAATTGACTGTCTTCTGCCACTGTTACTCAGTACACAAATACTGGTCCCTACAGGGGGGCAGGTGGCTGGTCACAATTGATGCCTGCGATGGCTATACCTTGTCCCTCCCTCCGTAATCTTCCTCCCTAACCCCGATTTCTTGACCATCGCCTGACTGGGCGGGTGGGAAAGGGGTGAAGTCGAGCGGAAGATGTGGACCGTTAAAATTTTGCTCTTATCCACTCTTCAATCCTTCCAGCCACCGCCCTCATTCTCTCCACAACGGCGTCCTCCCTCACCCCTTCACCAGAGCACGCACTTAACTTGGCCCTGTCAGCAGTTTACACCCCTATTGGGGGCAGGGGAATAAGGGATGGAGGAATAGGGGTGTAAACTTTGTTTTGCTGCTGGGCACACGTCACCGCCACACCCCCACTCCCCCTAAAAGCAACAGGTTTGGAAGTTTCGAGCAAATGACAGGTAATGAGCAGGTAAGATGGAAATTGAGGTGGAGAAAACAGCCTGTTAACACCTGTGTGTCAGGAGCCAGCTGGGAAAGGATGTGATTGAGTCTGCAAATCTGTCCTGGCAAACGGTGTCGCCTGCTCGTCCAGCCACAGCCTCGAGAGTGGGGACAGGCTGGGTGGGGGTTCGGTCACAAAACTGACCCACGCCGTTGTGTGAATGGAAAGTTTTACAGCGGGATCTCCTAGTGTTGTGTCCTAGTGTTGTGTGTATAGAGAGTTTTACAGCGGGATCTCCTAGTGTTGTGTGTATAGAGAGTTTTACAGCGGGATCTCCTAGTGTTGTGTGTATAGAGAGTTTTACAGCGGGATCTCCTAGTGTTGTGTGTATAGAGAGTTTTACAGTGGGATCTCCTAGGGGCGGCAGATTGTTGTAACTGTCAGTTATTCACTCCGTCACCGTTGGGCGAGTCCGTGCGGGACACAGGTCGGGGGATATCCAGCTCACAGACTCGGGAAGAGGGGTGGGTTGTAGGGTGGCGGTGCATGGCGGCTTTTCCTGTTATAATGCTTCAGCGACTGCGTGGACACATGACTGCACGGACAGGCATATTATGATTTTTATGATCTTTCGCCTTCCGCCGCAACCGCCCCCCACCCCATCACCCCCATCACACTTTCTCACGTGTTCGAGGTAACTTCCATGTTTGTGGGTGGAGGTGGTACTAAAGCAGGGGTGGGTAAAGGACGGTCCTCGGGTCGGAAGAGGCCCGCGGACGTCTTTCGACCGGGGTGTCGGGAGAGGCTGTCTTCAAAAGAAAGTTTTATTTTGAGCGAATTCAAACAGTTTCACTTTACACAATAAATTCGGTAGGTAAACGCTATTATGTATTCGTTTGTTTTCCATTCTATTATCCCTAGGTTTCTGGTGTTGGTATTTTACCGGTCCGCCGCATAGCATAGAAATGTGAGACCTGACCGCACAAAGAAAACTGAAAACTTTGCCCACCCTTGTACTACAGCAATGATGAACTCAGCTCAGCCTCAGAGAGTTTCCAACGCCGACCTAATGATTCAGTGGACAAACTCACTCCCTTCCTTTTGTAGATGGCAGATCTCGGAATGTTCTTGACTGTCAACAGGAAAGACGTCATGCACTGCGCGCGCGCGTGTGTGTGTGTGTGTGTGTGTGTGAGGGGGGTGGGGCGCTTGTGTGTGTGTGTGTGAACGAAGGGGGCGCTTGTGTGAGAGAGAGGGTGTACGTATGTGTGTGTGTGTGTGTGTATGTGTGTGCTGCTGTATGTGTACGCACGCATGCTATATGCATGACAGTGTATCTGTGTTTATGCGCGCGCGAGCGTGCTTTCATGCGATGGTACACACGTGCATTCTTGTAGGTGAGGAGACTTTCTGCAGGGGCGGTGTTAGAGTGGATGATGTGCAATCCAATGACATTGAAAATAAAGAGTCCCCTTGTCTCCTTTTTTCCGGCTTGGTGATGTTTGCGTCTGAAAATAAACCTCTCCTTGAATTTTATGTCGTCTGTAATCCGCAGTTGCGCTCGAATCTGGGCGAGTGATTAAGACTGGAAATGGAATTCTAATGATCATACCGGTAATTCGCCAGGCGTAGTTAAAGGGGGGTATTTAACAGATACTGTTCTCAACCTCAGCTTGGTGCGGGCTATACCTTTTGTGTTCTCTTACAGACGAGAAATTTCCACCCGGATTCGCCCTTCAAGCACGTGACACAACCTCCTCACCAATCTACCCCACCACCTCTTCCGTCCCGACTGCGCATTAAGCACGAGTTACCTTTCCCACTTGTCCTCGTGTTGTCTCCCCTTACAGCCGGTCAAATGCACTGGAGGCTTTTCAGAATCTGGGATGTAGTGAAGTAAGTAACATGAGATCAGACTGAAGTGTAGGCGTGCAACTCTGCAGGTTATGAAGTAACCGCTACCTGAGTACCATAGTCCACCAGTCTATTGAATTTAATGGTAGGCCTGGTGAGCGGATGGAATTATATGACCTTACTGATCGGTCTCAACAGGTGAAGAAAATGACAAATGATACGTGTCATTAATAGGTTTCCCAAGAAATTATGTTTTAATTAATGGTCATCACTTCATAAATCTGTTCAACAAAAGGCCCGACATCTCTACAAACTGTAGCTATTCTCGTCTTTCTTTTTTTCTTTCCATGTTTTCTTTCTTTCTTTCTTTCTTTCTTTCTTTCTTTGTGTGTGTGTGTGTGTGTGTGTGTGTGTTGGTGTAAATTCATTTTAGTGTAACATGCGTCACGCGGGAGAAACCAGTACATCACGTATAGCAGTTTGTAGACGATCCCTCCTTTGCGGGTTTGTGATATTTTTTTTTAGTCCAGATCTTGCACAAAGGGCCGATTCTTGACATACATTCACAACCTCGGGATTTTAGCGTGAACTGAGAGTTGGCTTTATAACTAGTGGAGGAACAGGTTACACAGCTCTGTATACGACTTTTTTTCTTTCTTTCTTTCTTTCGTTTTAGAATGTATTACAAGTGCTGTAGTGTCCAAATATATATTTTCAGATTAATAATGTTTTCCTTACGCCCCAACCCTGCATTCTGTACTTAGCCAAGCATTCTGTACATAACCCAGCATTTTGTACATAGCCCAGAATTATGTCCATAGCTCAGCATTCTATACATACCCAAACATTATCTATATAGCCCAGCATATGTACAAAGCTCTTAAGGACATAAATTCCTACAAAGAAAACAAAAGCTAAATATGATTTTCATCTTACAAATGAATTAATGATTGTTTTCCAAAAGGGAAAAGGGCTGCTATTAAATGTAATCTCAAAAAAAAAAAAAAACGGAAAACCATGCCACAAAGCTAGCATGAGTTTTCTGGAGAGAAAGGGTAGAGAAATCAGGGCGAAGAAGGAGATGGAGCGATTAGCACAAGCAAATCAAAGAGACCGACAGCAGTGAGTAGCTCAGACCACAGGTGTGTATAAACTGGTCCAAGACAATGATGACATCCGTAACACAAACAACGATGCCAATGAAGAAGACACTTGTCCTTGAATCCCAATCTCCCCACCCCCCATGCTGACCCACGCAACGACTTACTCTCCTCTTCAGAATTAGTGGCTTCCTTCAGTATCCTGCCAGCCCCGCCCAAGATGAGCGTGCAGTAACAAATTGTACATTACTTAAATTAATATATATTTTTAAACACTTCCCTGGTATCTGTAAACCACAAAAGGTTGACCCTCGTGAGACGAGTTCTAATACACAACACTTCAGCAACAGAATTCTGTCTCCAATTGGAATCTCAAATCCTAGCATCACTGCAATAAAAAAAAATGCACCAAAATAAACGCCTTCTGTCTGAAACTGGGACTTGTATGCGGCTTACCATTCATTCCCACAGAGCTACGGGGGTTGGTACAGTTCATGCCAGTGCACGTGTTCCAAGATAGTGATAACCCACGCTCCGTACCCCACTTCTCCCCCGTTTAAGAGCATGTGGATAATTACTGTGGCGGTTTGATCCGACTGGTTTCACCAAAGCTTTTGGGAGTAAAGTGATACCTGGGGGCAAACGTATTTTAAGGCATTGGCGAGCGGTGGGCTTGTCAGACTCTGCCATCAGCAGCGAGCTTGAAACAGCCAAATGTTTACCTTCACCGATGCGTTTAACTGCTCCTTTTATAGCCGAGACTGTTTTTACGGTCGTACGTTGTTTCACATTTTCATATCAAAGTCAACTGCCAAATTCGGAGTGTATGCACAGCTTGCATGACTGGTGCACAAATGAATCTTGCATGGCATCATCGCTGAGATCGTCGAAATGTTTGTCGTCCGTAGAGTCGATGAATAAATAATAACTGCGGCGCTATTCTACATGTTTGACGACTCGTGGAAACAATTCATTCTACATTGTACTGTTACATATGCCAGGATTACATCTGATGAATAGTAGTCTGCAATGTGACGTATCCCACAGGTGCATCTGAATGCGCAATACAGCGATTCACATTCTTGATAGGGTGCATCTAAACAGATCAACCAAAACATACAAACTACTTTCATACACCAGGTGTAACTAAATACCTGATGCCCGGCAAAAGCAAGTTGGACACAAAATAAAACCTTGTTTCGGTTAAATTTTATGGTTTTTACAGGTGTGTAATCAGTTAAATGTTGTTTATTTATAAAGCAGAGAATGTCATAAAAGTATTAGGATTCAAATTTGTTGCATTGTGTATTCTTAGCCATCAAAGACTAAAGATCAAAGATGAAACAGCAACGTTGTTCCCCTCACACACCCACATACTGTTGCACTTTTCTGTGTAACAGTCCATGACTAACTGTACCTAGTGATGCTGGGGAAGGGGCAGAGGGGAAAACAGGGTGATGAGCAACGACCTTGAAGTTGTCAGACGGGGTCACAACACCGACCTTGACCTGACAGAAAGCGGCATTCGTGGGCGGTTCGTCATCTGTTCCGCAAGCAGCTGACTCATCTGATTCCAGCCATGATCTCGATCCGCCACACCTTCCTCTGGCCCTCTGCGTTTTTAAACTTCAAGCAGACTGTGGATGAAACGGAGAGGCTTCAGAACCAAAGGAGCTTTATGTTGTGTGTGTGCGCGCGCGGGGGTGGGGGGGCTGCGGCATCCCCGTCTCCCTCACCGCACGCCCCCCCCCCAACCTTCCCTCGCCCGTGTTTCGCTGGGCTTATTAGTCCCAGTTTCATACCCTATCACACTGCTGCCGCGAGAGTCGCGCTGATGCTCTTGTTGCCTAGGAGATGGGTCTGTCGTTGGTTCTTGCTGACCCTCAGCTCACCCTCTTTTCCTTCTCCACTCTCCCCTCCCCTTTCTGTGCTTTTTTGGCACTCGCTCCAGCACGAACACGGGTAAGAAAACTCGGAGTGCCAGAGTGCACGTGTGTGTGCGTGTGCGTGTGCACGTGTTCTAGAACGAGTGAGTAAGAAACAATTGTTTCTTTCTCATCTGAAGAGGTTTTATGCAGATTTGAAAATATTTTGTTTCGAGCAAAATAATAAATAAATAAGGTAGGAAATTTTGAAAGGTTCTTTAAAGCGTGTCAACAGTTTGTGAATGATACTAGCTAGCTCGTCCTCCCGCACACGTGCACTTGAATAAATACATACCCACATACATCTCTCTCTCTCTCTCTCTCACACACACACACACACACACACACACACATACATTCTGTTTCTTTCTTGTAGTGGTATTATGCACAAAACCAAGCACCTATATGCACTTACAAGTATACGATCTTTCACCTGCTTTGGAAAGACTGCGCTGGAGGTTGTTCCATGTTGGTTGCTAGAAGCCTCTGGTTTTCAGATACGGGAAGATTACTCGCCAGCCAATGTTCGCCCAAATGTAGACCGTGGGAAAAGTGCGAGCATTGATAAGGTGCCTGTGTCTGACGTCACTGCCAGACTAGTCTGCAAAGCGGAGTACCACACTACATGCCAGACTAGTCCACAACTGGAGTACCACACTACCTGTCAGACTAGTCCACAACTGGAGTACCACACTACCTGCCAGACTAGCCCACAACTGGAGTACCACACTACCTGCCAGACTAGCCCACAACTGGAGTACCACACTACCTGTCAGACTAGTCCACAACTGGAGTACCACACTACCTGCCAGACTAGTCCACAACTGGAGTACTACACTACCTGCCAGACTAGCCCACAACTGGAGTACCACACTACCTGTCAGACTAGTCCACAACTGGAGTACCACACTATCTGCCAGACTAGCCCACAACTGGAGTACCACACTACCTGCCAGACTAGTCCACAACTGGAGTACCACACTACCTGCCAGACGAGCTCGCAACTTGAGTGCCAGACTATAAAACAGCCGGCGAATGTCACTGTTAGACTGACCGATGAATTTGTGTTGAATCTAACCGGCCATTTTAACAGCCAGACTAGCCACCAAATTTTTTCTCATAAAACTAACTGGTGAAGTTCACTGCTGGGTTAGTCTGGGCTAAAGCGAAGAGTGACTTTTTTTTGTCTGTGTTGTGGTACAACTATATTTGCCAAACTAAATCATGGACGTCTACCACACTAAATAGTTCGACTCTCGCCTTCACTCACACAGAGACCACACCTCTACCCCAAAGCTACCGCGAAACCATTGCAGAGCTAGAAGAGTGGGGGGGGGGATGTGCAGAGAAGATTAATGCTATTCTTGTTGCACCTTCGTCTATTTTGTGATTAGGAGAGAATTTGTGAACACAAACTTAGTTTCATTTCTTATACTGCAGCAGGTGTTTGTCCGAGTACAACAGACCCCATGTCTCATCACACCTATTATTATTTTTCGTAATACTTAAAGATCTGCTTTTCGTGCTAAATTCATCGGAGCGACCATAAGCTGTTCTCTTTTTCGCCGGTGAAATCTTATATCAGCCCCCTTTTCCATCCCTTATTTTTTGGAGGGATGGAGGGGAAAGGATGGTTATCTCCAGGGACTCTCTTCCCCCCCCCCCCATCGACAGGTCCTGTCGGCATTCAATCTTCTCCTCCATAGGACCAGGTCAGCGCATGTGTGTAGTCACTTCCGTTGAGGATGTTTCCGTTTACTCGCCAGTACTATTTTTGTAACATCTCCACGGCGACAGGAGAGGCGAGCTCACTCTCCTCATCGCAGGAAGAGCATCGCGTAAAAACAAGACGCGCGATAAGAGAGAAGGGTTGTCTGCTCTTGCCTGCGTGACGCCGCCGGGGTGCGCAAATCTCGCCAGTCGTGAGCTTGTCATTTGTTCCACGAGATTCGCTGGCATCTTTCATAAGCAGGAACACGCCCTGCGCACGACTCATGTTATGTTGTCAAGACAAAAGTTCCTTTTTCTTCTCTTTCCGAGTGGCCAGTTCTCCCTTCAACGTCCTTGGCATAATTTAGCCCACATGAACGAATGTATTAAACTTAATACCCTGCTGTACTTCTCGAGGCCTATGCAGGTTAACACACATCGTTAATAATGCAGAAACACAGATGGAAAGATAATAAATAACAAAATGGAGGCTCTTAGAAAGAGAGAAAACGAAGAGCGTAAAGTTAGGAAACAAATCATCAAGCCTGAGGCATTCTGTCTCATCCTGCCCTTGCTGAGACAGGGGCATGATATTTACAAAAGCTATTTCTTCCTGGGGAACGGAGCGACAAATCCGAGCTTGTGTTGCATAAACACGAGACTAATTAATACCCGTGTTGTGTCGAGAAGGTTGGAAGGGGGTGTGGTATACAACGATGGCATATTATCTCGCCAGTAATCTTGTAATGACCCCCAAACTAGCGCACAGAATGCGGGGGAAGCGAAATGTCCCAGAGCATGTACACCATCATACACCATCTGATGTTGGTTTGCGCTCAGAGGGAGGGTGAGGGTAGGGAGACAGCGGTAAAGATAGAGAGATCCCGAAGGCTTCAGCGAGATAGAGAGAAAGAACACGAAGGCTGCAGTGACAGAAAGAGGCTCGGCACGACCTCATTTCATTTGATGAAAGCTTTGATAGTGTTTGGAGATGCTCAGTCTGCTTCTTCTTGTTCCCCTTTTTCCTTGACTTCTTCGTACGGTAAATTCGATGAGACTAATAATCTAATTATTTATGATTATTTTCCTCGTCCATACTAAAAAAAGAAAAACTTGGGTCAGGTACGTGGACAATCAGACAATCAAACAAACAGACAGCATTGTTTCCCGCAGAATAGTGCACTTTTGTCTGTGCGGTTGCTGCACCTGCGTGCTTGTCGACTGTGCTTGTTAATATGTGTGTGTGTGTGTGTGTTTGCTAGTGCCCGTGTTTGTTCTCGCGGATTTATTAAAATAAGTCCACGCGCCACAACCACTCCCTTCCCCTGGCCTGATTCCCCTCCCCGCCCGCCTCTTGTCCTTTCCCCCCCAGTTTGCTTCCGCCCTCGTCAACGAGCCGCACGTGCCCACAAAAGCCGTCAGTCTCGAAAGAGTGCCCACGCGCGATGGCAATTAATCAATCAGTTCCCCCCTTGCATTTTATTAATTGTCATCGACATTTCCTTCGTGCTATCACACTCGCCATGGACCACTCTAGCTCTGTGGCCAGTGACTTTCAAACAAGCAGCTTCTCTTGAAATGTTCTCTTCCGGTTCACGCGTGTACTGAATACTGAGGCTGCGCAACTCGTTAGGTTTTGAGGTCGAACAGATTATATAGTAGTAATGTTACTTACAAAATCATGGTGTGTTATCGGTTACATAAAATCTTGATTTAATAGTAACCTTTCATTTATATTCTTCTATCACTGATTTCAAGTGCAGACGTGGGACTATTTAATAAACAGAGAATGGGTTTCCAAATGGGGGTTGGAGGAGACCAGTGGCATCTGTTTTTAACGGGAGGAAGAAGCCTACGTTGTGTCAGCTAGTTGGTCTCGAAGTTCTCGAATCTTGTGTCTTGGTTGGGTTCAACAAATCAAGGTCAGTCCGTGTGTGGACCTCTTGATACGATAGATTATCGCTACTCAAAATCCTGTCAAACAGAAGATCATCCAGATGACATGGAGTCCTTACAACACCACGATCCGTGGAGCGTGACGACGGCAGGTCATCCCTGACCACACGGAAGGTGTGCCATGTCAGAAGTCACACGAAGTAGACTGCGACTGGTTACTCAAGGCCATTCTTAATTTACAGATCAGTTCGTGGGCGAACTTGGATCGTTAGCAGGTTGAAGAATAATTGCAATTATCGAGGGAACCTGTCAACTATTACAATTATCTCGACTATTGGCTGTGTCCTGTCCATGGAGAAGAAAAAGTGACCGTTTGAAAAAAGCATATATAACTTCAATCTGTGCTATAAGCTAAGTATTTAAAATAATATTTCAGTAGTACTCAAAATGTGTGTTACTACAGAACGATGTGAAAACATTGGGATATCAATACAAACAGAGAAAAATATAAAATGTTTGATGAAAAAAAGAAATAAATATGATTTTTAAGGAACGGGGTTCTTTCTCTAGTATAAATGTATTTTTAAGTGTCAAGTGCTACCGGTAACGGCAGGAGCCACAGGAAAGGACCGATCAAGGATCTAGAAGATGAACACGAAATCGCCCAATGATCACGGTTTGAAGATGTTCAGATTAAGTCTCCTTCCGATTAGAGTTTCCTTCACCGAGTCGTCTTTCGTTATCAGCATTGCTAATGTCTACAAATTGCAAATGAGAATTTTTGAAGTGTATCCTTTTTTCTGGGCTTGTATAGTCTGAGAAGCCTGTGTCTTCTTCAAGCGAGACCACTTTGATATACTTCAAGCGATAAATGGAGCGGGACATAAACTTGGACAGACCTGGTGAGATGCGAATGAAGATCAACCTGCCAGAAATAAGTGTACAGCTGATGACAACTCCAACCTCTTCGTCCACACCATGCTCGACACTAACATCCACCTCATTGTACAAAAGCCTGTGGTTCTTGTCCGTGGCTGCCTCCCCAAACCCCAGATGTCTGCTTATCTTACAATATTCATTATTCCACTAATACCTTTGTAGCTCATGGGAGAGTTTTCATCTTGCCGCACTGGTTTAATGCCCGGACGTTCCACCTGCCAGTGGGCGTTCATTTTCCCAGCTTAATGACTGGTTGGCTTCCAGTCGCATAGTTTAGCTGTCTTCTCCACTTGCTGATGTGGCGCGCGGTAATTGTTGCCAACCGATCCGGCATGAAATATCTTTTGCGTCGATTATCCATAGTCCTTTCTCTGGACTTGTATACTCTGGAATGCCCGTCTCCTCTCCAGGCGAGACCACCCTGATATCCTTCAAGCGATAAACCCGTTGGTCACGAAAATGTAGCCGGGTGGTACTTTAATTGTGAAAAGGTTTCCCCTTGGGATGCTGAGCTAGCATCACGGTTCGCTGAAAGGGTTTCCGTCCTTTGGCCAGGATGGAGGTAGAGTGGATAAGCACACTCGGGGAGATCCGTGTGACTCCATTTCTCCAGACGAGGCTCGCGACTGTGGGACGACCAGGTGATGACTTTATCAATCAGGAGAAAACGTTTCGCTGGCTGCTCAATGGGCGCAAATAGAGGACATACCTTTTCACCAGACATGGCACTGCCCATTTTTCTCTTACGAATCCTCGCGGGGATGGCCTTCGTCTCATTGAAGCCAGTAATTATGTCTTGGCTATTCTCTCACCAACCCGCTCGTGGTTTCAATTTATCTTTTCTCCTCCAAAATCAGTCTACGTGCTTTTATTTCTTTAAGTTGTTGACACCAAGTATTAACTCCTCTTCTGGGGGGTCATTTAGTGCCCTCGTAAGTCGGGTGGCAGAGCGGGGTTACATACCGTAGAGGATGGTGTCGTGTGAAATAGTCCGGTGGTGAGTCACAGCCTGGTGTAATGAGCGTCCGGTATGACTGTCTTACATCTTCTCTTTGTGCCAATCACTGTCAAACGTTTTATGCCTAGTTATCTCCTCTCGCAACTCGCACTCTCGATATCTTGCGTCTTCAGAACGTCTTAAAAGAAACACACACACACACACATACACACATGCACCCACGCGCACATTGATGCAAACATACAAAGAGAGCGAGAGAAGACGAGTGTTTGTGTGGGTGGCTGAGAGAGGGGAGGAGGGAGATTAAATGTCCAGTCAGTTAACAATTTCCGATTTCTGTCACACGTTTCCCTCTCTTCCAACATCCCCCTCTCCATCCCGCTTCCTTCTCCGCCTGCTAATATGAACGACATGACCTCCAGGGTTAGGTTGGGGAGTAAGGCGAGGGACAGTTTCTCTCATGGGAAGTTGAAGCCCCTGGGCGACAATCACAGGAGGCGAGGCTATAGAGACGAGAGCTCGCAAAAAAAAGGGACGAGTTGTCGATCGTCGTCTCTGTGCCGGTTTTCCGGCCTCTTTCATCAGATGTTAAAATCACTCATCGTTTCCATAGCTACACGCGGCCCGCTCGTCATGCTTGGGTGCACACGCTGTCTTCTCCCAGCTTTCTGGCGACAGATGGCGGTCGATGACGATGAGGGAGGCAGCGTACGGGAGGAGGGAATACGAGGGAATGGGGAGAGAAAGTGGTCAGAAGTGCCGCGGGACCAACTAGGCCGAGATGGTTGAGAAAGGAACTGCTTCAGGATCAGCTGGGCTTTACTTTCATATGTGTGTGTGTGTGTGTGTGTGTGTGTGTGTGTGTGTGTGTGTGTGTGTGTGCGTGTGTGTGTGTTACTTTATTGGCGTCTTTCTTTGTTTATTTGATCGTCCGGCTTCAAACACGGCCGTTTGCATGGCGGCTCGCTCTTTGCCATGCATGCTTGAACTTTCACGCAAATCAAAACAACCCAAAAAAAACAAAAACAAAAAAACACCAAAAAACAAAAGTGAAAAAAAGTAGAGAAGGAAAAAGGAAAGACAGGAGAAGATAAGCCGCTACCTTTTCCCTCTCTTTTTTTTTACGCTTTCAGTCTTAACCAAGCAATTTATCTTAACACTGTGTACGCGCGGTCACACTTATTCACCAAAATAATCACACACACACACACACACACACACACACACACTGTGAAGAATGAGTTCTTACATGTTCAAGCAGTAACTAGGAAACTACATGGTTGATTTCTTACAGTTGTAAGTCAATGTACATCGAAGTTTTGAAAACAGCGAACCGAGGAAACCAGTGACTTGTCAGTGTATCGCCAATGACATGTCAGTGTATCGCCAGTGACATGGCAGTGTATCGCCAGTGACATGGCAGTGTATCGTCAGTGACATGCCAGTACCATTCATTGACCTCCGACAAGTGGATCGTTGTTGTCGCTATGAAAGTTATGTCAGAGTGGCCGTTGCTTGGTTTTGTAGGAAAGTGATTCCAACTAGAGGTGATTTCGCATCATGGGGGAGGGGGGTACACTAGTCGACATCATGTCGAACTGTCAACCGTTTCCCCACCCCTTGTAATCTCCGTAAATGGCGTAGATAAATAACATTTGCAGAATTTACACAATATTTACAGAATATTTACATTCTAGCAAAATACAGGAAGGGAAAGTTAGACCAGGGACATTCTCTCTGATGGAGGTGTCTTGTAAGCCGAGTGCCACACAACAACCACTATCACGTAGTCAGCTTGTGCGCATGTGCAGAGTGGACTAGGGTTATGTAAGAGCCCGGGAGTAGTGTTTATACTCTCAGTTTTCCTGCGAAGATTAAAGTCGGATCCTGTGCCATGAAGGTGACTTCGTGGCACTGGTGGTGCAACTGTATCGCACTTATTTCTAACCCCACCACACACACACCCTTTTCTCTTCCCAGTTCTACCCATCCTCACCCATTCTCATCCCGTCTGCCTCACGCGTGCCACCCGTCCTACCAACTAGTCTCCATCCACCCGTAGTGTGAAGAAAAGTGGGAAAGGGGGAGGGGGACGGAGTGACGAGGAGTCGTTTATTGTGTCTGCCACCCGACCCGCACCATCGGACCGAGGCACACTGACGGTGACCTGTACCCGGCATCTGCACAGCTACGCACTCCCTTCGTGTGTCCCCCATACCCCCAACTACCTCCCTCAGCGACCTCCCAGTCCCACACGATCTGAAAGTACAGTACGAAGTTTGTTACAAGCATGGCATCATCATAGACATATAGGTCTCTCATGCGAGCTTCGGCACAGAAACATCAAGCAGTCTTTGCTCGGTTACGACAGATTACTTTTCCTCACGATCTGCTACGAGACGATATAAACGTCGTTACAAGCATTACAAAAAATATATAAAACCATCACAGTCTTACGATCCCAACATCGTAGCAACTATAGAAACATCACCGAGTCTTTCCATACGATTGTTGCTACGAGGAAAATCAACTAACCTAAACACAATGGGAACTTCTTTGCATGACGGAAATACACAAAGCCTTACAATGCAATGCAAATTTCGTTACAAGTATACAAACATAAACAGCAATGTAGTACGAGCTTCCCTTCAAGTATCGAAATATCACAACCTTACGATACGAACTTAACTGAAGCATCGCATTGTAAGATACAAAATTCATCACAAGTATGAAAAACACAGCTTTACCATGCGATACTATGCCACAAGAACAAGTGTACAAACATCACATAGCGTAGCAATAAAAACTTCTTCACAAGAAAGAAACACCAGATAAACAACTCTGTATTGTAAAATCTTTAAAAGGATACAAACATAAATTTACGATGCAAATATCGGTAACAAGTGTAGAAGTGTACAGAGTTTAAATAAGCTGTAATAAACTGTAACAAGCGCAAGTGTCTGAAATACAAGTGACCGAGTAATTTATTATTATTTTTGTTATTATTATTATTTGTGCACGTAGTGACAAAGTCAAATTGTGCTGAGTGCCCATGTTTCGTTCTCGACAGTTTTCCAGTTTGTTTAAAATCGTTTTTTTTTTTTTTTTTTTTTTTCGCACACACTTGTTAACTAGTCACCCCAACACGGGCATTCCGGGGGTCACGTGACATGGCCCGTGGGCCTAGTCAAAGTTTTATTGGACGGTTTGTGTGCACCCAAGCAGCCAGAAGCATTAGAGACGGACTTTCAAAGGACAAGGTGATGGATCAACGCCTTTGCAGCGAAAAGACTACCATGGCGCCATTATTATGGAAATGGAGGCGTTTGCCGGCGTTATCGCTGCTGGATTAACTGGCGCTACAATGATGCCATCTGTCTTCCGCTCGTAAACCGGCAGCGAGGTTGAGCCAGCTCCTCAATAGACGTACCTGCTGGAAAAGTACCAAGTACCCAGTACGCGACATGGACTCAACGGAATGAAGGCGTGACCACGGAGGAGAAACATGGGGGAGGGGGAGAAGTACAGGGTGTGGATGTGTATGTGGGTGTAGGTGTGTCAGTGTGGCTGTGTGCGTGTTTGCGCATGTGTGTGTATGGTGTATGTGTGTGTATGGTGTGTGTATGGTGTATGTGTGTTACGGTGTGTGTGTGTGTTACGGGGGTATGTGTGTGTATATTGTGTATGTGTGTGTGGTGTGTGTGTGTGTGTTACGGGGTGTGTGTGTGTGTGTTACGGGGTGTGTGTGTATATATGGTGTATATGTGTGTGTGCTACGGTGTGTGTGTGTGTGTGTGTTATGGTGTGTATGGTGTATGTGTGTGTGTTACGGTGTGTGTGTGTGTGTTACGGGGGGTATGTGTGTGTATATTGTGTATGTGTGTGTTACGGTGTGTGTGTGTGTGGTGTATGTGTGTGTTACGGTGTGTGTGTGTGTGTTACGGGGGGTGTGTGTATGTATATGGTGTATATGTGTGTGTGTTACGGTGTGTGTGTGTGTGTTACGGGGGGTATGTCTGTGTATATGGTGTATGTGTGTGTTACGGGGTGTGTGTGTATATATGGTGTATGTGTGTTACGGTGTGTGTGTGTTAAGGGGTGTGTGTGTGTTAAGGGTTGTGTGTGTGAGCGCGCGTGCTGGCGCTTTTAACTTTCACGTAAACTGTAGCTGTGAGTATTTCCCCAATCCTACCTGCCCGAGAAGAATGCTAAATGCGTTATCAGCTCCTCTCGTTTATCACAATCAGTGCTTGGTGTTTATCATAATCAGCATCTGAAGTTGATACACTCAATGCCGGACGCTTATCACATTAAGCACTTAAAGTTTATTCTCTATTTGCTCTTGTAAAACACACACGCGCGCGCGCGCGCGCACACACACACACACACACACACACACACACACACCTCGTTCTCCCACCCTCTTCATGGTATGGTAGATATGTCTGTGTGTTTACGTGTGTCTGTCTGTCTTTGTGTGTGTGTGTGTGTGTGTGTGTGTGTGTGTGTGTGTGTGTGCACGCGCGCGAGCGCCGTATTTATTTCTGTGCCTCTGTTTCACCTCCCGTTAGCTCTCTGTCCTGTTCCGTTCCCTCATTCCCCCCAGGCGCGATGTCTTCCTGTACACCTGCCTTCTGTCTTGCTCATTACCTCCCCTTCCTCTGAACCTGTTTAATCACCTGGCAGGTGGCGGACACTTGTGTCGTGACCCCCGCGTACTTTCCTCCACTGTCCGCCAGACGTCTGCACTAGTGGAACGCTCCTCTTCCTGGGAGAGAGAGAGAGAGAGTAATACTCTGACAAATACCCGAGCAAAGAAACTTCTCCTAGCGACTTCAAGTATAATATCTATTGTGCTACAAAGATTATTTTCTAACTTAACGGGGACAGCATGGCAAGATGATTACAAAATAACATCGGGGATTTTTTTTCATTTCTTATTAGTATTGTTTTGTGGCGGTTTCAACTGATTTTTTCATATTTTTCCCTTTCCACCCGTGACGTAAAAAACTTATTTTTTTTATTTTTTTTATAGCATATATATCTTTACTAGAGAAAGGTTACTTTAATGTACGTTGAGTTGGCAATAAAAGTTTACTCGGGGCAGCCTCCTTCATATCTACACGGAGTAGTGAGGGCTGTCACCCTCTGTTCACCCATCATTCTGCGATAACTGTGCGCGACTTCTAGGGTCTTCAGTCGGCTGTTGCTAGCACTTCAGTATGTATATTCCTTGTCGATAAAACAGCGGACCAGGTAATTAGGTGTACAAGGAAGTTTTGTTCTCACCTTGATAGCGAGCGCCGGTGACCTGACACGCCGAGCTTGATACAGCCTGCACTCACACCAAACCCCCCTCCAACCCCCCCCCCCCAGCCCCCAAGCTCCTTCTCTGGACCACCCACAAGAAGATCCTACCGCCTGCCTGCTGACAACAGGGAGTGGGGACAGACAGACAGGCGGACCGACAGACTGGCAGATCGACTGCAAAGAGAAGCAGAGCATATCCAGCGGATACCTTTGGGGTACATCTCGGTATTGAATCAACAGTGGATACATTTGGGGTACATCTCGGTATTGAATCAACAGTGGATACATGTGGGGTACATCTCGGTATAGAATCAACAGCGGATACATTTGGCGTTTGGGGTACATCTCGGTATTTAAACAACTGTCAGACACTATTCACTTGCAGAAGAACAAACCCTGTTTCTTCGTGCCTACTTTCTCCATTCTCCCTCACAGTCTGTGGCAGACGACTGAACGCTGTGTACCCGGGGTACACGGTAAGACGTCACCTCTCCGCGGGTGATTGAATGTGAGAATGCAGCTGCCAACAAGGCCTTTGGTGATGTGACTGACGCCTCCTGCTGCAGCAAAGTGATCTTGGAATTAACTTATCCTCTCTCACACACTCTCTCATAAACACAGTCACACGCGCGAACATTTTTTTTTATATAAAGATTCACTCGCAAGTTCCCACGCTTTCACATTTATACTCACATATATGCACAAACACCCAGAATGTATCTCTCTCCCTTCATACCCATCTCTCTGCAAAAAGCTAAGATGGAACAGAAGAACAGACCTCAGGCTGACAACCTAGGGAAGGTTGAGGAGGATCGGGGAATCAGGGAACGTCTCGCTTACTTAATTCGCCGACGAGGAAACTGCCGCAGGTAAAACGCACGTACCTGCGAGGAGCCTATCTTGACCCCGAAACTGATGACTCTAGCAGTTTCCCCTCCTTCACATTTTCCTGCCATTAATCTAGCGCTCATTTCTCCCTGACCTTCAATGCAAGTCGATACACGCCAGTCTCAGACAGAACGGAAGTGAATCACAGAAGCGATACGAACCTTACCCCACCCCACCCCCCAAAAAAAAGAAAAAAGTGTGGAGGGGTAGGTGGGGGGGGGGGTTCTAGGTTGTTGGATGTAGAGGTTATCGGCTGCTGACCTTAAATATCTGACACAAATTCCGAGCCTGAAAGTTTTTCTTCCCTCTCCTGGCGAAACTCCAAACAAACACGGCTATTTTGGTCACCCGACAAGTTTGTGATTGGGTGCAGGCACCTACTGTTCTACATTGCCACTCGACAGATCGTTGATTAGGTACAGGCATCTCTGGAGTTCTTACCACCACCTCGTTACCGAAGAGACCATCGGAGACATCACGATGAAACGGTTTTTTTTTTTTTTTTTGGTTCAGGGGGTGACGTTGATGTGAACCGCTGACGGGGTGTCAACGAGTTCCGCGGCCTGATTTGTGGTGACGTAAGCAGGTAGATGTTCATGGCAGACCGCAGGGTACGTCCAGCCTTCGTAATCAGTCATCTGACTCATCTCTTTCTGTACCGCGTCTCTACCACCGATGGCATTTCATGTACATGTGAGATCAACTCTACCTGTGTTTTTATTTTTTTTTCCTTTCGCCGGTCGTCTTCTCGTGCAGTTGATGTGGCTTTGCTTTTCTTGGCTGCTTCGGAGGTAGACAGTCATCTTGGCGGAGATGTTGGCACAGTGTAGCTGATGATGGCCATAGAAAACAGAATAACTCCAGCATCATCATCATTATCACTGTAAAATCGGATGTGGCCATGGAATCAACACAGGGGGTCAGAATAACCAGGAAGCAGACACAATTGTGTTGCGGTCTGAAACTGAAACTGTCTCGCTTTACGGTGACACACTTTACGGGTGGTGAAACTGAAACTGAAATAAATTGAAGACAACTGCTGAGCCTCGAACCGCTTGTCTTTTGATTTCCTGAGGTCGCTGCAAGTAACCTTCCGACACCCGTTGACATCTTTCATCCGCCATTTAGAACTCACGCGCGCGTCATTGGTGGGTTTGATGAATGACTTGAATTCACTCCTCCCATCTCAGCGACGACTGGCGTACTTTCACAAGCTAGTCATCGAATTCACAGTTCACATGTCATCATAGTTGTCGAATCCGTGAACGTCGTCAGATCATGAGACACGATGAGAATAAGAGGTCATGACTTGATTGAGAATCCACCATCTTCCGTCTCTAGATAAAAATAGTTTATTTCAAGAGTCAAACTTTCCCAAACCGGAAAAGAAGCAATCGATGATTACGTTATCACTCACCGTGTTTGTGCTGCTGATGCCTGAAGGTCAAGGCTGGGAGTCAGGAAAACGCAGGGGAATCCCCAGGGATGCCGACTCCTTGTTTTGTTGTTGCTATGTTCGCCGTTATTTTATTTTTAATCTTGTTTAGTTTTCCTCGCTTCGCTAGGCTCACATAGTTCAGTTGACGATCATCAGCGAAGACTTACGAATTAGCGGCAACATGGAGGTCTGAACTGTGTTGGTTGGTTGGTTGGTTGGTTGGTTGGTTGGTTGGTTGGTTGGTTGGTTGGTTGGTTGGTTGGTTGGTTGGTTGGTTGGTTGGTTGGTCGGTCGGTCGGTTGGTTGGTTGGTTGGTTGCATCAAGCCCTCTCTATAGTGACTGACGTCACCGCTTATCGTCTTAATTAAACGGGCGACACCGCACTTTCATGCTCTGAGACCCCGAGATGGGAGTCGCACTCGTGGTCTTGAGAAAAAAAGAAATGAAGAAAGAAAGTTAGGTACCTGGGTATATTAGTAGGTAAATAGGTATTTGTTTCTTTAGTTTCTTCTAAAACTACCTCTGTCTCTAACTCACTCTCACACGCGCTCTCTCTGTCTGTCTTATAGATAGTGACCGATGCTCACCCTTGTTTGAGCTATGCTTAAGGAATAAAGAATCCAGCTCTCTCTCTCTCTCTCTCATATATATATAGAAAGAGAGAAAAACACATGCACGAACACGCGCATACTCTCTCTCATACAGAGAAAGAACAAAACATGCACGGACACTGGCAGAAAATGACACCACCAACAGTGACTAAGGGAGTACGGGAGGGGTAGAGAGGACGGGGTTAGTGGCACAATCACCGCGATTACTAAGTCGGACAACTCACGCACACATTCCTGTAGGATGACAACAGCAGGAGATCGATACCCGAGCTGCTCACCCAAGAGTCGTCTCCCTTCCACTTCAAACACAGCTCGCCGCAAAAATGGTGGCCCCTGTCGCACACCGCGCAGTTTGTCGCATGCCGCACTTGATGACCTTCGCTTGGGGTTTTTCACAGTCTCAGCACGCGGCTCCCCCCGCCTCCCGTGTACAGAAGACCATGCTATTTATATTTCTATTTTTTTGTGATCTGTTTTTAATTTTGCGAAGGTTGCGCCCACACTGTGAACTTTGCAACGTCAGGACTTTGAAGAACGCGAAACGCGCAGCAGACACGCCTCATGTTTTCTTTTGTTAGCCATAAATAAACATTGGTGTGCTTCCCTTTGGAACCGTAAACATTCATATATGTGTCAGCCAGTATGTCGGTAACCATAAACATTCGCATGTTTGGCAACCAATATTTCGATAATTATAAACATTCACCTGTCAGCCAGTATTATGGTAGCCACAAACATTTGTATGTTTGTAAACGAGTATCTGACTGCCATGCACGTTGGTTTTTTTTCGGGTAGATTAGGTCAGTCTCTTCACCTGGCTAGTCGTTGAGGGTATGTCAGAAAAGTTTGAATGTTTCATACAGGGCTGTATCTCAAAGTTTCTTTTCCATTGCTTGACAATAAGGGCGGGGGGTGGGGGGGCTATAGTGAACAAGCAGATGAGATTATAAAGGTCTGGATGATATCCTACATCACGACCTTCTCGAGACAAAGAACTGCTGAGCAACAGTTGCTACGAGATGACAAGTAGAAAGATGAGAATATTTCCCTTGATGTTTGCCTCTCCAGCTCCTTGAGAACTAGAAGGTTAAGACCAACAGTGTATGAAGCGTGACTGCTACTTGTGTGAAGTGTGAATGCTAGTGTGAGAGATGGATGTGTGAAGTGTGAATGCTAGTGCCAAAGATGATTGTGTGAAGTGTGCAAGTATTCTTGCAAATCGCCGTAAAGGTGACTGTTATAAAGAAATTTCAGGCTAGTTGCCTACTCTGCCATCAACACAGCTAAGGTACACGACAGGGTCGAGAACTTCCACAATCAGGTCACAAGAACACGTTTTTGTCGTGACAGATTCCTTTGAAGTTGCCGCCAGACGTCCATTGCACGGTCCGTGAGCTCACCCCGGGGCGTTCAGCCTGCCTCGTCGTGGCTGGGAAGAGAAAACATGGGCAGCTGCAACGATAAAGAGAACTTTAAATAGTTTCAATAACAAATCAGTCCCGCAATCTTTCAAAACTGTCGTGCCTGGCCTATTTTCATATCTTCCATCCTCTCCAACCCGCTCAGAGCGAGGGCTATAGATGGAGCACGTTCGTCTACATTACAATCAGTCTGACGCCTCCCGGCATCGAGTCCAGCTGACGTCAGCAAAGATGTGTCATCACAGTTAATGCGTGCATCATACAACGTTCTTGGGTGCGTGCTTGTGTGTGTGTGTGTGTGTGTGTGTGAGAGAGAGAGATTGAGGTACATGAGGTGTGCTTGTGTGTATACGAGATGTGTGTGCGTGTGGATGGGGGAGGGGGAGGGGGATGGAAATAGCTCACGTGCATGGCTGTATGTGTTATCTATATTATGTACTAGTGGCACAGTATATGTGTGCATGCGGTTACTTGAATGTATATTTGTACCTGTGTGTGTGCGCGCGCGCACTAGTACATCAGTGGCAATTTGTGTACGTACGCATGAGTATATGTCGAGGTGTGTGTGTGTGTCCGTATGGTCGTGTGTGCATGCAAATCTGTGCTTACGTTCTGTCGTGTTCTCATGAGCTCGTGCACACATATAGACGAGGCACAGACGTGAATCCCTTATAATGTCAAAAATAACTACAAATAATATATACAAACAAAATAATACAGGAAAACATTGATATCTAGGGCCTACATGAAGTCGAGTGATTTCTGAGTTAAGGATAAAGAACGTAAAGTTAATCAAAGGTTAACGGCCAAAACAAAGCCAGGAAAGATTTCATGTGGTGGTGGTGGTGGTGGTGGTGGTGGTGGTGGTGGTGGTGGTGGTGGTGGTGGTGGTGGTGGTGAAGAAGGAGAAGGACAAGCGGAGTGTGACAAGCACGCACCCAGGATCAGTTTGCCCACTTACTTTAAGACGGAACCCCTACCCCTCCATCAGGGTCACATCTCCTCCGCCCCCGCTCCCGCCCCCATCTCTGACTTCTTCTTGCGACCTCTTCCCTCCCCCATCCCGCTTCTCTTCGCGCCCCTTCCCTTCCCCATATCCAGGTGTCAGCTAAGAGGCGCCGACCGTTACACCCACCTCTGTACCCGCACAGACAGGCCTGGACACGAAAGACTAGTTGCCCCCTTGCTACCCTCGCCTATCCACCGGATTGTAACAGTAAATAATACCCCTCCTTCCTCTAGCGTATTACGCATACCGCTCTGCCTGTACCCAGTCCGGAGGCGGTGGGTCGGGGGACGGGGATGAGGACGTGCTTATCACGGTAGTCGCGCTTGGGCAGAATAGAAATAACAGTCGTAGGCACAACATACCTATGTTAAGAGTCTATTCTTGTATGTTTGTGTTTTTGTTATCAGTGCGGTTGCTGTGCTTGGTATGTTCTCGTCGGTTGATACTGCGTCTGGGGCCGTGTTATCCTTGCTGGGTACATGTGCCTCTGTCATGACAGGTACACACCGGCACATACCTGTACACACCTGTACACCATCACGATAAAGTACATCTACACACCTGTACACATCATCACCGACAGGTACGCGAGACGCACAGGAGTCAGAAACACGAGGGAGGCGAGTCAGACGAAGGCGAGGCAGAAACCAAAGCTGACGTAAATGTTTGGAAAACAAGTGCGAATATCGATGACCAGTCAACGGAAATACACAGGACCCCGTGACACACTGAGTAGAAACAGCTTTCTTCTTCCGCGCTGATCTCCTTCTCTCCTGTCATCACTTCTTTCTCGTGTGCTTTGTTCCGAGTGCATTGCTCCCCTTCCTTCATTAAAAAAAAAACAGGTTTGTGCGCAGTTCCGTGGACAAGAGCTGAAAATATAAATGACCTTGATGTGCTTCCTTCATAATATACCAGCCGGATGTTAATATATGCACAATGTGGGCAGCACACCTGTCAATCCCAGCACGAACATTCCCAATAATAAAGAACGAAGTTTTAACAGCCATAGGAGAGTCGTTTAAATTTCCACATCTGAATATTTTACCTCCACCACTCTCCTCACTTACCACATCCACCCTCTAGTACCAACATTTTGCGATCAGTGGTGCTGGCGATGATGGCCACACTGTCGACGGTGCAGCTTCAGATCTGAAACTACTGGACCGTGCAGAGCACTAGTGCTATTGCAATATATTCTGCTTTCTTTTTCTTCGTGTTTTGCCTTTTTTATTGCTTCCTTTCTTTTCTTGTCTTTCTGATCACAGGACAAACACAGGCAGACAGACAGACAAACGGGCTCCTATGTAATGAGATGCAGGAATGTTATTATGGTATATCAAGTGCTCACACTCACTCCCGTACTCACTTCAGCAGAATGCCAGGAATTCTGGGTAAAAACACGTCACATGTTAGGGGAGAACCAGAATAAAAACGAAGCCAAAAGAAAAAAAAAGGAATGAGTAAACAAAACAAACCAAAAAAAGTGCGAGACATTCCCAAACAAGGGGCAAGTTGTGTTCCGATGAAGAATGAGTAATCTTCCCATTACCCCCACCGGTCAATCTGACAACAACGCACAGTCCGTGACTTGTGGACCATGTTGTTCTCCAGGTGATGGATGACGATCGTCAACAAGCGTGACGATAATGCTGTAGGAAATGGAGAAGGCAGCCCACGACATCATCTGATCAGCGGCGGCCCGACACCCGTCTCGCAGCCGACACATTCATTCGGCTGATGTCACAGGGAGTCAGGACTGCTCAGTCCGAGGGACTCTACCTTTGTCGGTCGATGAAATCAGAAGGATCGATGGCTTGGCTGATGATGAATGAAACGGGAGACTGAACACGTGACTCATCCACCGACAGGAATGCCTGCACGATCAGCGGTAACAGGACCCTCCTTCATCCTCCCAGGTATACCACCAGCGTCGCATTGAATATCAGTTACACGGGTGTAAATTATTTTGAATTGTGAAGTATATATATATAAATTTAGAAAGAAAAAAATACCATAATAAGTAATGATGTGGTCATGTGATTTACTGTACAAGTCATACACTGAGCTATTCATATAAACACAAAATTCGCTGATTCTCTTTCGTTTTCACTCTTATCCCGTCTTCTGATATTTATTGCCTGCACACCTACTCTTGTCTCTTTCTGCGTGTTGAACGAATGTGAGTCAAGAATGAAAGCTGTGTAAAATGTGTTGGTGGAAGTGAACAAAAGTGTGTCACAATCCTGTCTATCTCTTACGCCCTCACACGCGTGGTGCTTGGCGTCTTCATGGTCAACTATAGCGTTTGTCAGTTCAACGAACCAACGAACTTTGTAAGAGTAACAGACACCTGAAATCATTTGTGCCATCTGCAGTCCCGTTGCTCAATCTTAGATGAATTGTCAACGATGTGTGTGTGTGTGTGTGTGTGTGTGTGTGTGTGTGTGTGTGTGTGATGTTGTAAGTGCTTACTTGATTTCCTTGTAATTTTTTTATATATCTCTCTCTCTATATATATATATATACATGTATATGATATATGCTACTTGCCGACTTCTTTCTTTTTTTTTTTTCTTCCCCCCCCCTTAATTTTTCAATTTTTTATTTATTTATTATTATTTTGATTTTTTTTCATTGTTGAACTAGAGCACATTCCCATATTCAAATTGCCGACTGGAACAAATAAAGTTGGTCATTGTTATTGTCAGACAGTCAAAGGTTATTTCAAACAGACCAGTCACAGCTGCCCTACCCCTCTTTAACGACTTATTACAGAAATTATTGTGTCTATAAGAGAGGTAATCCCTTAATACTTGGCCTAAAAATAGGTAATCCCTTAAAATGTTGGTCTATAAATAGATAATCCCTTAACGTTTTAGTCTATTAAATAGGTAATCCCTTAACATTTTGGTTGTTGGGCGAAAGATGAGTTAGAGACCCGAAGCTAGCTTACTATTTTTATTTATCTACTTAGTTATTTGTTCTCGGTCGCTGCCATACCTCCCTGCCCTACCCACCCACCCACCCACCCACCCACCAACTAACTCTCGAAGGAGTCATTCAACAGCTGGGTCACGTGATGAAAGTACGTTGTACCACAAGGGATTCGAACCGGCCTGGATGCGCACTTCCGGCTTGGGACAGTGAAGCTCTAACAGTCTAACTACTCGACACCCCGCTCACCCAGTTATGGCACATCGAATGTCTTTGTTCTAAAATCGGATAGAGTCTCTTAATTAAATTCAAAGTCAGTTTAAATAAACGGTGAAAAACCTTCTTCACTGGGCATATCTTGTCAAAAATGTGACTGTGCGACAAAGATACATTGTGATCATATACAGAAAAAAACCAACAGCTATTCTAAAAAGAAAAAAGCATTTTTGAAAAGGTGAAAGAACATCAGAGAAGGTAGAGCCCTCTCGGACCTGTAAACCGAACTGCGAAGCTTTACTGAGATTAGACTGACAAGTCCCCGTTACGCAGTGTTATTACTGTCACCTGGCGGCAACAGGTAAGTCAGTCTGGCGGCTGTGTGGAGGCTACAGCACCTTAACTGTTTGTGTGTCAGCAGCGGGGGAAACAAGTCCCGACTGTCGACAGAACACGTTCACGCAGGCCCTCGGCACAGACCGGACTGTGTTGCTTGTGGGTGCATCGCGACTTTTACCAGAAACACAATATTTGGACGACAGCGGCTATTGCCTGTACATGTTGGTCACGCCTGACTGTTTGGCTGACACATAATTCCGGGGTTGTGGACCAGGAAAAAAGCTACATCTACCGCGCAAAAATACATTTGTAGATTTATTTTCTATGTGAACAAATATTTGTATTGAAGCACCAGTCTCTCCTTTTATACTTCAAGTCATCGGAGAAGAAAATGTCAGTATGTTTCAGGCAGAGAAAAAAAGATAAAAAGCTGGCTAATGGGAGCCATGCGGACGTTATGAAAACCACAGAGCGAGGCGGGGTTCGCCACACATGAGTGATTTACAGTCTGCTTCTCACCATGTGATACTGATACACGGGCGGAGAGGCATGCAGGCAGACAAACAGAAAGATCTACTTACATAATGGCTAAGTGACTGGTATGCATAGTACACACATGCCTGCAGACTTCACACCCATGCGCACATCCCTAATTGCCCTCTGGGATAAATAAAGTGTTCTTTTATCACAGACCTACAGACATAATATATATATATATACCTACATGCATGCACACTCGCATGCACACACACACACACACACACACGTGCATTCAAGCAGGCAGGCAGGCAAAAAAAAAAAATCGAACTCTCTCACACAGAGAGACAGAAAGAGAGAGCCCGCACTTTTAATCACAGGTATCCGGGCGGGTTGAAAGATAGAACAGACGGGCGAAGTTTGACTTGTCGCAAACAGGTGAAGAATTTGACATTTGAAATGGTAGTGTGAGGCCAGCAATCCGTGCCTAGCGGACCTGCCTGTGCAGGCTGCACTGCGCTCCATTGTTTGACAAAAGCTGGTGCAGTAAATAAGCCCCGCTTCGTTTCTGTGACAATGTTCGGGCCTCCAATTTCTCGACGAAGTTTTTTTTTTTTTTTCAAGTCAGAGCCTGTTAAAATACTTAAAATACTCAATACTAACCACACACGCAAACACACATTTACACCAACACATACACATCAACACACACACACACACACACACACATAAATAGTCAATACTAACCACACACACACACACACACACACACACACACACACACATATATATATTTAAATCAACAGATTTAAATCCACACATGTATAAATACTCAATACTAACTACTTTTTGCTTCTATGTCAAACACACACACACATTTATATCAACACATACACATACCAGTATCAAATCACAAGCACACAGTTCTTATCAACATGCTTGGATGCACAGTCACGCTCATTCGCTGACTACATTGTGCTCTGATTATACGGGGAAAGGGCCACGCGACCAATAGTCTCGACACGACTGCCCTGTGGTGGCGGCTAGGTGCTACCAAAGATAGTAAATCAAAATACATCATAATAATCATTAGTATGACACACTCCGCCGAGTAATGTTTATCGAATAGGTTACAACCCCCACCCACCCCAACCCGTCAGCCCTACAGGTAGTGTTTAGCAGCAAAGAGGTAAAGTTCAGTGTGATGGCATGGCTGTCAATGCGTACAGATACTTAGAATCTTATGTTTGAACTGCTGAGCTGCACTCAGTGTACAACGTCCGACCTCACAAGCACGTTTTAACTTGACATCATAGTGAGAAATTCTCCCCCAGCACAAGGGACGGGGAGTGAGGAAGCCCTTGAGTGACAAAACAACTGTCTGTCCGTCTGCCTGCCTGCCTGTGTGTGTGTGTGTGAGAGAGAGAGAGAGAATGTTTATTCATAGTTGTTCTAATCACCAACTTGACACTGGTATCCGTGGAAGTAATAAACTAGTAAGGTCAAAAGCCATAGTTCAAGGGCAGATGTAAATTAGCGCGCGGTGGGTTCAAAACAAATCAAATCCAGACCGGACGGCGCGGGTGAAGACCTGCTCGAAGAAAACTGGTCGACGTGTCTAGATCACCTGACATGCTTGGAAAGAGTAGTCGTGGAGTCCTGCTTCCCTGTTACATACCTGGAGAGATTGCGTGGACCTGACGTTACTTACAAACGGTGTTGTTTTCTTCCACTCACCTTTATAACGATATGTGCACCTCTCTGCTCCACGTACATTACAACAGTTTTATTGACAAAGTCAACAGTTTTATTGACAAAGTTCATGCATGCTACAAGTGAGAGGTCGTGACGTAGACAAAAACTATGCATATCAGATGCATGTATTTACGGATAAAATCACGAACCTCCCGTATTTACGCATTAATCCAGCAATTAACCCTCAAACAGAGCCTTGACAACACCCCAGTGACTGTATGTTTACCATAGAACAGTCATTAGGTGGACTACGTCTTCCTGACAAATTACAACAAGAAAAGTGCACCTGTTTATTTCGCCAGACCTTCTAATGTAGTCGATTAAATATGTCAGTACTAGGAGTAACATAAACACGGAACAGCGCAAAAAAAAAAAAAAAGAAGCCATGTAAACATCTCGGGAGGAGGAAACAACCTCTTCTTCTTGCTGACACGACACAAACACAGACCCTAGTCGTGCGCACGTTTTCGCCAGCATGAAAATATAAGGAAGAAAATCTCTCGCTCCAAAACGTATAAATCTGTGTGGTGTGTGTTGTCGGAGGGGCGTGGCAAGCTTGCTGACGAGTCATGCGTAAAAAAAGAACAGTTTTAACGTCCAGCAGAGGCTCCCTCCCTAAGACCCCCCGTCTACCCTCCTTCTTGTTGACTGCGCAAACAGATGTGTACACCTGAAGGTGTTTAGCAGGTGCGCTGAAGGTCATTAGTCCGCCATTGTACGAAGGTGCGTCTGTTAGCTGATGAGAGGAAGACCGGGGAGGGGAGGGGGGAGGGAGAGA
The DNA here is from genome assembly GCA_004794655.1 of Marisa cornuarietis. Lineage (NCBI taxonomy): Eukaryota > Metazoa > Mollusca > Gastropoda > Architaenioglossa > Ampullariidae > Marisa > Marisa cornuarietis. Next base: position 1,143,903 of record SMMW01000019.1, on the reverse strand, counting down.
GGCTGCGTGGATTTGGACATCCTGGCGCAGCATTGCCTCCACCATCAGTCCGGCGTTGTTGCGTGGTCGTGACAAGGGTCTGTGAGTCCATACTGGTTCGTGACCAGGGTCTGTCAGTAGTTACGTGAGTAACGTGACCATGATGTGTCAGCAGGTATCAATACCTGTTCACTTCGTTGATCCGCTTTGTGTCACCATCCCCCCTACCCACCCACGCACTGAGCTGCCCTCTTGTCCTGGATTGCGGACACAGCAAGGCGTTGGGTAAACTTGGTTCAGTTTTTACTGTGTCCTTCAGCCCTTCACACAACAGGTTTTTTTTTTAAATTTTATTTGAATGTGTGGCCTTCAAGGCCTCTTCCGACATTGATAGTCTTCGTGAAGTTCACAGCCCACGTTCTTGCCTTCAGGACACACACACACACACACACACAAAACACCTGCATACACACACGTACACTCACACGAACACAGACATCTTTTTTACGCACACACACACACACACACACACACACACACATTCCATTTCAGATAATTCCACCAACAGCTGCAGAAGTAGGGCATCGATGACGTGTACAAATCGCTTACATCACGCGACATCGTAAACATTCTCACTTAAACACACGACAAAAAAAAAATATACTCCTCAATTACAATCCCACCTTCATTTCTGTTTGTCCTGCATGCCTGATCAATTTCACCGCTTTGCACCCTGGCCGGCCTTCGGGTTCTTCTCTCCTTCCTGTTTACGAGCCCCCCTTCTTTCCTTCTAAACCCATCTTAGCTTTTGTATTTATTTTTAATTTCAGCTGGCTGCTGACGAACACTGGGAAACCCCATCGATCGTGGACATGGGGAGTGCGCTCGTTCTTTCGCTGCGCGTGTGCGCGCACATAAACACGGGGAGTGACGTAATGGCGCAGCCCCCTCGTCTCCTTGACTCGTCGTGTTTACATGCTCACTATCAGCTGATGTCCTGGATACACGCCAAGTGTAAATGCCCCTTACGAAGTTGGCTCGATTAAAAAAAAAAAAACTAGCAACAAAACAGCTCAAGTACATCTTCGATTTGCTTCATACCACGAGCAGCCTGTGAAGCCTTGTGGGAGCTGCATCCAACCATCCACCCAACCACCCACCCCAGATACTCGTGCCATCAGTTCTCTTGCCAGCTGTGAACACCGCGTGTAGGTGAGATGTTCTGGGGCTGCGTCCAAAATACTTCGCTAGTTGAGGAGCAACACTACGGTGTTGGCATATTTCTCGCAATATGTAACCAACGGGTTGATAAAGAACGCAGAATGGTCATCAGGATGGAAACAAACTGCACGTGCAAAGAGTCTTGGCATGTTGGGTGGTGTGGCGTCACATGCATGAGGACATGGGACGGGGGACAAACTGCGCACATACTGGCGCGTGTTATTATTGTTATATTATGAATGTTGTGAACAACATCACGCAAACGGGTCTGACTGGGGGGAGCTTTCACGACAGGTCAGAGGTCAAGGTTGGTGTGGAGGGGGATGTCACTTTTACGAGCATTGCATCGCATTTGCCTTTGGTTTTTTTTTGTTTTTTTTTTAACTTGTATATTTATCTATGTATTTAATTATTTATCCACCTGGTCGACAATAGACTTGTTGCTGTAGTCCTCGACATTTTTAACACCTTTGTCCTTGAAGCTATAAAGAGCTGACAAGACACAGGTACTTGAGAACATGTAGACCCAAGTGATGATGTGCTTATTAAGCGAAGACATAATTACGCTTGAGATTTAAAAACCTCTGATAACAAAAAGCTTTTGGCAGTATTTTGAGTGAGTGGTTGCTGAGCTTTCGAAGCGCATGCATGTTTCCTGTGTGTGCAGTACGATAATGTCAAGAGTCTTAAATATTTAGTTAAAGTGTTTTTATTAAAGTTTATAGATATGCACGTGGAGGTTTATTACTTTACCCTGTACACGAAGTGTTAAAATATGTACACTTGGAGTGTAATAATGCTGGAAACATATTAAGAAAGTGTTTGTAACGTATGTGTCCTCATATTTAAAAGTGCATTCACGTTAAACATCTGAGTGTCCTTGATGATTAATTTGTGATAAGTGATTGATGCGAGCGGTCAGGTAAGGCAGATTAAAATGAACAGTCTTCCTTAAGTCTTTAAGTATTTCCAGGACAACGCATCACGTTCCTTTAAGACAATGGGTAACGAACATCCAACCCGCGAAATTCTTTGATCCGACCCACTAATAGGACTTCAGGTTTCACTAAACTAATTAGCTGCTTTTCATAGCAACATAAATGTATATGAAGTGAATAATAATAATGTGAATTTCAAGGGATGAGCAAGGAACACCCATGGCGGGAAAGACAGGACACATAGGAGTAAATGACAAGACAGACACGTGTACGCTTCTAGTAGGTTGCCCGCGTCCTACATGGACGACTTCGGAGAATTATGCATGCATGTGACCTTCGCCCCAAGCCTAGGGTAGACCACTTCCGGTTTGGTGTTGGCTGATGATACGTGTAGTGTTTTGGGTCCATGTCGGCTCTTGACTGTCGACGCTGCTGTGTACTTTAGTGCACCGAGCAGACCTACAAGTGTCGAACATTATCCTTTTATGGATTTCCAAGGGATGAACAAATGAAAAAAAGCTTTGGCCGATAAAAATTCGTTTGGGTTTATGTGTATATGCAAGCATGTCTGTGTGTAGACACATGAACTCCTCCATCAGGAGGACAAACGTGTGTACTAAATAGCCATGATGATAATCATTATTATTCTTTCACAGCACAACCACTACAAAAACTTGTGCTTTAGGAGTTTGGAAGTTAGTGTTTTACGCCGAGCCAGCAACTAAGGCTATATATATATATCACGGCAAGGCAACCAGCTCTGTAAACAGATGCCAAATTCAGAGAAAGAACAGCGTGCTCGAGACGGGAGCTGAACCCAGGCCAGCCAACCTTCACTGTACTGGTGACAGATGCTAACCGTTGGGCCATCGGACCGCCTGTGCGTTAGGAAAAAGTTGTTATAGTATACGTCTCCTCTAGAAACTTTCTAATTACAAACACATATTTTACAGGTTACAAACAGTTGTTTCACTATGCTTTTTATAGAAGCATTGCACATATTTCGCTCACCTTAATACGGACTGGCGGACTGGGGTGACTCAGAGGACAGCAGTGCCAGGCAGGCTGTGATTGTACATGTTGCAAAAGTGTTAACACGCTGTAGCAAAACTAGAACTTCAAACAAAGCGGGCTAATTTTTAAGTATACAATTTTGTACGGTCCGCAAATGATGTTATAAATATCAGAATAGCTTTTGGAGGAAAAAAAATAGTTCCCCACCCCTGCTCTAAGAGAACACATACTCGTAAAAAAGATGGGAAATAAAAACTTCACAAATGAGGCCGTCAGCTGGAGTTTACAGGCTTAACTTTTCTTATATTCGCTCCAGACTGAACTGCAAGTGTGTAAAAGTAACACAATGCGGTTGGTTCTCTATAACAGGAAATCTCACACACAAACATAGGTTACAAACAAGAATCGCTATCTGTCACTCCTTCACAACCGCCCCGCCCATTATTTGTTGCTCTTCAATCACCTAGGTGATGATGAATATAGAAGCGGATTCCGGACAACCACGAGGAAGATGACTCGCGAATAGTCACAACGGGAGAAAAATAATGTCACCCTGAAGCACCGATAAAGGTGTCCTGTGTATTGTGTCCATGGTTCCCTTGAGATGAGCTTCAGTCGTGGGCAGAGATGCTAAGTTTGCTGGACAGCCGACAATCATTGCGAAATGAATGATTGCTGGATATTATCGTGTTAACGTCTCATAGACGCGGAATTTGCAGAACAAACAAAACAGAAGATTTTAGTAACATCTGATTAGACATAGTCTAGAATGTTAAAAAAAGTTAATGAAGTCCCCGATTTGTCCATAGATTTTTTTTACCAGGCTCAGAAGACTTGCACGAGTGCGGTAACGGCCAATATATGTGTGTGGGAGGTAAGAAGTTTGATGTACTTACAATCCTCGATTTACTTTGTGTGGCATTTTTATGCATCATGTATATGTTTAAGTCATGCATTGTTTATAAGTGACATGATCCACAACCACAACAAAGCAGACACTAAGACGCCGAAGCATTATTTTAAGTCTGAAGATAATTTAAGTCTCAGAGTACTTACATCAAAGATAATTTAAGCCATAGATAATTCATATCGGATAATTCGAAACTGATTTGTGAAGAAACGTTTCGGTATACAGAGCAAACGCTTCAGTGAGTGCGCTTTTAACCGATTTTTTTTCCCCCTTAGACTTCCATTTGAATCCTTACAAATCCTGTCAATTGATGAATTCCATAGGACCTCGGCGTCATTACAGGAACAATTTGCATGACAAAGTTATCCTTCAAGATCGCTGTGGAGGGCATGTGAAGTGCACTTATACTGTTCAGTAGTGAAGGTGCAGGCAAGAAGCCACAGGTGACTAAGCTCTTCTTTAAGTTTTTTTCTTTTTCTTTATCTTTCTCTAGATGTGTTTGGCATTACTGTCTAAATGCTCACGTTCTTTCACCAACATGTTCCTTTTGTCGATGACAGAATTTTCTGACACCTCTACCCCCTAACCCCCACCCTGATCACGTGTCCTGCCTCCCTCTCTTCTTGTCCCCCCCCCCCGTTTTCTTTCCTCACCCCCACCCCCGTCTGTTTCTGTTTCCGTGTTTATGGAGCACGATCCTCCCCAACGTCCGGTCCTTAATGTAACTCACGACGGAACATCAAACAACTTGTTGCCCGCGTCCTAAATCCTTGGGGAGAGCTAAGGGAGCTTGCAGGCCATGATTAAGCGACCCTTGCACACCACTTAGACAATATATCTATGGGGCCATGAACACTGCCAGCACACACATAAATAATCCTTGTACAAACAGGTAGACCATCACTTGCTTCCTCCTAGACCCATATATCTTTAATTAAACATCGATTTGCACGGTGTATGCAAAACTCTCTGTGCGAGCCTGGTACTGTCCTGCCCTTCAACTTTCTTCATTTTTCTTTCTTCCTTTCTCTCTCTCTCTCTCTCTGTACGTGAGTGAGTACGTGTGTCTGTCTGTGTGTTTATATGTATGTGTGGGTGTGTCTATGTATGTGGACGTGCATTGTGTGTGTGTGTGTGTGTCAGCCACATCAAGCAGGTCACCAGGGACACCAGGATGGATTAGCCATGTCCTTGAGCTCACTTTTATAGACTTTACGTCAGACTGTTTGCTAACCTCCGTCCCACCTCCCCCTTAAACATCCGGGCCTCTCGCATCCATCAAAATTCGTGACACCGCCAGATCTCGGGGAGGCTGTAACCAACGGTTTTTTGTTTTTTTGTTTTTGTTTTTCCCCCCCCCCCTTCTGTGTCGGTTGACCCTAACCAACAGAGTGAAGTTGTCTGCTTGTAAGGACTATTTTTTAGTGACGCGTACAAAGCCCAAAATAAACTTGTGAAGTCTTGCGATTTGCTGTATGATCTTGTGAAGTGTGCGATAGCTGCGTGTATGATGCCTTCCCGTCTTCCTTACCTCGAGGCTGTGGCTTACCTGTGTCTTCGCTTGCAACTACATTGACACCAAAGCCGACTCTGGAGTGCTGGCGACTCCATTTTCTTAAAAAAAAAATGTTTGCGAAGAAATGCTACTAAACGCTTGACGGGACACTCTTGCTCCTTCACACACACACACACACACTCTCTCTCTCTCTTCCTCACACTAGCTCTTTTTCTCTCATTCTCTCATCATTTTCTCTCTCTTTCTCTCTCTCTCTCTCTCTCTCTCACACACACACACACACACGCCATACAAACAACTGTGACGCAAATCCAGTTCCCGACGACGTTGAAGATCCACATGTCTACACACAGGCAAGTGGTGGAGACTTTTTTCCCCTTTGAAAAGAAAGCAAGAAAGTGACTGCTTACCTCAGCAAACAGCATCCCGTCACTCCGCAGTAGGTAAATGTTGAGGTTAGAGAAGGTCACGTGAGGCAGTCGTTGCGGAGGACGGGCTACTGAGATCGAGAGCTTGTGTGGAGACAATCAGGTGACATGGAGTGCTTGTACCAGCCTGCCTCCCTGTGACAAGAGTGCTCGTGTTTTTGTAAACTTGTTGGCACTAGCTTCCTGAGTGAGTGAGTGAGTGAGTGAGTCCTAGCTTCCTAAACAGATTCAACTGCGCCTTGCCTTTATCGGCACAAACAATTTACGAGCCAGTTTTATCTGTATATGTTTGTGCACTACGTGTGTGAGTGAGAAATATGCGTGTGCCTGCATGAGAGCTGTGTGCAGTGTTTTACAGTCCTCTTGTTTTTATTGGTGTGAATGCCAGCTGATATCAGCCCTGCCAATAGGGTTGTTATCATGCACAACACCCGGTTAGCCTTTCCTGGAGATGACGTCAACAGCTGACCAAGTGTGTGCATGACTTGCAAAAGTGTGCGGTCCTGCTTTTGTGTGTTCGTATATATGTACGCTTGTGTTTGTGTGTGTACTTGTTAGTCTTAGTGCGTGCGTGCGTGTGTTTATTCATTAATCTTATGTGCTTTTTTCTTAGATAGATGTGTTCGTATGTTTGTCACTGACTGAAGTTTCGAAAACAGACGAACAAAGAAGAAAGCTTCATATAAAAAAACAAAACAAGCAAATTTACAAAACCTACAAGAGCGATGTCTCGGTAGTGCAACAGTGCGCTCTCATTGTCAACTGTCAGACGCACAGTCTCCCGTAACGAGCATCAGGTACGCAGGCACCTCCCTGGCTGCCCCCCCCACTCGCCTATTCACTTCTAGCCACTCGCTCATAATGATGGCCTTCACCAAGATCATCCCTGTTGCGTAACAGCTAAAGGATGTTTTCTCAATTAAACATCAACAACGTGTTTTCTCATAAGTGAAAACATGGCTTTAATGCGGTAGAGCCATTACCACGTGTGAAACGCAGGTTGTTAATAGACTTGAAAGAGGTGTTGGGGGGGGGGAGAGGAAGAGGAGTTAGGAGATGTGGTGAAGAGACCGACATGTCTTGCATTTAAAGCTAATCCGGAATATATTTCAGATTGTAACCATGTATTTTAGACTGAGGTACATTTTAGGATGTAAGAGTGCAGAATAAAAGAATCTGGCAAGTGGCAGGTTTCACCCACTGGGCGTAGACTAGAAAACATTACGTCACCTAGCGAAGCCTAAAAATAGAAGACGAGTGGGACAACCCTGCTGAGTGGAGCAGCCTCATCTCCGAGTGAAATCTCTCGCGACTTATTTCGTGACGCCGACAGGGTAAATATAAGACATTCCGTTATACCTATCTGCCACTTATAGCACTAGCGAAGGAAATTATTATCGTGTAAGGCACAGATGATGATGAGGCTGATCAGGCCACAACTGGTAGTCTGCGCCTGTTGCCTTACCCTAGGAAGACTAGTCCCATAAGAGGCTCAGCATTTACAAGGATTTCTCCTCTCAGTCGGTTCAGGACCTTCAGTTACAAGTTAAAAAAAAAAGTAGGGTGAATACTTAAGAAGAAATGAAGGATCTGCAGGAATATACGGATAACGGCAAATATATCGGTTGGTCGTGAGGCAAGTAAAGTCTCTTTAGGTCAACTACAAACTCACGCGATCTCTTTGTGCACCTCCTGGATACTCCCTCCCAGTCTCCGTCAGTCATGTGAAGATGTTTTCAGTGCAACTGTTTCAGCATCTGGGACTTCTGACGAGTGCCGTGGGTTCGTTCTCAGCTCTACTCCCCGAAAATATTTACATGTCTGCCTGCTGGCTATGTATCCATCAATCTATTGTCTATTTGTCAGATTACTTGCACTACAGTCTATTGTTGTCTATTGTCTATCTGCCTGAATACATGCCCCTCTACCTGTCCGAGATCAACTTTAAAACAGTCGACATATTGGTCTCCTGCTTACACTCAATGTCTAACATGTCTAACTGTATATCAAAAGATTCTCTATCTGTACATCATAACATGCATCTGTTTGATGCACGATTAACTCTGCATCTCATACCGGCCTCTCTTTAAGTTTACATCTCATACCAGCCTCTTACTTTCTACATCATACCCGCCTCTCCTCCTTTCACGACCTTTCGCCAAGTTCTTTATTTATTTGATCTTTCCTAATGTGTAGAACTGTATTTACGCATCATGAGACACAGGACTGCATGTACACATTATTACATGTAGGACTGTATGTACACATTATTACATGTAGGACTGTATATACACAATATTACATGTAGGACTGTATGTACACATTACATGTAGGACTGTATGTACACATTATTACATGTAGGACTGTATGTACACATTACATGTAGGACTGTACGTACACATTACATGTAGGACTGTATATACACATTATTACATGTAGGACTGTATGTACACATTATTACATGTAGGACTGTATGTACACATTACATGTAGGACTGTATGTACACATTATTACATGTAGGACTGTATGTACACATTATTACATGTAGGACTGTATGCACACATCGTGTCGTGTGAGATTATGAACACATCGTGTCATGTGGGACTAGGCAAACATCATGTCAGTTAGGGTGATGTGGCTGTATCTGTACATCATAAGAATGTAGGAGTGGACGGGAATGTTGTGACGTTTAATGTTATTCTTCGTCTTCTTTCATCCCCTGCCTTTATAGCATCTAGCGGCTACCTCCCGTCACGCCGGGGGCTCCAGGAAAACCGTTGATAGATAGATGGATAGGGATATAGATAAATAGATAGACGGCATACGCCTCCATGTCAAGACGAAACTTTAGCTACTAGAGAGAAGGGTGCTGAACTGTAAAAGGCTACCCGATAAGACAAACCCACAGGACCTCCGGGGCTCTACCTCAACCCCTCCACACCCTTTAGCATCGTTTACCTGTTTTTCTTGTGTCTTTCATCCTCCTACCCCACTCCCACCCCCACCACCAGCAGCGCGCGGGTCTCATCGCCATCTCTCAGGTAACCAGCGATGTCTCCCCCGGCGGTCGCTTTAACCTGTCGATGCACTCCTTGGCGCAGACTTTGAAGTGACAATGTTTCTCTTCACGCTTCGATAACGACAGCTGCTCAAGGAGCCATGTCCGGACCATGTACAACTTCACGAGTTTTGTCGAGTCAGCAAGTGATGGTGTTTCACCAGAAGATGACTGAGATAGAGATAGGTAATGATCGTTCCCCTCATCTTGGTTTTTTTTAAAAATGTTTTTCGTTGGTTGGAAAGAAGTGGTAGAGAACTCACTTTTTCCGGAGCCAGCTTTTGTGAGGGTGTTGCCCCTTGTCCTCTCCGTCTGACGGCTTTATCTTTTCCCCAGCACTCTGTGAGTCCGATGACCGTTCCCGACAGCTGGGTAGAATGAGGGAAGTTCGCTGCGGGTATTGGACTGAAGCTTCGGGTTTGGACGCCAGGAAAGGAAGATCTAAAAGAAGGAAGAAGGACGAGAGTGACTCGTTTCTGATATCTTGGAAGCTCGCCGATAAAGGGCACAGATATTAGGCAAGTTACTGACAGTGGAAGTACTCATTAGGTTGACTGTGCTACGCTGTGACGATGCAATCTACCTAAAGTAGATTGTGACTTGGCCATCCATTAGCAAAACGTAAGCATACCTCCTTTAGGTAGGTAACCAGGTAAGAAGACAGACAGCTCGGCAAGAAGACGAGTACCCAGGTAAGACGACAGGTACATGGATAAAAAGACGGGTACCCGGGTATAAAGACGGGCATCCAGTAAGATAACAGAATGCTAGGAAAGATGATCGGTAGTCAGGTAGAAGACAGGTTGCCAGGTAAACAGCGGGGCGCTGTACAAGCAGCAAGCGTCATGTTGTTTTACGGTTGGCGACCTAATGTTCTCCCCTTTTGCTCGTGGGTAAGAACGCATATGCCGCCGTCTGGAAAAGCAGATCTACCCGAGATAGAAATTAGTGGCGATAGTTGTCAAACCGAATTGTGCGATGCCCCCAAAGGGTGACGTCGCACAATGGCTGACCTGATTTGCTCTGAACCCAATTTCGTAACCTCGCCCCACCCATAGCCCCCCACCCGACCCTATCTCGTGAGCAGAAGCGATCTGTTTCCAGTCTAACCCATTTTGGTGTCGAGGTTACAAGTTACTGCATCACAGCATCAGCCTTGTGTCCCGGATGGCTATGATTTACAGTGACTAACATCCATGACTTGTGTTCACCCCGAAGCTTGCCGATGCTTCTAGTTCGTCACCTGTTAATGAGTTCTGGCATTGATGTGCACTTTTATTAGGAATGAAATAGCGTCGGACAGCCACCATGATGACTTTATGTCATAATAATCAATAAAATTCCGTTTGCACTCGCTTGTCCCACAAAAGGTCAGTGCAATCATGAAGAATTGATCAGTCTTTATTATTATTAATATTTTTTTTTACTTCTATAGCGAAATAAAATCTGGCTGCCAACGAACGAACGAATCAATCATCCAGTCAATCCTAGTTATAACTTTTTACGGATCAGAGCTTCCCACACTAAGCTCCAGTCACAGGTGGGTCTAAATCTGCATTTCTGCTTCAGTCTGTCTTCCATATTTACCAGCATGGTAAAGACAGGACGCCTATAAGTGGTCATGTCGGCTTACGCGGTATATCGGCGACCTGACTTTGCGACCTCGACTTCCGCATTGCGGTGGCATGTCAGAGGTCATCCGTCATACGTCCTGCTGCAAATACACCATCCAGCAGTACAACGCTGCGCTGCCTTTGCACTGCATTATTGCGCATCTGCACATCCACTTCACGAGCTCATTGGCAGCCATCCCGGACTCAGCTCGGATCCAGCAAAGCAAACACCTTCCGGTGTATCGTCGATTGACCACGGCTGCTTCCGTCAGAGACGAAGATAGATAAGGAAAGATGGCGCGCCACTTTAACAGCCAAAACTACATGGTGGGACAGTGCGTGTTTTCACAGTCCTGTTTTTGTTTGTTTGTTTGTTTGTTTGTTTTGTTTTGTGTTTTTTTTTTTGGGGGGGACCAAGAACTGGGTGCACAGGACTGCTAGCTGGGTAGCTATGGTCTGTGAACATAACCGAAGGACATCGTCCCTCAAGCCTCGCGCAGAAGACTACAGCAGTTGTGTCCTTGCCACGGCTTGCCATATAATCCTGAGGGCAGTTACGGTGCCACAACGTCACGTTACGGTTAAAAATATCAACGAGACGTGTCGGTAATTTGTTTGTCACGTTCTTGCTGATGGCAAAGACACCTTGTTTTGGTTTTTTTTCCTAAGCTAATCTCTCTTTATATTTATAACTGGAATCACTGGAAGCCCTGACATCCCCCCCCACCCCTTAATCCCCGTTTACCGTGATGGTGAGGTAGGTCAGTTTTTAATATACCCGAAAGAAGACAATAGTATCTATTTTAGGTGACTTTCCGGAATTCTTAGATATATGGGGTACTATGGCTTCAATGTCTGGACTGATCATGGCTTCAAACACTAAAATACCAAAGGCTTTGTAGGACAACAATGGATATAGGGAGTTTCTAAGGTCTGCACACACACACACACACATGCATACATACACACGCGCACTTTATTAGATCAGTCTGTCATTAGTCCGTCATCAGGCCTAAGATGTGCAAATTACATCAATGTGTTTACTTCTATCAAGTCGCTAAAACCGTCAAAAAACAGCGTAGCTTTAGGATCACAATATTGCTGTACAAGCTCCCCTTGGTGCACTATTTTTCCCCTTTCACTTCTCCGAAAAAAAAAAAAAAAAACAGTCCATCTTGTCAGCCCGTGAGATTGTAACAGGTCGACTGTTGGCTTGGCCCGAGGCGGGGGTTGGGGATGTTTGGCGTCCGTCTTGGGACATGTCAGGGGCGACTGTCGGCCAGTGTCCACAAGCTGCAAGAGGGCGAAGAGTTGCCAACTCGGTCACCTGGCCCACGTCAGGCCCTTGTCGTGGATAAACATGGCGTGTTTGACAGTGCGGCGGTCCCGTCCTGGCCCAGCAAAGGTTGCGACTGGAGCCACAAAATCCGCCTGGGTACTTTGGCTGTTGCTGCTTAATCAGCACATTTCTACCGATAAGCGTCCTGGGGGCTGTCTCAACTGTTAGTCGTCCCAGAGTCCTATAACCCCTCTCCCCCATCTCGTCTCCCCTTATTCTTGTGTCGCAGTATCACTCCTGCTGAGCGCCTTGCTGTACTACCCTCCCTTTAAATGACACCTGCCACACGCACCCAAGTCATCTGCACCTAAAACACGGCATTTTCGCTACAGGTGACATAGAGGCTGCCCTCTCACCTGGACATGCAAACTTTAGCACTTCATCTGTCTTGGATCATCTTTTTTGTTTCTTCAATACATTCCACCTGCCTCTTCCATGATTGGCTGTCTGGTCATGTGAACTGGTGGCGAAATGGTGGACGTTTCCAGTAAAAACATTCCCTCTCCCGCCCTCACCGTACTGACGTGACGGGTGGATAGAGCTGTGTGTATATGTGTGGATAGAGCCGTATATGTGACGAGATCGATGGAGCTGTGTATGTGATGGATGGAGGTGTGTATGTGATGGATGGAGCTGTTTATGTGACGGATGGATGGAGCTGTGTGTGTGTGTGTGTGGCTGATGGATAAAGCCGTATATGTGACGAGATCGATGGAGCTGTGTATGTGATGGATGGAGCTGTACGTGTGACGGATGGATGGAGACTATACGAAGAGGGAATAAACACAAGTAACCCGCTCCCAGCTTCCCCCACTCCCGCCTTGGCTTAGATTTAATTAAGAGTAATAACTGCGAATAAACTTTACAGTACATCCGCTTCATAACAAGCAAAATGCCAGCAAGAAGAGAGGAGAAGAAAGGTTCTTGTTACTCTCAACTGAATATTTTAATATTTAATTATACCTGACCCTCCTGCATGCAGTGCGCAGACCCTACAAAGACACCGTGTTATGTTTGTAAAACATATGCTGTCTTTCACACCCCCGTTAACCAGCTTGCCTCATTTGCACCATTGTCGCTAACCAGGTTGCCTCATTTGCAATTTTGTCCTGCGAGGGAGAGGGACAAGAACAAAATCCCCCGTCAGTGCTTTTTGCGATATTTATATCTCCCTCCGTCAAGTAAGGCAAGTCTTTCCTAAGCAACCTATTTGGTGTCAGTTTGTTTTAAGGGATCTGTCTCCATCGCCTTATCAGGCTGCGACTGTGGCTCAGGAAGGAAGCTGGGCACAGACGGAAACAAGATTGGTAAAGGGTAACAGCAAAAAGCAGTCAGCTAACAATTGACCCACTGGGTCACTTCCTATATGTTTATTGGCTAAAGCAGCTGCGTCGCTGATATAAGCAATGGTTTCTGCCTTAACAGATCCTCCGACTTTCTGTTTGATGGTGCTCAACAGTCGCCTCGGAAACACATGGCCAACCCCTTGCCCTATAGTTTTGCTCATCCGAAAACCGGGCTGTCAACGAAAATAGCTCTGACGTTGTCCCCGCTTGCCACGCGACCTGGCGCGGAGTGGGTTTGGTACACAGCTCGCCGCGCGGGGAGGATGCGCGGAGTGGGTTTGGTACACAGCTCGCCGCGCGGGGAGGATGCGCGGAGTGGGTTTGGTAACACAGCTCGCCGCGCGGGGAGGATGCGCGGAGTGGGTTTGGTACACAGCTCGCCGCGCGGGGAGGAGAGACAGGAAAGGAAGTGGGGGAGCCTGGGCAAAAAAAAGATTTCGCAGAGGATGCTGGGGATGCGGGGAAGGTGGGGTGGGGGTGGGGAAGAAGAGGATGGGTGCCATCAAACAACAGGCTTCGTTTTGCCGTTCCGCTGACCTCCCGCGGTATAACGCTTGAGGGGCCTTATACGTCACGCTGGTTCCTAGGGTCAGCCAGTCGACCTATGACCTTCGCCTTTTCCAGACAGGTCGTGAGTTCAAAGCCTCACGGCGGAGGATTTTTGGGAGCTTACTTCCGGATTGCAGAAGCAGGAAAATAAAACTATAACCAGCTGATGGTCTTTCACTCTAACTCACATGCACATATACCCACTCATACACATACACACTCACACACGCGTGCACACATATATCCATACACGAGCAAAAAGAATGGAAAACACTTGTGATGTCGAAATGTTGTCAGTAGTATATAGTGCCTGTGGCTCAATCACCAGTAACAGAAGTTATGTGTCTGTTGTGTCTCTCCTTAGCACGTGTCACTGACCTATAGCATAATATCGGCGTGTCCTTCACCTTTAGCACACTTCTGTGGCGTTTAGACGTGAAAACCCAGACTCCGACATCAAGAGCTTTGCCTCTCAACCGGCTGTAAAGCCATCATCTGACACCTGTAGCAAACATCTAAACATCTGGCCTCTGTAGCTAATGCACCCCTAAACAGTGGCCCAGCCACAATTGCTGCTCAACACAATGGCCGAACACACATGTGCTGTACATATCCAAAGTTGCCCTATGCATCACATCATAATAAACTGTCATATTACTCCGCTATATAGCTACATATGCCTGTTTCACGTTGGTTGGTTGGTTGGTTGGTTGGTTGGTTGGTTGGTTGGTTGGTTGGTTGGTTGGTTGGTTGGTTGGTTGGTTGGTTGGTTGGTTGGTTGGTTGGTTGGTTGGTTCAGTATGGACATTCATTCATCCCCTGATACCAGTCGCTGGGGGGACCACACACATGGATAAACGCGTGGCAGCTGACAGGGCCCGCCATTCACTTCTAGGTTTCGTGAAGGACAGTTTTCAGCAAAGTGTTTGTTGTGCCAGGTCACATGGCCAATCGCTTGACTGTTGCAAGTAGAGGTTCCTGCTATTCTACGAGTGTAGTGACTGTGCCTCGTACAAAGATCCGGAGCAGCCTCCTCAGGCACTTGCTCTCGAATGCCTGGATCCTCCTCTCTGTGTTGGCAAGCACAGTCCAAGTTTCACACCCATAAACTACTAGGGACATACATATGAACATACACAGTGAGCAGATTGTTACTATTAACATGTGCCAGCCACTATGTAGGAAGAAAGCCCCTTGGCTAAAGTTGCGAACTATTAATCAGCATAACGCACATACTTTACCTTTCTCATGAGTTTTTAAAATACATTTTACCATCTTTTGGTAACGGGTGTGTGGTTGTATAAGTGTGCAGCTTCTGCCGAGTTACCAGAACACGGTGACATGTTCTGCACGTGAACACGCTGGATAAGAAAGCTTCCGGCAAACTGGGGCTGGGCGCCATGATCTACTACATGACCACAACGCTGTCAGCCGTCATTCTTTACATCATCCTTGTCCTGTCCATCCATCCCGGAGACCCACGTGACATTAACACCATTCCACGCAGTGGCGCCTCTAAGAACACCAAATCGCTGGACGCTCTGCTGGACTTGATCAGAAACTGCTTTCCGGATAATTTAATGACGATGTGTTTTCAACGGGAGACAACAGACGTTGATTTGATTAAAGCCGCTACCAGAAACGTGTCCAATGGAACTGCAATGGTGGAAGTCACAGACATTATAGAGAGCCTGAAGCTGGTCGTAAGCTCTGGTATGAACGTTCTGGGTCTAGTGGTCTTCTCTATCGCCCTGATATATCTCTGTACCATTGTTTGTGGACATGTTTTAGTCTGTTTCACTTTGTCAGATGTGTGAATTTGTGTCTTTGAATTTCTTTGTAAAGCGCATTGAGCCTTCTGTAAAGAAGGGAAATGCGCTATATAAATATCCGTTATTATTATTATAACATGGAATCACGTCTGATTTATTTACTTATTTATTTACATTTGGTTTACTTTCTGGGGAATTTATTGGTAATATTTCGTGGAATAATCAAAGTATCCAAGGCTGAATTATCTCAAAAACATCATGCTAGCAGTGTACCACGCACATAAAACATTGCACTGTAACAATAGTAACTGTATGCTAAGCTAGTAAACCATCTCTCCTGAACCAGGATAAGATGCAGTCAGTATTTCGGCAGTGTCAGTAAAATTTTTCCAATAAACTTTAATTCTAATAGAAATAATGTTTTCAAGCGTCAAGCTGACGACAGCCAATCGAGTGTCCACTCCATCAATTTCTTGGTTTCGTCTACAACTGTCGAATTAAACGTGCCTTTGTTTCTGTGTGTACAGGATATTTCAGGTATTGGGAGCGAGGTAAGCCCACGCTTTGATGTTTGAGCATGGAAACATAACAAACGTAATGATTATGATTATAGCGTTGGCAGCAAAGTGTATATTATTGTTGTTATTGTTGTTGTGTTTGGAAGAGACACTATACAATTTCCCACGTACTGCACCATTAAAATGCCGTTCATACCTCAGAGGGACAGGTGTACACTACACACACGCTTCACCCATCTGACGTCCGTCTGGAGTCTGGACAGATGACAAAAACTGGGTCAACCACAAGGCCATACTTCGTCTTTTGGTCAAAGCTTCTCAGCACACACGTATATCTCTGGACTGCTGGCTGTCTGCCATGACCAACTCTTAGAGCCAATAAACTAAAAACACAACAGACCATAACGCTTGAGGTTATGTACCTCAATCAACACAAGATTTCGCATCATTTTCTCTTCTTCTTGATGTTGATAGTTAAACCGGAAGCGAATGTATGCTGTAGCCTCGTTCTAGAAGTTAACTGTACGCCGGTGTCACGATCTCCTGCCTTTACGGTATAAGAAGATCGCATATTAACACTCTCTGCGCATGAGTCACCTGCTGACCCCTGCGCCTGCGCACTGTGCGACCTAAAATCATGGTCTCGTAAAGGCGGGAGATCGTGACACCGGAAAATGTGTCTGCAAGCAGTCCAGAGATATACGTCCGTGTTCTCGATTCTCGACGGCCTCCCGTCTTACCCACATTTGACAGTGTACCCTGGGGTGGTTCACAGCTGATAAATACATAACATGACGGGCCTGTACAAAAGTGGGCTTGGAAATTGGTGTGAAAGGGGGAGGAGGGAAGGGAAGTGTACCGTTGGCCTTTGCCGAGCCTCGCTAATGATTCTACTCTCAGAACGAGCGCCGCTCCCTTTGGGTTATTCTGTCAAAACAAGATCAAGAAAGAAAATACTGCGCGCGCGCGCGCGCACACACACACACGTCACGGACGCACGCACGCATATATATATACTAAAAGACGCATGCATTCATAGTATTACCAACGCACATATACACACATACAGGCACACTCACATACCCTCATAAGCAAATACGCAGTCCCCTCCCTCCTCTCTGTTGACAGACCCTTACTTTACCTGTAATGTATTACATCGCCTCACCTGCCTGTGGCAGTGCGTTCTATCAAATCAGCTGCCATGTGCCATGTCCGACTATTGAGACCAAAGTCTCGCAGGACCCAACCATTAACAGCGACAGACTGAAAGTGGATGAAAGCCTTGGGCCTACACTACAGAGTGAGGACGAGACCGGCCTCAGTAAAGCCCTTTATTGACCTTTCCACCCCGCATACTCTACTGGTGTGTGGTAACATGCAGCCGACTTGTTCTTGGTGACAATACTTCCTACGCTTGCGGGCCCGGCTGGCTCTGACATTCAAAGAAACTAAGCAAGCAAGCAACTCATGTCAGAAACAGTGAATATAAGGCGTGATGCACATATCTGGGATTGACGATAGACAGTGAATCAGAAGCACGACCTGTTTGTTGAGCATTCTGACAGACAGCTAAAACTCGTGTTTCATCATCATCATCATCATCATCATCACTTTTTCGTCGCCTTACATTAGCCCCATTTGAAAAAAAGTGGTAGTAATTACTACTTTTCGGGGAGTCCTTGAAATTGGTACCATTTTAAATTTTGAACTGAATTTAATTTGTACAAGTAGAAGCCAGCTATAGGGAATTATTTTCCTAAGCCAGTGAAATAATGTCAGCAGTTTCACAACCAAGACGTTTTACTGTTGTATGTGTAACTATTGATTACGTGGCCTCTTTGACGCTGAGGACACGGATATGCGGCTCCGACGACTGTAAAGGTCGTTCGATCTGGCGCAGAAAGCTATAAACCTGTCCCCTGCTGCATTTCCTGATGATAAAAACATTAGTTAAGACAAAGTGTCGGGTATATCGTCTCATTTTGTGTCAGTCATGCACAAATAAGAGTAATAGCACACTGACAGCACATGAGGGTTGGAACTGAGTATCCGACATGGAGGGGAGCTTAGTGCCCGTTGAAGAGTGGAACTAACTGTACCCACTGTGGAGTGGAATTTAGTATCCGAGGTAGAGTGGAGCTAAGTACCTGTTGAAGAGTGGAACTAACTATACCCGGTGTGGAGTGGAATGTAAACTCTGTGACACCGAGGAAGAGGAGTGTGGGGGGGGGGGTTGTGGGTGGGATAACCGGGTTGAAGGCCGCCTACTCATGCGCCGGAGCTGCGGAAGGCATCGAGCCGTGACTAAGTCTACAACATCAAAGAGATTGAGGAAAGGACAAGGGTCCAGTCTGACAGCAAGGAGCAGAGGGATTGCCCATCACTCATAATCGCAGGGAAATCCCAGAGCCTTCTGCGCAGTCGATAGACTGGAGCGGGTGCGAGGGTACGCAGGATGGGTCCATTAGTTGACAGTCACCAACGAACCTGTTATAATAATAATAGAGATGAGAAACACTTTTTTTTTCAAGAGCGGAATTGATTTCCGGTGAATCAAAACTGTGTGTGTGTGTGTGTGTGTGTGTGTGTGTGTGTGTGTGTGTGTGTGTGTGCACGCGCGCGTGCATGCGCGCTCGCGTCTGTAAAAATAAAACATTAAAAGCGAACTCATTTTTTCTGTCTCTATAATATTTATCATTTTTCGCCTGACTGACGTTGCCGACAGCATGGTGTGCTTGCAGTGTGTACCACAGCCCCCAGCGTGTGTCGGCAGGCAGCGAGTCTGTGACCCTATCAGCTCGGTGCAGATCGAGGTCAGCTGAATTGGGGCTCAGGTTGGCCGCGCCTTCCCTTTCCTGTTAGCGGAGGAGGGTAACGCGAAACTCAACCCCGTCCTGCACCGAGCCCCAACAAGTTTTTGGTCAGCATCAGCAAGACTTGTCTCTGCGTACGAGAAGATCACATCGCAGTTCGCATGCACGAGCACGGTGCAGCCTGAGTTCACCCTGGAACAAGCTGGAGGATGGGGCTGTGTGGGAAAATGACGTGTTGCTCCGCATGATTTCCCCTGGAGCTCGTGGTTTTGTCCAAGAGTTGGGCAGCAAATGCTTTCATATTATCCGCATCTCATTCCACTTCCGTTTATTATGCCTAAATTAAGCCGTTTATTATGCCTAGATTAGGCCCTTTATTCTATTTGCCGCCATTACGTCTCCCCTCCCCCACAGGTCCCCCCTTAGCAAACCTTACAAGGGAAGCAGGAAACTGCATTAAGCTGTGTTGAGGCGTGACCTTGATGGTAAGATTACGATTGAGAGCACGTTAATCTGAAGATTAGGTTTGTGACGTCATCGTTGTACCCCTTAGTGGGAACTTAGGACGAGGGAAGATGATGGCACCTGAGGCTTGGTTCTGTGGCAGGAGAATAGTAGAGCACAGTTTGAGTCACGGGGATTTTTTTTTCAGTTGGGACTGAACAGAAAAAGAATACTTCTTACCTGTAACTGGTGTAAGAACGGGTATGCACGAAGTGAATGTGTCTCATAATGTCAGTAACTTATTCAGACTCTGAAGTCTGTTAACGCGATTACAAAAGGTGTGAGGGGTGGGGGGTTAGGATGGATGGATAGATAAGACTAATGACTATTGATGGATAGATGATGGCTTTCTTTAAAGGAAAATGCAGAGGAAGTGGGTCTTTGGGCTTAAATGATAGATATTGCGTTCTGAATACTTGCGCTCAATTTTCGGGTTGCAAAAAGAAAACAAACAAGAAAGAAATCGTACCTCAAACACAGCTCTGGAGCAATACAAGGAAGACGCCTGCCATAATCTCTCACTCTCTCTCACACACACAATTATTTATTACTCTACTTGTTGGACTCGTCAAAGCGCTGGCACCCTGGATTTGAAGATCGAGCCGTAAGTATATATATATATAAACACACACAACTTCAAGTGATGAAAGATGAGTGAACTGGAAAATACTCGCGTGATAAAGATTAGGTTACAAATAATACAGCGTTTGATATGGCAGCTGCATGCTCATCGTTCTAGAAGAAGTTGCCGGCCCAACTCTGTGACGAACAAAAGAATGGCATTGCAACACTGAACTAACCTCTTTCTGCATCACTGCTTTGAGAACAGTTGTACTGGAAGTAGAATTGCTACAGATCATTACACGCAAACGAAGTAAGTGCCCTGAATACAACCTACTTTCTCAAATGTAGGACACATGATGGCTAAAGACAATAATAATATATATATATATATGTGTGAATGTAGATGAAAGCCTTGTCGTATGATGATTATTTGTAGCTTCCAGTAAATATGTTGGCTAAAATGGATATGCAAAAAGATGAAGCTGATAACCTTGCTTACATGTAGCTTCCTGTAAAAGAAAATAATAATAATAGCTGACGATAGACGGACGGGGGGAACAACTGCTCATTGCCGTTCTCAGACGCTGAGCCAGCTTTGCACGCGAAGTAGCGACTCAGTGAAACCATCATCTGTCGCACTCTTGTAATTCTCTCTCCTGCTGGGCACTCTAGTGTGTTGGGTTGTTGTTACTTTTTTTCTTGCCTCAAGAACGAACTTCCCTTGGCACAGTGGCTCCAGCACTTATCGCATGTAAGCTCGGTTGCACGCGTCGGAGGATGGGGGGGGGCCTAACTGTCAGTGCTGCCTGCCTGACGGCCCGCTTTTAAGTCCCTCTATCGCTTTTTTTTTCTCTCTCTTTATTATTATTATTTACATCTGCGCCTGACTAGCAGAGATTATTAGGACAGGCTTCCACTCTAACCGGGTTACTGCCCTTCGTTATTTTTAGCAGCTGACACGCCTGTCCGCAATGTCGGTCACGGGGAAAGAATTATGTCACCCTCGTGACGTCACGCCTGTCCTAGCTGTGGGCTTCTCACACGCGCCACCCCCCCCCCCACCGTGCGTGTGCACGCGGTGCTCGCCTGACAGCCGTCCTTCGAGCACCAGTGTGCACGTATAAACTAATCTTGATCTTCACACCGTCGACGTGTTCGAACGACTGGCATGTTCAGTTTGGATGCATGTTCAAGCAAAGGCATGTTGCTCAAGCGTGTTGAGCGAGGTCGAGACCGAAAATCGCGGTGACGTGTGTGCAACACCTTTCTTGTTCGTTTTATTATGCTTAGCAACAGCAGTTGATATCAGTCAGTACGGAGGGCGAGTTAACTGCGCAATGACCTTTCTGCCCTAGTTCGCTGTGTGTCTGTGTACCTTCCGTCCTCAATAGTTCCTCTGCTATTCAGGTACAAATCCACATCTAGACGTGAAATTCATCCATTACAGTAGCCAAGCGCGGTGAGGTGTGTTGCTCTAGAGTTCGGAGCTCCTTCGCTACTAGCATAGGTGTGCAGTGCATAGGTGTGCAATGTAGACTTGTCAGGGTAGGAGTGCGAATGGGTCTGACATCTCCACCAACTGTCCACGTGAGCCCTTGTTACGAGTGCGTTAGACTATTTCCATGGCATCCTCTACTTCAAACATGCAGACAATCTCTTCTATCTTTTCCCTATCACGCACAAACACGCAGGCATACATACATACATTCACAAGCCAGCAATACAGCCAAGTCCAACAGATAATATTTAACCGATTTTATTTTTTTAAAAATTGAATATTTAAAACTCACAAATACTGCTTACAAAAAAGTGACCAAGTCTACAGTATAGTAAGGCATATTAAAAAAGAGTTCGATGGTTTTGTGTTAGCGTACGGATGGTCCATTCTCACAACAGCCTCTGAACTTACAAGAGCAGCTCAGCTTAACAGTCTTTCCTTCTCCATGTTTCTGACAGCACCAGTGTGATGCTGTCTGCAAGACCGACCCAATAATGAAATAATCACACAGCAATAGTAATAGAACGCGCTAGGACGAGAAACATATGGCTTTAACATAGTCAAAAAGTGTAACTACTGTATCTAAATGCACTGACCCCAACAATCGCATCCTAAAAAAAAAAAAATACAAGAAATATATTACCGCGAATTCGCTTGTTTAATGAATCAGCTGCTGGATTCATCACTTGATCTTTAAAAAATGTTGTGCTTGCGTCAAAGTGTTAGCTAACCAGGTGGCTAAGCTACCTTGCGAAAGCAATCAAAATGCAACAACCTCCCTCCTTCTCTACTCTGACACTTGGGGTTCGTGAGTAACGTTACAAAACCCCAACAGTACATAAGAACGAAATGAAAGGACTGACAGTGCAATGATGCGATGAATGGTGCAGAAAAAAACATCAGCTAACTAGCAAGCTTGAAAATGAAAGCAAGAGAATGAATGTGCATCAACATGCTTACATCTAGCATTCTTTTCTGTTCCATTATGGGGTCAACTTCGCTAACAGCACAACCTACAGAGATACAAATGTTTAAATCCTTCTCTGAAGACAACGTACACACATACTGCCCAAATTATGCATTAAAAATTATCCTGAGATGTGTCATCTGTTGTAATTTAATGAGTAGGAAAATATACGATCACTTCTAGAAAATATATGTCTGGTATTGGGTAGGCAAATCTATTAGTTTTTTTTATACGTTTAGAACTATTCGTCCATGTCATATGAACGCGATAGAAGAGGCACTTTCCGTGTATTAATGAATTAATTAGTCCGCGGTTCGCGAGACGGAACTGTAAAGACGGGAGGATCGGGGGGGGAGGGGGAGCAGGGAAGATGGGACGCATTCGCCACTGGCTGCTGACACCCGACACTTGTCGCCAGGTGTCTGGACTCAAGTGTCGGCCCCGCAAGCAAGGCACTGGAGCGAAACGGTTACAGGTCAACTGGCGTGAGTAACAGCCGAATGATGGATGGAAAAGACAGCCCCACGTAAATGTGAAAGGTCCTAGCGCAGACTCGATCTTCGACAATCAAAGTACCACCGCGGCCAGGCCCAGGGGAGGCTCTAACGGAGGCGAGTCTGGAAAGAAAAAAACAAGGTCACACTTTGCTGAACAGTGTGAGTGGCTTTCAATTCCAATTAGCTAGCTGCTTGACGAAGATCTGAACTTGGACACACACTCGCCTTCTCACGTAAGTCACGCTGCGGTACGAGAGAGGTTCTCAAAACACAGTTTGCATAATTCTCCTCGATTTTCTTTTCCTCGGAATAAATTGAGGAGCGCACATTGTTCGGTTGGGTTGGTTTGTTTTTGTTTGCTGAGACGGTCAAGTGGTTTTGACACCAGCGTGCGCAGCCACCAATATGTTTGTCACTGTTTACTGACGCACCACAATGTATGTCATTGCATACTTATATTGAAGCTGCATCAACTGGTCCTCGAGATAACTTGGTCAGGGCCCTTATCCGCACAATGCAAAAACCTATTGAGACTCCACATAGCGATGGGAGGAGAGGAGTTTAAGTTGGGAGAGAGAACGGAGGAAGAGGGACAAGGGTCCACGGCAAAGATGAGGCGCCTGGACCATCACAAGCAGTCTCCGTGAGCAGTATGTTTTACTCTTGCACAAGGCTAACAGTGGGAAATCTATCTGAACAGAAAAGTCAGTGCAGTAGCCCGCGTTGCACACCATCATTGCCGTAAGAAAACTTATTAAACGTCACCACTGGGTAATATGTTAAAAGATGAAGAGATTCGTTTGAAGAAAAAGCAGCTAGCACAGAGAAACCCAACTCTCCGTGTGGTTAATTAAGCCGCCAAAAAGGCGACCTGGCCTGAAGCACGGCTTAGACTTGTAGGATAGGGAGGTAAAATCGAGCGAAAAAGTATAATTATGATAAAATATTCTGAGGTCATCAGGTCAAAGTGATAGCTGAACGCTGATGGTGGCCGAAGGTGTACGCCTGTACGGGAAGGCAGGGGAAGAGCGGGGATGGGGGAGGGAATGATGGATAGAGATGGGCCCGCCAGACTACGGCGTGTGTAGAAATAACAGGGGAAGGGGTACTTGAGAGGGGAGGTAGGACGGGAAATAGCAAGGGGATGGGGAACATGAGAGGGGATGCAGGACGGGAAGAATTTACCAAAGAGGACCTGCAGAACACATTTTGGCAAACAGGTCTGTGCGGAGTAGTGCGGCAGAAAAAAACTCTTGAATACATTATCCAAACACACCCATCGGCATTTCATTTCACAGTCCACACTTGCTAGAGTCATATCTTAATCATCATCACATCATCACAGTACATCTCACAGGCACAGGCTGGCGACATGTTACAAAAACACCACCACGTCATCCGCGCGCAAAAGAAAAAAAAATAAAGTCTGTACTATTACACAGACCCATCTTTAACGAACTATTACACAGACCCACCTTTTACGTCTCTTATACAACGTCCACTAACTACGGTCTGCCGTAGTCACACTCGCGTCCGACCCGCACTGGGTGCGCTCACGTATTGCACTAGCCAACCTCAAAAAATTTAACACACGGTTGCAGACTGGTCCCCATAAAACCACTCAGTAGCTAGACGTCCCTGCGTCCGTGTCCCATCTTATTTACAATAGATATGTGTGGCTCCGATACTGTTTTATGCGCTCATCACCTTGTGCAGTCAATTGTTTTTTTAAGTTTTTCATTAAAACGTCTTTACAATATTCCGTAGAAGTGTCCCGCGTGCACCACCATGGCACGTCTGGCCAACATAGACCTTGCAAACGGTCATGACGTCATGGAATTCTGAATGAAGTTTTCGGGGAGGGGCAAGTCTTCGAAGCGAGGGGAGGAGGGCGGCTCGAAACAGTTCTCGAAACAGTTCTCGTACCAGTTGTTGCTGAGCATGCCATGAGGTGGAACCGCTTCGCTAGCGTCGTGCAATGCCAGTCCGCCATCCGCCGCTCCCACCCCACTGGGCATGTCGGCGTCCATGTCGGAGAAGGTACAGGGCAGCGAGATGTCGGCGTTGTCCAGAAACACCTTCAGGTCCAGCGTATCCAGCGGCATCAGCTTCTCCACGTCGATGCCGTTGAGATCGTCTAAGGGCTCGTTGATAGGGCCGGCGGGTGGCAAGGCGGAGAAGGCGGGCTGGGGCACGCTGGCTTTGCCCGCGGCGCTAGTAGCCTCATCATCGGGCGGCGTTGACACTGGCGTTTCGTACACGTCTTGCTCGTCTCCGTAAAGCCCGTTCTCGGGGCTGGGGGGCTTGAAGACAGCCATGTTACCCGGGACATCCTGAAACACGGACAAGAGAACGAAACTTTAGTAAAGTAGGTCACGGACATACAACACGCACAACAAAGATCTCAAGAGCAGGGAGTAGAGTCAAGTGAGGAAAATGGGTATGAGTATTAAGGAAAATCCGTCTACTGAAACTTACCTCAAACAGGAGAAAGATAACTTTTTTTTTTTTTTAGATATATCCTGACTACCTTAGTTGTTCGTTTTTCCTTGATAAACCTAAGTTTACAGAAGGCTAAGCACTCACTTGTATTGAGGATGTCAAATTAGGTGAGAGGTAAGCGAATTTTCAGCTACTTCTTTACAAAGTACAGGCATAGAATAAGAGAAAATAATAATACAGTAAAACTTCAGTGAATAGGAATGCAAGATAGATAAAGGGGAAAGAAAGATCGAGAGAGGGGGGTGGGAAGAGAGGTTGACGAGACACAGGGGTCGGGAAGGCAGAGAGAGTGCAGACCAAAATAGCAAGTGGCCATGAACCGAGACTGACCTGATTACAATGCGGCGGCGTTAACTGCAATGGGGACACAGCTACTGCCTGGCTGGCTTTTATACTGTTTCGAAAGTCCTGGTCGATGGTGAGGCGAATGTTTTTGTGCGGTTTACTGTCACCAAAAACGGCCGAGAGACGTCCACTCACTTCCTCGGAAAATGTCTGCATGATGGCTAGTTTGTCGCTGGGTTGTCGCTTGGCCTTGCGGTCTTCCAACAGCTGGCCCACCCGCTGCATGTATTCCCCCATGCTATCCTTCTTGTCCACCTTCACTGTAGCGGTGGCACCCTCGGGTACGGCGGCAGCACGACCGTTTGCCCCGTTGCTGCGAGCCCTGCTAGACTGGGTCTTACCCTTGCGTGCTGTCTTGCCACCCGTGCGTTCGGAGGGCTTCGACACCCGTCCGCTGTCAGTCCGGACGGGTTTGGTGGCCGGCTTCACCTTCTTGCGTGGACGGTACTTGTAATCCGGGTACTCCCGCATGTGCATCACGCGAAGCTTCTCAGCTTCCGCGATGTAAGGGCCGCGCTCTTCATCGGTCAGCAATTTCCATTGGCGACCGAGCCGCTTCGAGATCTCGGCGTTGTGGATGTCCGGCGAGTTCTCGGAGATCTTCCGCCGTTCGATCTGCGACCAGACCATGAAGGCGTTCATGGGACGCTTGACATGATTTGTCGGCTTCTTACAGTTAGTCGCGTCCGTGTACGGCGTCCGGGAGTCAGGCTTAACTAGCCGGGATCCGAACTCGATGGCTCCCATACTATCTTCGTCCATCGGCGACATGGCCATTCCTGACCGCTGGCTGCTGGACGAACAAGGCTGCGGCGACATCTCCGAGATCGAAGGACACGGCGAGAGCCTCTCCGTTTTGATGGTGGGCTCCAAGTGCACGGTGTCGTAAGACAGCGATGCTAGCTCGTTCATGTTGATCTCCTTCTTCACCGAGGGTGGCTCTACCTTGGCGAAAGTCTTGGTGGGAAATGTAAACAGTTTCGCCAAGTCTTTCTGGCCGTCCGTGAAGTCGACAAAAAGCCCACCTCCTGTGGTGAAGTTGATGTTGTTCAACAACGCAGCAGTCGTGCAAGGTACAACGGCAGCCGACCGCGACGATGTGTGCATCGCAGCCGCGAAGGAATCGCTGCAAGGCACTGACAAGAAGTGGTCCATCGGAGCCGTGCTCAGAGATTCCATCTCCATTATCTCCATGGTGGCGAGCAGAAATCTCTCTACACAGACCGTTCGCTCGAGCGCACGTGGCTCAAAGCGCAGTGGGTGCAGACGATAACATTCAGTCTATGGCGAGGTATACCGATAGTTATACAGCTCTTACGTATTCCACACTGATAAGCACTGGCCAGCACATCACACTCCCAAGCAGCTATTACTCCACTGGCGGTTGAACGCGTCAGATCGAACTTTGAGTATCCATTCGAAACACAATGTGTAAAGCAGTCAGTCGTCTGCCCTGGCCACGCGGTCTCCCCTCACTTTAAAGACAGCCCAGAAGAGCCAGAAGACATGAAGGGGGCGTGCCAGAGGGGACTTCAGCCAATGGCAGGCTTGCAGTGAGGTCAAACGGCTGTTTACCATTGGTTGATAACTCCCGCACGCCAAGATGATGACAGTTTCCGCGCAGGCGCAGTGCACGAACACATGCCTTAGTGCTCCGCCCCCTCTCGCCAAGTCTACTTTCCCAAAATGTCGCTGTGAAAAGAGCGAAACATTTCTCTTGGCTTTTTGATTATTGAAGCTGTTTCAGCGGCAAACGTACAACGTAAAAGAGGGACATGGTGTAAGACAGTCATTTTAACAGGACACTCTGGTCACCAAAATCTTCCAAACATTGCTTCAGATACCCTGTGAGTGTGAACCACAAACATCAATGAATGCTAGCGTTCACGTGGAACGTGACCAACGTGTGTCGGCTGCTAATCACAGCGCACAGCGACAACACCAACCCACTACCTTGTCATGAATTAGTCCAAATGATAAATCTTATCTTGAATCTCACAGAACCATTAAAACCTTTCCAGTCAGCTTAGTCGCATCTAAACTGTGGAGACGTTTGGAAGGCGCGAGTAGCGAAATCCAGCAACAGCTGGCCGTAAGTAGGTCACGACGCTCGAATGAGGCCAACAGACGCTCGCCGAGCCGTTGCGTGAGGGAGCAGCGATAGCTCAGGGGTATCGCGTGGAAAGCCTCCTTCGCCCCTCAAGAGCCTGAGCAAGCGTGTACATGTAGAAGGATCCGACTCCAAGCGATATGCTGGTAACAAGTCTGGTCTTGGTTGCGTGAGCCGTCTGTATATAAATGCGCTCTCCCCAAAACTCTTTTTTTTTTTTTTTTAGCGGGTTAGCGAGCACTTTGACAAAAAGGAGACGCAAATGATTAAGTGATTCCTACTCCAAAACCCAATCGCGGTATCAACGTAAGAAGTACAACGAGGTGGCATGATTTGACTCCTTTCGTGTGAAGATGCGAAGGCGTGACTGTGCGTACGTGTGTGCGTGCGTACGTGTGTGTGTGTGTGTGTGTGTGTGTGTGTGTGTGTGTGTGTGTGTGTGTGTGTGAGATGAGACTCACTTCTGTTTTTATGCGACCGTCCAGGTCAGTCAAAAAGGGTCAAAGACAGAGTCGTTGACTGGGTAGATGTAACAAACATAATTACAGTATCCATCGACTAGTCTTACCTCGGGGCTCATTTCGACTTTCTGTACCTCAAGGGCAAAATCTGGAGCTAACGGAGGCCGAGCACCGGAGGCGATGATAGTAAGCGGTGGAGAGAGTGTCGTCTGTCACTGACCACCATCGTGGTAGGTTAAGCCTTCACACTTCTAAAGTGATCAGTCAACCTCTCGCACCACCAGGCTCCCTTCGCTTGATCTTCGATCATCACACATTTATCCCGCTGCTAACTCCTCATCACAGTCAGCGGCTAGATACTTACATCAAAAGTCGGAGGTCATTTAAGTGAATGTATGCATACATAATGATCCCGGACTTAAACATGACATGAAAGATCAGACAACAGCACAACATACAAATCTCCTATAATGACCTGTCAATTTGGAGCTTCTTCCGCACACAGGTGAGTGCGGTGTTACCGACTCAGATCTGGGTAATTAGCACCTTGTGTTGAACTCGACTCATTCAGTTCCAAAGTAAGTGTTTAACTGAGAGTGTGTTTCCCCCCTGTGGGATATTTACTCCGCGACTATAGGGTAAGCATCAAAAGACATCCGTAGATTCAAACACGCCTAGATTCTGCGACCTCTTCTGCATGGAGGACGGCAGACAGGCCTTATCCTGGCTTTGAATCCATCGACTTTGGCTGGCATTTTTTCCCCTTTACTTGTTTGTATTTTTCAGACAGATCTCAGTGGCTGGTAAGTGAGCCTGTCGCTTAACCCGCCATACTTGGGAAGCCGAACCTTGTTCACCCGGCGACCACGGTTACACTTTTTCATCTGGCAACTAGCAACAGTTTTCTTTCTTTCTTTCTTCCTTCCTTTCTCTGGAGAGTGGAGGAAACGGATTTTATTTACTACTGTTTTGATACCTCCGTAATTCACCATCAGTCTGCTAGTCGGCCCGTCTCCCTATCGCCTACTCTCGATCCTGAATCACTTAAAAAAAGGTTTTACCTTCGTTTCGGTGTGTATGTGTGCGTGCATAGGCGCGCGCCTGAATGTGCATTCTCTGTGCGTGTGTGAGTCCGAGCAGAATTCCTCACAGGATGTTTGCACACGACTCTTTTTCCCTTAGCTGCTCGACCCCTGGAGTTGCAAGCTTGCAGGCTTTTACCACCGCCATCATCTTGGCCTGCTTCTCTGGGTCATTAGGCGAGAGTCGCGGGGCCAGCAGACTCTGTGTGTGTGTGTGGTCCGCTAAGACAGAACCCTCAAGCCTCCACCCCTTTCTAACGCGGACACTTCGGGGCTCAAGCAGTCACCTAGGTAGCCGTCACGGCTGGAGGTACACACGCTCGCGAGGCAAAGTTGGGGATGTGACGGGAGTGGGGGTGGATTGGGGCTGGGGGCAGGGTTCACTAAGTCGCGTCAAGTTTGTCTCGGTTGGGTGCCTGTTGGGTGCGGATACGTTAGCAGGGGTGCGAGGAGGGGACGGGCCAGGCTGAGTGCCGTCCTCTAATCCTGTAAAGGGAGGCTAGAATGTTACGAGGCTGGGGTGGTGGTAAGGCTATCTTATGGTTTGAAACCAGGTGGCGTGACGCAATGTGCACCCCGTGACTCTAGCCTGACGCAATGGCTCAACCTCCGTATGTAAAATTTCTTTCGCTCTACCTGGAAGATCGCACTCTTTGACCAGTCATGTCTACTTCTGACGACTATTTCTGCGGGTAAACAGGTTAATATTCTGAATAACTTGTAACCTCTGGAACATTTAGATTTCTGTGTGAACTGTCAAATGACAACCTAAAGTGAGAAATGACAACCTATGACAGCTAATGTAAATATTGATAGACAGCCAAGCCTTAAATTCAAATTCAACACCTTCAAACTTTGCTGAATGTTATAGTTTTTTATTAGATTGGTTTAGTTTGCGATGTCATTTTTGTCATAACAATATTAGCACATTCGTATGACTCTTTCTGTTAATGTCTTTGTGTGTTATACCGTGTCGAGGGGGATTACACAGAAAACATCAGAGAAAAAACTCACACCAATTCAGGACAGCGACACAGTGAATGAAACAAGTCGAAATTTATCCACAGTCTCAAATATGTTTTAGAGAGGTCAGCTGTCCGTCCTGATGACACTTTAGGTCACGTGTTGACGATCCTCCGACACGTCAGTTGTACCGACTTTGATCGGGTGTTGACAAACGAGGATGTGTCTCTGACCTTTCTCTGACGGTGAGGGCATAAAGTTGCTAGTTGTAAACCGTCGCTGTGACGTCTAGTCCACTTGTGACGTCACCCCAGGCCTGGAAACCAAACACACGCTAACAGAAGTGCGGAAACTGAGCCTGCGACAGACCTGGCAGTGAGTAACGAGAGGACTGAGACTTTATCTATTATGTCACTAGGTCCTGGTGGTGAGACTAAGACCCTACTGCGGTCAGCAGACTGGTCGATCGCATGGACACAAAGCTTGATCACACTTGTCTCCCAGCGAGGCCTCAAGCTGCTTAGCCCCATGCGAGCTAGGCGGTGACTTGTAATTGGTTGATGGAACAGGGCTGGCACGACACCCGCATAGTACTTGGCACAACACAGTGAGGACCGGAAGGTCATTGGTTCAGATCTTATCTCGGATCACTCGTACTTTTTTTCCCTTCTCTTGCTACCGGGGGTTTTCTCTGGACATTCGATTTTCAACTTTCTGTGTACCTTCTTCCCCCACTCATATAAGCGAGAAGTAGCCTTCTCTCTCACGTAAACCAACCAGCTTGATGGACAAGGTAAATATGTAAATATATAATTTTCGTAGTTTGAACCTAGCTGCAACATACAAATACAAGCAAGCTGTACGGACAAAAATTTCGAGCACAGTACAAATTCTTTTTTTTTAAGTGACATCATCGGCGCAATGAGTCAGTTGATCTTGATATGTCACGCTTAACAACATAATAATAAGCCATCATCCACACCCCACCTGTGTTAAGCACGGACTTTGTAGATGAAGGTCCGTGGTGTTAAGGTAAACCGCTTCCTAAAGGGAATTAAACCAACGATGAGAAACCGTTTTGCTGGACATTAGATTCATTAATTAGTGGCCGGTACTGATAGCATTGAAAGCGATGACTGTTGTGACTACTGATTGCTGGCTTGTGGTGACTGCTGACGTCAGATAGGATGTGTCGACTATGAGGTTTAACGTGTTGTGCAACTGACACTGACGGCGATGTCGGATAAGTATGGCTGCTCGGTTGAGGGAGTGGGCGATAATATTGTGCATGACCAGTGTTTTTAGGGAGCAGAATGGACCCAGACCAGCTTATAGACACAGCTACAGTCAGTAGTCAGTCTATGTTAATCAGGACTCAATTTTTTTTAGATTGGTGTTTTTACGCCGAGCCAGCAACTAAGGCTATATCACGGCAAGGCAGCCAGCCCTGTAAACAGATGCCACATGCAGAGGAAGAACAGCGTGCCCGAGACGAGAACTGAACCCGGGACAGCCAACCTTCACTGTATTGGTGACAGGCGCTAACCGTTGCGCCACCGGGCCGCCTCTCAAGACTAAAATGCAAACTATTTGCCGTGTATGTTAACTTCACTATTATTATTATTATTAGTTAGTGAGAGAGACATAGAGTGTGTGTGCGCATGCGTGAGTGAGATAAAAAGGCAGAAAAGGAGAAAGAGGGAGAGTTTAGTGTATTAAAGAGACAAAAAACACTTGACTCTCTCTAAACCTGCACAGGCATCGTCTCTCTCCCTCCAATATATGTATAATGCACGTGCGCGTGTTTGCACCTGCAGTTGTTATGTCTCCAACCGCGCAAGCGTACGTGTGTACACAACTAATCACTGTATGTGTATGTGTTCGCTGGCGCGTGCACGAAATAGTAATGCATGCGCACGAGTCCAATACTGTACGTGTGTGCGTGGGTGCGTGCGGGACTAAAGACGAAAGGGTGGAGCTCAGTCATTATTCTGACATCGATTTTTATCTTTATTTCACTCACACACGATCTTTTTCTTTCGACGAACAAGTGTACGCCGCCATGAAGCTTATGCACGCATGCACGTGCAGGCCTGATTTTCCAGGGCAGTAACTCTTATGTTGGGCAATAACTCTTGTACTGGCTGTGTTTACTGTAGGAAAAGGTTGGAACCGTAAGCTCAACAAAGCTTCTTGAGAGAAGGCTAAATGTTTTGTCTGTACTGCAAAGTAACATGCTCTCATCAACCAACCAACCAACCAACCAACCAACCAACCAACCAACCAACCAACCAACCAACCAACCAACCAACCAACCAACCAACCAACCAACCAACCAACCAAAACAAACAAACAAAGAGCCACGACTAAAGTTAAGGAAAAGAGAGAGAGAAAGGCACGGAGACAGTTCGTTACATCCTATGCATGTAGACAAGTAGACGTCTAATGGCTAAGAGGTTTAAAGACATGATATAAAACTTCAGCTTTCGTGTCGATACATTCCAGTGTCGTATCGATATATCCCAGTGCCATGTCAATAAACCCATTGCCGTATCAATATATCACAGCTCCGCATCGATACATGACAGAGCGAATACCTATGTCTTATATACGTCCAGAACTGTATAATACCTCCCAGTACCGAAATGTCCAGGGGTGATGTGAATTGGGAAATGAGGCAGAAGATGGTCAATGAGATCATACTCAAATGCAGGAACTTCTATGGCTGTCAATAGCTCGTCGCTAATAATTGTCCTTTTTTTTCGTAATGCGTCAGATATGGCTGCCTGCATCTTGTACAGGGATAGGCTTCTGCTTCGACCCCTAATCCACCTCACGTCATGTAGACCGGGTGGGGCCCTTTAGGGACTGAGCTACCTCCCTTTGGGATTCTCATATCAATACTGACGAGAGAAAGGGGATGGGCAAAGGAGTTGACAGATTGATTGCACGTGTGTCTTTACGGGGAATATCAAGGCGTGAATCATAGTCCTTCTATAATTTTTTATATTTTTGTAAGAAAACCGTGGCAACGTGGTTTTATCAGTAAGGAGTTTTAGCAAAACACTATACTGAAAATATCTTTTGCAAAACCCATATGACACAAAATACTAAACATCCTATACTTTCCGCAAGAACACAAAAGTGTTCACAAAACGCTAAACATTTCGCACGAAACATGCTCTGTAAAACAAAAAAACTCTAGAATTGTACGCTTTTAAAATAAAACAAATCAAAGCAACAAAAACAGTGATAAATATTTCATGTCAAACGTTTCATCAGAATCATTTCACAGAGACGGTGTGTCACAAGAAAGAAAACAGGAGTCTTAACGGTTAGAGTAGTTTGTCATCAAACTCGATGGTGCGTAGTAGTGAGTGATATAAAATTATAAAAGTCATTTTTATCGTTTAAACTAAAGCAAAACTCGTTTACCACTAGGTCTGAAATGTACATGATGTTTATCGAAAGATGGCAAAATCTGAAGCTGGTGCTAAACTCGATCGAAATTTGAAGCATCTACCAAAGCTTGTCAAGATGTTGCAGATACTGCGATGATCGATGACATTAACCCAACCCTTAGATGTTGCAATTTGTTCTTTAGGTTGGGATACATTCATGTGTTCCATATATTAAAGGTATACAACAGTAAAACACATTCAGGATGATGAGTAAATGCTAAGTGAATAATTACTCAGCTCCTTTTTAGAGATGTACACCTGCAAACATTACTAAGCAGAAATAGAGTCTTAGATCATGATTTCATCATCATTGTCTATAAACAAACCTACAAACTCTGTACAGGTAGAGGTTTAACTTATGACGTCATGTTTGTACATTGACACACCCAAATAACACATGGTCACTCTTCTCCCATTGACTGCACCATTTAAGAAAAGAAAAATTTATTATTACACTCCTAATATTAGGGCTTTTTTTTAGTCTTTTCTGTGACTGGTGATGCTTGGTGATTCTCTTTCTTTGTGTGTGTGTGTGAGAGAGAGAGAGAGAGGGTGCGTACGTGTGTGTGTGGGGGGGATGTGTTTAATTTAAGGGAGGGATATTTTATTATAAAGTTTGGAAGTACTTTCTTGTACCGAGCTCTGACAAGTGATCTGAAAGAAAACAACCGCATGTAGTAGACATTTAAAAGGGTTCTTTGTTTGTTGGTTGTTGTTTTTTTGTGCTTGCTTTCAAATTTTTTTTGCTTTTAGCGAGAATGATCGAGGGAAGAAAAGATAGAGATTTCAATGTGCGAAACGGACAAAAGAACTGGATTTCGCTTTAATCATGCACCGCTCTCTGTCTCCGATGTAGCGAACGTCTTGGGGGTAGTCTATGTCAACTCTTCCCTGCATGATGGGTCTAGAAATCGTATTTATTCCTTCTTTAATAGTGGTTACTTATTTCGTCAACGTGCACAGATTTTGTAAGTTACTTTAAACTGTTTCCATTAATCAAGTTAAAGAATGCAGATGTTAATCTTTGACATAACTGCATCGCACCATACAATGGCATAACATAAAGTCACAACTTCAGTAGCTAGAACGGGCTGATTGCTGCATATTGATGTCGGTGGATGGCGTCTTGATGCAGTGGCTGTCAACGGCTGGCATCAGTGTAAACGTACATTCAGTTTTGAGCCCCGTTCTTGGCTCTGAGTGATTTTTCTAATCACGCGTTGCCATGGAATCGTTGGAGTTAAAGTTCGAGTAGGGTTTGTCTCAGGCCGAAACAGGCTCCATACCTTTAAAAAAAAAAAAAAAAAAAGCGCATCGATTTTCACAAGCCAGTCTCATACAAATATTACAGAAACAAGACAACAGCAGGAAAGTGAAGCTAAAAACATTTAGCTTCGGATTTCAAGAGACTTTTGGCTCAAATACGCCCTGAACCTAGAAATGAGAAAAACGGATGTAGGACCGGAAAGTTTTGTTTTTAGAACCCTGCAAACGCACTTAATCCATAACCTCTTGCACTGAAGAGCTCGTTTTGTCAAGAACTCAGAACATGGCAGCCATAGCTGTCGCTGTCGAGAGAAAGCCAGACAAGAATGTTTACAACATGGTTTCACGATGATGATGATGATGATGATGATGATGATGATGATGATGATGATTTGTTTGTGTCATGCATGACGAATATCTAATAAAAAAGAGCAGCCGGAGCAAGGATCGAACTAGGATCCTTTACATTTTCTGACCTGGACGATTGAGGGGGCCGTTCCAAGAATCAAATTGTGGTCAAAATAGCCTAGCTTTGCTTCGCTATTGTTTGTTTAGTCTTTGTAGTTCTTTAGAGGCTGACTTTGGAGAGAAAAGCTCCTTAGAGTCAAATATGTAGAGAAGCTCACGTTTTATTATTATTGTTGTTATTATTATTGCTACTGCTACTATGGTGTAAGGATACGGATTGTACACTTGTCTGCTTACTGTTCCTTCCCATGACTATTTCATGATCAAAGGGGAAAACAACCCGCTGACTTGTGGTGTATGGTGTCCACGTCCGTCAAGTCAAGGCCGCCACGCCTCAGCAGCACGATCGTGACGTCACGATGAAAAATGAGGGTTTGCACGTGCGACAAGGAAGTGCCTCTGTAGGAGCGAGCTCGTCTCCGGAAATGGGGTTTGAGAATAAACGCTAACTCCAGGCCCACCAGTTTAGTCTCCATTTTTTTCCCGTCCTCATACACCCCACTCCCAGCTCGTCCCCACCCTGACGCTTCACGCTGAGACATGGCGGCGTGCAAGTGTTGGACGCAGACAAGGGGCAGAACTCCACGGAAAGCAGGTTGAGTTGCTTTCCCTGGATCCCGGTCTCCGTTTTCCTGGTTAGCCTTCCTCTCCGCAATCACCATTTTGTGGTTCTTTCCCCAGCTCACAGTTTATTGGAGAAAGAATACGATACAAATTGTAAATAGAAAACAATCCAAACCAATCAAACTTTAAAGGGAAACTACACGCCTGTAGAAAATGAACTGTTAATTATGAGAAAGAGAGAGAGTGTGTGTGTGTGCGCGCGTGCTTGCGTGTGCGTGTGCACGTGCGTACATGTTTTTGTCCAAATTGCATATTTACTAGTATACAGTGATGTATGGGTACACATCTTATATGACAGAAAGATTAGACAGTTTCAAAGCACATTTTGTTACGAACATCGAGATGTGTTAATATTTGTTAAATATTGGTACGGGCCCTGTTTCTTGGCTGAATACCGGGTGCAGGCTATAGAGTCTAGCCACCCATGGCAAAAGAAAAGGAGCTGGCCATCGTAGGCGGATGAATGAGGAGATTTCGGGGTGGAACGCGGTAAAAGACTGTGCGGAGTGCAACCTCGGGTGACGTCCAGGGCGAGTCACGCCCTAAAATAAAAAAAATCTAGGATCGATACAAGTCGTGTCGCCTTGGCAACGCCTTTTGACAATTTTTTTTTCAGAAACTTTTCAGATGTGAAGACGAGGTCAAAAACAGGAAAAAGGGGAAACGAGAGGAGGCACCGTACCTCCCAGGCTTCCCACCCCCAACTCATGTTCCCCCCCCCCACTTTTCCTCTTTCACGTCATTTACTTCCCAGTCGCTCAGCCCCTCCTAGCCTTCCCTCCCTCCCGCTTAGTCTCCCCGCCCCACCCGCCCGTCTCGCTAGCCTGGAAGACTTTTCTTTCGCTTCAATGATCAACCCTTCCAGTTCTCGTCTCTCCCTCCCCTTCCACGGCCTCTCCACCCCGTTAGCTGCGTGCGACCTCCTTCCCCCCCTACCTCTTCCCTTCCCGTCGTCGTTTCAAATTTGAAAGAGCGCATGCGTGGCACGTGCGCTTGCGCTTTGGCGGTGTGTCACTGACTGCGCGGTCCCATAAGGACACTTCATCCATCAATGTCATGCAGTTATCTCCCTTCATGCACGCATTTTCAGATGCTAAACGCCCGAGTTCAAAGTGAAAACATTACTATGGTACGCCCGCATCAATGAATTATACATGGCGATAATCGTACAAAAACTCGTCCTACCTTTTGTGGACAAACTACCTTGGCGAAGGGCAACTGATCTTGAGGGGCTCGACCACGTTACTTAATAAAATCAACGTGGTCACAACTTTCACGACCGATCGTGTGTTCTTTCCTGGATTTTATTCTCGCTTCTCTGTCTTTTGATGCACAAAAAAATGATGATGATGATGATGATGATGATGATGATGATGATGATGATGATGATGATGATGATGATGATGATGATGGGTAGTGGTTTAATGTGTTTACCAAGATTAGGCTCCGCGGTCAATTTTATTCAAGAAATAAAAGATGTGCTCGTGTACATATGCAACACTTACAACTAATTAGAAGCATACAATTTACTGTAGCCTGTGCGTTGCGCACTGCAGACGTTGTAATTACATGTTTTGTCAAAATTTTTTTCATAGGTGTGCCTGTAGACTTTTGTCTGAAGAAACACGGGTTAGCGAATAAGGGCAATGTCTCAGTGAATATTTTCTTTACATCAGCGACTTTTTAGATGGTCTTGTTTTTCTATATTTTATATTTGAATAAGTTTGAAAGACTATATAATTTTAACCCAGTTTCTTTGGTGTAAACTTATTAGATAAATTACAAGCGTTCGGTTTACAGTTTATAAAAAAAAATCTTAACTTTCTTATTTCGGTTTTTTTCTTTTTTGTCTTTCGATTTTGTGAAACATAATCTGCTCTTAAGCCGCCGACATTATGATATGCTTACTAAAGTCGATCTGCCAGGATTCCTGGTCGTGACGCGATCCATTTGTCACCGCGACCAGAACACCGCCCTTGACAATAGTGCCCCCATAGCGCTGCGCGACCGACAGAGAGATGAGAACTGACAGAGTGAGAAACCGTCAGTAAATATCAAGTTGCAGCTCTGCCCTAAGCCCTCGATCTTGCAGCTTCACCGCCTCTCCTCCTTTTCCTCCTCAAACCCCATCCCCATCCTCGCCCCACCCCCCACCCCATCCCTCCAGCCTTCCACCCCAAGCCAGCCCCTAAACCCGTGTCCTCAGCCCCTTAAACTGGCTTGAAATTAACGCTGCTTTCGTCGATAATGGAAATTTTTCATGAGATAGGGGTGGCACGCGCCGACTTCATTTGCATAACAAGTGGCGCGCGCACTCAGCCCACGACGCGTGGGCAAGATGGCGGCGGTTTTGTGTTGCCAAGGCGATAGAATGTTTAGCGAATTTGTCACCAGCATGGAGAAGGAATCATTTTACAGAGCAGTCGATGATTATTTATAATTACCTTCAAACTTATTTGAATCTTGGTAAACCTTTAAATTTTCTTATATCTGAAAAAAATAAGCAAGTACACTAAAACTTGAAAAAAATGATCAATCAATCAGTCAATCAATCAATTAATCAATCAATCAAAGAAAAAGTTTAAAAAAATATAAATAGAAACATAAAATTAAGAAATAAATTAGCTGGCTGTACATGCAAAGAAAGAAAGAAAGAAAGAAAGAAAGAAAGAAAGAAAGAAAGAAACAGACAGACAGACAGACAGACAGACAGACAGAGGGGTGGGAAGAAAGGACGGAGATCAAGTGGACTAGCTGACTGATCAAGACTAATTTAGGCTTTGTTAACAAGTAATGACACTATCCTGGGCGCTGTTTACACCCCACAGGAGAAGCTGTGTTTCTAACAGCTGTTTACACCCGGCGTCTCTTAAATGAAAGACAAGGAAAATGGAGATACTTAAGAAGATTTTGAAAAATGATAAATAAAGACGAAGAAAAGACAGTGATGGCAGTATTATATAAAAAGACCCAGAACGAATCATCCATCAACAATGTGAGATATTGCTCTCTTAAAGGCCAGAGTGTAACATCGTTTGATATTTTTTTCCCTGTACATCACCAAAGGGGTTTTTTTTCTTCCTTCTACCCCTTTCCTTTAATCGATGTCCACGTCCGGGCACTTGGGTTGTCTTGTATGAGAACTAAGAATTCAGCAAACACATCGACCGCAGACTGAGCACGTTGGCAGGACTCTCTGTTCTAAACAGCAAATCTCACACGACCCAGGCCGAATTTGTGCAATTAAAGAGCAGTTCATCAAATTTTATCCAATTATCATTTGCTTCTGACTCATCTGCTGG
Source organism: Marisa cornuarietis (assembly GCA_004794655.1). NCBI lineage: Eukaryota > Metazoa > Mollusca > Gastropoda > Architaenioglossa > Ampullariidae > Marisa > Marisa cornuarietis. The sequence goes on along the minus strand of SMMW01000019.1, from coordinate 1,104,275 downwards.
GAGGCACAGGCAGCCAACTTTTGCCAAGAGGAGGCAACTGGCTCCGACTTTCGAGCCGCGTCAGCTGGTTGCTTGTGTTCACTCAGACCCGGATTAGCTTCTTCGCTTTTAAAGTAATCTGATTTGTTCCTGGCTTTTGTGTTCTGACATAGATAATAAATGTGATACAGTGGTTAGATGTGCAGCTACAATAAATTCAATTACTGCGATTAATTAAACAAGACTTTTTATTATTAGATATTCATTTTTTTGTTTGGTTGTTTAAGTGGTTGGCTGGTTGGTTGGTGGCTTAGTTCTCTTCTCAAGCCAAACCATTGTTCAAAACTGTATGTTGTTGCTATTTTATTAACTGTGAGCCATTTATCTTGGCTCTGGTTATCTAGGGCACGTCTTTTAGGTCCGTTGCAATTTTTTCAGATGGATTTCAGACGACTGATTATCATCCTATCCCTGTGTCCGTCTCTCGTAAGGTTTAAGACCTCAGGATACAGCAAAGCCATCAACGGCCGTGCAAACTTGTGAGGTTCAGATGTCCTAGATTCAGATCTCGGTCAGGCACGCTCTCCTTTCTCCGCGTGTAGCACATGTTTGGGGGACTGGCGGCTTTGCCAAACTATCACATTAGTTGCTTGCTCCACTAATCCCTCCTTCCCACTCTTTTTAAGTATTTACTGTCTGTTACAACATTTCCAGAAATGCTGAAGTGTGCAGGAATCCATAGCATCGTAAGGCTTATATAACACTTATATATCTAACGACTCCTGAAGAAGATTCAATTTCATTTGATTAGCAGCGTAATTTTTGTTTTAATTGTCCAAAATGCCGCCAGAAAACAGAGACCAGCCACACTTCGGCGATCGTGTTTCACAAAAGCCGTAAAGATCACAACAAAGTCGACCAGCAAACAACAAGCAGCTGTGTGCATCTGTCGCCAGGCCATTGCCAAGGCAACGCTCAGAGGATGCCTCATACATCTCACCAACTGTGTCCAGGTTATTGCGATATACCGCGCAACGCGGAAACTTCCGGAAAGTGTGAACTCTAACCTGTCTCCCAGCCACTTTTATGCAACACAGCTAATGAGTCACTGTAGCAGAGAAGCTGATCCTAATTTTTTTTCTTTTTACTTGGAGCTTGCATTTGCAGCCAGTCATAGTGTTTCAAGGCTACTGCAGATAGTTGAACTGATGGCCTCCACCGCTAACGACAGGATCTCCAGTAAAGTTACCGTTGTTCCCTTTTGTGACTGATGTTGGTGTAATCAGGTATCATGATGGCATTGGTGACTTTATAACGTCTGTTTGAGAATGTTTAAGTATCAATTCGGGTTCCATTTACTACCCACCTCAACCTTTTATTTAGGAGGATGGTATTGAAAGGAGAGGGGGGAGGGGGAGCAGTTTTATGATTTCCCTGCCCGTTAGTGACACGATGACGTAACCTTGGGCTGGCATAGGCGTCATGCCGGCTTCCCTGGCCAGCCTCGTTTCAGTATTCGCGTGCAGTCTGTGCACAGACGTCAAGTGTGATGAGCAACTTTCACGGCTGAAGGCGCATGGGACGCGCCCTGACTGCTACCTGTGTCCGTTGCTCGTGACGCCAGTCAAATGTTCCAGTCGCTCGTGTCACAGACCCTGACTGTTCTCTAACGTCTTGAATCGGGTTGTGATCGAAATTTAAATAATTAATATTAATTTTATAATCTTAAACGTAAATATGGTGATTACCAAAGCTAACTTGCGGTTGTCACGTACCTTTGTCACAAAGACGCAAATATAATTCTTTTCGGGAAAATATGCACATTTGATTTATTAGTGATTGTCATGACACGATAACAGTACTCGGTGCTGTCGAGTATGTGACTATATTTGGCGGGTGCTTTATATGACCTTCATTTGCCAAATTAGGTAACAGATTCAACAGTATTTGCCAGGTTGACAATGTCTATGGTTGATAGTGTACTGTGCAGCAGCATGGTTTGGTCTATTTTTCTGCAATAACATGTTTTTGCATCAGGGCTTGAAGGTCTTTTTATCTGCTCCGGCGTTCGGAATGAGATTTTGTAGCCAATTTGAAAACAAGTGTGCTTTGGAAAAACTGTATTGTCACGAAGGAGGGAATGCGCAGCTACGCGTGATTAAGAAAAAAGACTGTGATAATGATTGTAGACGGTAGAATGCATTCGACTATCCTTTTCAAGAAAGATAAAAAGATATTCAGGTGCGTAATTAAAGCTCTGATGGCGGCGAGGTCGTCTTAGGGAATAAGAGTACGCGCATCCCTCCCCCCTCCCACGAGTTTAGTCTTACGAAGTACATATTCCCCTCCCACCTTCCCAACTGCTAAATGTGAGCATTTTTTCCTTCTTTAGTCTAGAATAACTCGATTCTCCAAGAAAGTCCTTTGGTAAAAAAAAAAAAAAAAAAAGTAATGCTTTTCTGGATTACATGTCACTCTTATATCACAATAAATTAACTTATTTTTAGAGCTTGAACGAGATTCTCCTAGTCAGACCCAACCACGCTCTTCCAGGCGTGTCGATGGCGGGAGAGATGTTGAACAGATCAATGGGGGCCAGGAAGCTGTCCCTCCAATCAGTGTCTCCCAGAAATGATGGCCGGTGATTCTGGCTAGGGAGAGCCGTGTTTTGAGTAACCTGATACCTACTTTCACCAAGCAGCTAACAGCAAATGAGTCATACTGTAGGCTGAGGAAGAAGGGATGGGGGGAGACGAGAAAGGACTGGGGATGTCGGCGGGCGGGGATCAAAGAGAACAGAAAGGATGAGTGACTGGTTCTAGCGTCAACTGAACAAATCTGCCGCTGACAGTTAATGAAAACCAGCGTGCTACGACGAAACAAAAGCGATATGTGAGTCCTGTTCATTCACGCTGTATCTTAATAAAAGAACCGATTTCGTTTGCCTTGTCCTCAATAGGCTTATGTGATTGTATTATTTTCTTTACATACCTTCTATGAAAAAAAAAGCCAAGCCAAAATAAATACCACTGGTTTAACAGTCTCGTCTTTGTAACATAAAATATAATGCCGTCAGTTTCTTCGTCTTGAACTTCAAATTAAGGTCACGAAGAAAACCGAAGCCACTGATTGAATACTGGCTGAGCCATGCACCATACAGCATACAGGCAGCAATAAAACGGGGACGTTTTAAAAATAGTAAGAGAAAAGGAGTACCTTATTGACGGCTTGAGGGGTCAATAGGGTGGATGGACAGATGGGTGAAAATGATACCTACAAGTGCCACACATTCAGGCATAATCACTGATCCGCAATGCAGACCTGGACATCAGAACAGATGGAAGATGCTGCAGGTGTAGATCATATTAAAAGCGTAGACGCTGTAGATGTAGAACCGAGCGGCACAACTAACCTAACCTAGTCAGTCATAGATGATCTGCCCGAAATGTGCATGAGCTTGAATCGTGTAAATACGGTACAAAGGTGTCTGTGCGCGACAACTCGAATCGCGTAAAGGGGAGACTAACGCTAGTCACTGCATGCTTGACTCCTGCTTAGTCCACCAGGTATTTCTGAAAAGTACTCTTATCTATTACGTGTTTTAGTTTGTATTACAATTTTTTATTGTCCCCTTAGGAGTCGGGTCGAGGCAGGTGGATGAGATACAACAGTTCCAGTCAAATAAAGGTTGAGATGACCGGCCTGGAGAAAGGGCATGCGTGCTTCACAGATGATGCTTCATTTCGCGCTAATATTCAATAGAATATGTAATATTCTTGTTATCACCACACGCTGACTTACACGCACATCCATTATTATTTTTTTATTTTTTTTTTCGTTACTCGAGGGCTTACTCCGTCTGCCTCCCTTGGCTCCAGCGCTACCACGAGGGTTACAGTTCCGCTGCAAATGGAGCCACTTACCAGGGGCTGGTCGCGAGCGTCTCTCACAGCACTGCTATTATCATGATTTCCGCAAGACCGTCTCATTCGCTTGTCTGGTAAGCAGAGCACACGGTGGGGGAAGGGGAAGGCGGGGGGGGGGGGGGATAATCAAAGAAAAAGTCCGGGTTCCGTGTTCTGTAACTGGGTGACGTAAATAAAGTCTGGGTGATAACCCTGGCTTTTCCGACACTAAATGAGGGCCCACCATCACAGTCACAGCTTGACGAGGGCTTAAAATTCAAGACTGGTTGGTGCGGTTAAGGACACAGGAAAGAGAGACATTTGACTGGCTATTTGCTGTCAAACACCACTCTTCCAAGTCTACACACTTTGCTCAAGCCTGAATAATCGAGATGCAATGGGCATGGAAAAGGCATGGGTAAGATGATCATAAAAAAGTACTTGCTAAGCTTACAATGCCGATCGTCATCTTATTCCTGCGGCCATTTTATTCCAGCGGTCATCTAACATCGGAATTTCTTCTCGTTCTTCTCCAGCTTCTTGTTCATCATCTCTTTTTCTTCTCAATCGCATTGTCATAACTTACATCCCCACAGTGTGATGCATTAAAAAGATATTTACGAGTATATTAGTGTAATTCTTTTCCTGGAATCCGTGGAATGTATAATTTTTAGCTATACGCGAAATCTGAAATTTTCATGCTGTTAAGCGGCTTTTTAGTTGCAGAATTTAATTAAACATCTTAGTGCTTCCTTGACTGAAAGCGAACTACAAATTCTCAACATGTCCGCGACACCGTTACTCTGTTTTCTTTTCTCTTAACTTTTTGTTTGTGACAAAATGTCTTTTTTCCAACATAATACTATATTTTAATGATTAAAGACCTACCCGACTGGTGACACAAATCACGTTCAAATGCTCCTTTCGTATCATTAATTAATATTAATATCTCGAACATAGAATTCAAGGAGAAACACGAATCTCGAGAAATTAAATAAAAACGATTTCCTCACCTGCCCAAATCTCCATTTAGGCGTGAAGCATGGCTGATACAAACAAGTTGCTCAGAAAACACCTAATCTTGAAAGCCCAAGCAAAGATATGGAAACGTTTGTATTGTCGAATGCATAAGAAAACATAGTAAAGGAATAAGTGTGCCTACCTTCCCAAATAGTTCATCGTTGAGAAGACAATGTTTCAACCTCGTTCATGTGTTTAAAGCTAACTTCACTGAGTTTTACAATAATTGCCTCAGTAAAACTAATTTTATTTACTGCTTATATTCTGATGCATGCGAACCAGGACTGTCATACTCTGAATACTACATTTTCTGGAACACTTTATTAACATAAAAAGTGATATTATTGAAGCAGAAAAGCTCACTTTAAATTAAATAAGCAGTTCCTTCGGATAGCACACCAACATCTCCTTGAAAAAAAGGGTTTGAACTATGGCAGAAGAGACTGTGTCTATATTAAGTTTCCCCCTATGTAATGATTAAATATGTAATATCAAGAAGCGACAAAATAATGCCAGGTGCTTTAATGGGACACCATGAAAGTTTTTTTTTCAAACATAGCGCGTATCTGCTGCGTCTTTATGTAATAGAAACACTGGCAACAAAATAATAATTTCCTTAAAAGGATTGATAAACAGTACTGCTTTTAAGCAATCTTGAAATGTGGGTTTTGAACCTTCACAATCCTCAGGTTCAAACATGTAAGGTTCAATACCATTTAGGCTAGACAACAAGTTTTCACACTCGTCTTCGCTGCTAGAGCACGATAGATGAAGACAAATTGTTTAACTTCTGACCAATGTGAAGTGTGTTTACCGAGACGTAGCACGCTATTCGCGCACGGGAGCGAGATTTCACAAGACTATAGGTGCATGTCTTCAACTTTGAAATTACATAATAAAGAAACCCCTGTGTTCCCGGTGCTGAAACTTGCAGAATATATTTATATTATCTCTACCTACCAGAATCCTTTTATAACTCGAATCGCTCAGGTAGGTCTTTAATGAACGAAAGTATTTTCTCCTGTGATAAAATGGGGGACTCTTTTCTCTTTGGTTAATACACAGAAACGTTTGTTCAACTGTAACAAAAGGTTTGGGGGCAAGAAGGTCGTCTTATTCTGAAAAACTGCAAATCAATCCCTTTGTAGACTCCACCACATAACTGTGCTCCCCTTCTTATTACTCCCCAACCCCTTTCCTGACAGCACAGGGGTAGTTTTCCACCCAGCCTGTAACTTAAAGGCCTCCTAACTCAAAGATGTTTCTGTGTTTGGCAATTATATTTGACTTACATGACGTATGCAAAACAGATTCCAGAGATGTCACATGTTCCGTCACGAAACTACTTGGTGAGCTTGTTAAATCACCGCGACAGCTGAGTAGCCTTCAGGCAAGTGCAACCCTTTTCTGTGTCAGTTTTCGTACCTCAGGAGGCAAAAGACTAAACAAATATCAATAAATCAACATTCTGACGTAATTACCACATAGCAGGCTTACCTACCTATTAGACGGGGTGGTTTACGTACAGGCTCGATGTGAATACCCGCAGCTTATTTCATTCCCATTGGACAATGAAGCCAGATTTAGGATTTTTATTTGCGGGGCTGCTAACGGCTGATTGACCGTCTAGAACCCTTATAGTGTTGCTGACTGCATTATGATCTTTTGACCTTTTGACCACTCCCACATCATTCTCGCTCTTGTATCTCGCAACATAAATTATTGCAACAACGCAACGGATAGCTCTTGCCAGGCGAAAACACGATAGACAATTATTGACAAACCGAGCAAAGTCCTTCACCCAGCCTGCACTTTTGCCAAGCGCATGAACAAACACTTGGAAACGTCGAGAATATCAGGTGCGAAGTTTAGCGGACCGTTTCAGAACACGTTCGAACGTATGAGTTGAAGGCGAATGCGGAGGGTGTATGGGGGAGTTGGAAAAGAGGAAAATGGGGTGAGGATTAGAACTGTTAGCAGGAAAAGCATTCGCTGTAAATTGTTCCTCCCTTCAAAGCGCTAGAGCCGTGCACTGCACCGTGAGTGTGTGGAAGGTGGTGGCGGGTGGGGGGACGTTGGAAGTAAGGGGGAGGGGAGTCACTCTCTCCCTCCCTCCCAAGCCATACCTTTCGGGGGCAAGTCACCTTCTGTCGCATTGATGGCCGCTGGCACACGACTCCCCCATTGAAGCGCCCACGTTGTTGCCCATGAGGCTTTTTTCAACCGTCGGCGATATCACAACTCACTGTTTCACTTGCACACAGCCATTTTCTTCCGCGTCTGATGTGAAGAGGAAAACGGTGATTAAACATGCGCAAGCAGGCACCGCGCGCTTTTCTTCCTCCGCACGTGCGACCCTGACGTCAGCGGCAGGTGTTTCGGTCCTTTTGTGTCGTCTGGGGAAGTTTGGGAGGTAGGGTTTTGTGGGGGACGGGGGGGTGCGCCACGCGAGTGCAGCTGGCGACCCGTGACCAATCAGAGCGCAGCAGGGGCAGAGGAGACGCGTGTGTGGAGACGTTGCCAAGTTCAGGGGAGCTGAAAGGCCCGAGGACCGACATCCACCCCTTGTCGAGGTAATCATCTTTGATCTGGTCTTTGAGGCCACCACGTTCGCATTATCTATGAAAAACATTGGTTATAAGGAGTGGGTCACGTCTGTTTACCGAAGCTTATGATGGTTTGATATTCTCTATGACCAGACGAGGGTCCGTCTTACCTGACCACCAGATCTGCTCGTGGACACCCGGTTAGAATCTGTAAGAACACCAAGCTCGACGAGGAATTTATTAAACATTTATTGACATCAAATAAAATGTGAGTAGTGTTAAATGCGAGAACTTTTTGGGTGCTGACTGGTTGGGTACCAGCATCGCAAAATGACTGTGAAGCGCTATATTAAAAAAAAGCTTAGTATTCCCTTTCTGGGTGCGGGCGTGCGTGTGTATGAAAGGAGGAAGGGGGTCAGAAAGGGTACTCATGAGCAACACAAGCATTTAAGGACCAAAACCCCCTTTTCTACTCATTCAAAACTTTTCGTTCTTTTCTTCTGTCTCTTCTCTATCCGTAATATTGAACCGCTCCAAGGGAAAGGGGTGGGACGCCGGAGAAAAAATAACGAAATGATAACCCGGGTACAGAGCTGAGACCTTCGAGCTTTTCAGTTAAAAAAAACGAAAGAAAATAAATTTGACCCACTGAAGCCGAAATCTTCTGACCTGGTCGTGGTTTCCCCTCAGTGCCTGTAGGAAGGTGGTAGGGAGGGTCGGGGGAAGGGGCAGAGACCTCACAGCACATGCCCTCTGCCACATGCGACAGCCGGCACGAGCGGCTCTCAGCCAATCATCGTGCGCGATGGGCAGATGGGGCACGCGCCTGCACGCGCGGGGAGGCGACATGTCGTTTGACGGGTTACCATCCTGGTAGATGTGTGGCGACGGCGCCAGACCTGGATCACGCCAGAGGCCGCTGGGCCGGGGGCACTTTACAGTCAAGAGCAGGAAGCGTGACAAATATGAGAGAATCCTCCCATTCATAGCTATACCCCTACCCCCAAGCAGGGTGACCTTCCCCATCCCTCCCCCACCCCACCCCGGCCAGCGTGGTTACGCTCGCTTGAGATTTCCTAGGTGTAGGGTAGAACGACCTCCGCTGACTGCACTACTGTGGAAATCAGCGAAGAAAAGAATGAAGCATTAAAGTAAGGAGGGATGGGGTCGGTTGGACCTGGAAGGGAGAAGAAATACTTGAAGTTTGTTTTCGGCAGGGAGGTGTGAAAGGTGATTACCGATTCCATTAAATGCAGGTAGAAATAAAAAGTCATGTCTTCAACACATGAGTTTTACTTTATGAAGCACTCGTCTTTATTCACAAATGTCTCTCTCTCTCTCACACACACACACACACTTGATTCATCAGACTTGCTGTGTGGCGTGGCCGTTTTTCTAACCCTTTCCGCCCTATCCGTAGCTACCCCCTGGAGTCTGTGACGAGACTGTTAGTGGCGGATGACTCAGACATAGAGAGGTGATTACAAGCAGGCAGCTAAAACTCGCTGTCATTGTGGCCGCCAGACCCGCTTTGTATCGACCAGCGACCATCAAGAAATGTTCGGCTCTCTTTCTTTTAAGAAGGCATCATTGCAAGGACAGCCACCCAGCAAAAGACACGACACAAAATGGAATCGGCTCACCTACCCACCCCAATCGTTTCAGCACAAGTTTTCACCCGCATTTATTTTGGGTATTCCCGTCCTGCCCCACCCTTCCTGCACCTTTTGTTTCTTTTATCGAAAGCACTTTTTTTTAATTATTGCAACTAATTGGGGAAACAGTCGGTCCTATCATTAGTATCCACTATATTCCATCATCCCAATCTCTGGCCTCCGTCCTTTGACTGCGAATTAATTACCCCCTCCTCCTTCCAGATTGTTATCTCCCCTTCTTGCCTGCGTGCTGCAGACTGGGCGCTCTGTCACAGATTACGACTGGTCGGCCATTCACAGCTCGGGGAAGCGGCCATTTAATTATTCAGATTGTAGAGTTGTCTCTCCTAGCTAGGATCGATGCGCTCAGGCAGTGCGTCATAAGATGGGGGATAACTCTAGCACTCGCGTCCGGGGCAGGGGGGGGGAGAGAGGAGGAAAGACAGGCGCAGTTCTCGCACCATGCTGCCAGCTCACAAACTCACACCGAGAACGGGGATAAGCGCTCACACGCACGCATGCGCAAACACAAGCGATTCCTCACTTCCGGTTGGTTTCGTCAGTCCAACCAGTGCCGTGGGTGTGACGTGTCTCTGACAAATCTCGCCTATGACGTGTTTCTGACAGTAGGAGGGGGATGACGTGTTTCTGACAAATCAGTTGGTGTGACTTCTCGCTGCAACGTGCACAGTCACCCTTCGTGTAACTCTTGGAGAGTATCTTGACCCTATTGCGACAGGGTACCACAGGCGTGTCCGATGTCCTGACACTGTGACGTCAGCATGAAGACGAAGGGACGACATCTTTCGTGAGACCAGTAAGCGAAGGAAGAAGAAATCGGTGCTCCCCAGCTGACTGGTCCACTGGATGGTTTGAGTTTGCTTCGACTCAGAGGCGACTCTGCACTGAGGCTCAAGGAATGATGGAAAATGTGAGTGAGGAAACCGGAGTACCCGAGAAAAAAAACAACAACAACGGCCAGCTTGTCAACAGGTGTCAGTATTCCTACCCGCGCTTTGAAACAGGAACCGTTTGGTTCTCATTTCAGTGGTGACAAGCGAGTGGCTCACCACTTAAACTGCTCACCTTTGTTGAGTGCCGCTCCCTGTCTGTTTCTTAAGGAGAATACCTCCCCTTACTAATTTCATCTCTGACACAAGTGTAACTAAAACTGTGCTTTTCACAAGAACAGTAAACAAAGGATTTCAAAGCAATTCGTCATGCGATACCAGATCAGACGCAGAAGTGAATACGACGCTAAAGAATACTGGACTCCCAGTGAAATACATGTATTTCCCAATCAATGAGAAACAAAATTATGCTTTGTCAAAATGCTATCGATGTTACCATACAAGGCAAACCTCTTGCTTGTTCATCGATCGATGTCCCAAAAGCGATGATTAGGTGTAGAGCGATGACTGGCCAGTGTAGTCACCAGTCATCGGCTTGGGGGCTTACTTGTCGATGATGACGTACTGCATGTTGCGTCACTGGTCTTCGTCAGCAGCTTGAGCGATAACCACGTGTTCTGTGTGCTGCACGATGCGTGGACACGTGCAGGCAGCCGCAGTGCTTTCCGAGTAGTTCTGCTGTATCATGTTATCTATTCATGCTGGAAAAAGGTACTTGCTGATTTGTAAAGAAATGTGCTGCCGCCTTGCGGTGATTTCAGATTGAGCACTAGTGGCAGGGGACTGAACCCCAGACTCTCAACTACATGACCACAGCGCACATCTTCGGGTCCTGTCTCATGCCTCATATTCTGGGCATGCCACTCACTCACTCACTCACGAGGTTGACAGAAGTGGTCGACAGGGGGTGCTCACGTAGCCGGCTCCTCTCATGTAGATGTCCACTCTTTGATCCTCCAGCCATGCATACATCCTTTCCGTGCTGCATGCCTGGCGCGCCCTACCTGAACACTTCTCTCGGCTGGAAGCAGGTGACACCTGCTGCATCTTCAACCCAAAACTTTCCTTGCGACAACAGGTGTGCGCTACTCACTCCGCGGAGTGCCTGCGTGTTTTATACCTTTATCTTCCTACCTGTGTGTGTGTGTGTTTAGTCTACATGCACTTAGCCTTAGGTGCGAAAAAACTTCTGTCGTGGCACAATCTTGTCAAGTGAAATGATGTCCCCTGACAGTTTACTCTGGCAAAAGTTACCAGCCATCGATATCCATGCTTTGCTGGCAGCTGGGTAGAGCTACTAACAAGGGTGACAGGAGCTCCCCGTGTGGGCTTGGGGGCTTGGGGGCTTGGGATGAAAATCATCAGCTAGTCAGCAACATTCACTGTGCGGCCGACGTGACCGAACCCTACGCCACGCCATCACCATCGACTCTACCTGCTCACTTCCTCATTCCCCCCTTTCCTTACCCACTCTAGTGAACGGTCGTCAGCACTCACGCTGCAAGAGCTGTGCCTCCAAGAAATTATGGTGCCCACTGGTTACCTGCGCGCTACCTAAGTGTTACCTGAATTTTCCACTATCAGTAAACACGTCGTCTGCTTCATCTCACACCTGCTCTGTTGCTGCTCCAGCAGTCAAGTATCATCCAGCCGCGCTCTTGTCTCAAGCAGCTTCTCACACACACACGCATTCTCAAGTCTTGGCCAGTAGAGTTCTCTACCCTCTTCCTAGTCACCATCTTCGTTTGTTTAGGTGATTTTTTTTTTTACTTTTTATAGCACCTGGCATGACTCTCAGCAGGGTTCTCATAGTAGACGAACAACACTGCTTTCTTAGAGCGCTGCAAAACATAACTTCAGTCAACAGGCTTCATTCTTAACTGGGCAAAAATGGACAAACGCTTGTACAGGTTTTCTCTATCGCCGTCATGTAAACTCTTTGCAGACTCGGTCGAACGTTCGTCATATTTGTCTGTACTTCAGAAGGACATCTAGGTACTCATGTATAACAAAACTGCAACCCATCTAATCGAGTAATCGCTTGCAGATATGAATTTTTTCAACAGTACAGGTAAATGGTAAAGAGAGAAGACCCAGTACAGCGAGAATCTCCACTGAGTAGCAGTCACACACTGAGAGGAATGTAAAGCACAGACGTCACAGTTGTATTTTTTAATTCAGAGTCTCCACCTTAGTGGCAGAAGAGGTTTCGAAACACGAAGAGTAAAAATATCACCGGCTGTCTGTGCAATGACATTGCATTTGTGTGTATTGAATAATTATAGTGAAATAATAATTCAATAACTAGCAAGCAGCCCCGTTCACGCGTGAAAAGGTATTGTGCACCAATTTTTTTTTTGACATTATGCTCCAAGGACGACAAAAACGAAATGAAACCCACCAATACCCGGATGTAGAGAGCAACCGCCTATTTGGGATTGTCCAGATAACGTCGAAGGAGGAGTGAGTAATAAAATGGCAATAACTAGCTGTCTCCCATTTCATTCTAGGTTAAAAATCCCAAGTTAGATCAATATTCTTTGAGGTTATAAATTGAAGTGCTTAAGCACTAAAACTGCCATACCCAGGGTCTCACCCTTTACTTAAACGTGAAACTTGTTAAGTCATGCGGAACATCATTTTCTCTTCTAGTCTGCATTTGGACTGTTTGTGTTCAAGGCAACAAGTTGGGTAGAGTTTCCCCGAAGCACTGCAAACAAACAAACATCAGGATCATATCTTGTGTTTTTTATTCGTATCCCGCTGTGAGTCGATTACTGGTATGAGCAATGAAGCGCGTCAGGAAAATGTCAATTATAAGGAAATGGGTTGCCACCAGTTTACATTGCGTAAAGCAAAAAAAAAAAAAAAAAAAAAAACAGTCTAGAGCGGCAGTGCCATGTGAGATATCAGAACGTATTGCTAGCTGTTTACTGCACAGCGGTGAGATGTAAGATTCATGTCACAAAATATGCACGTGAATCTATAGGCTATTCTAGCAGTCACGACAGTCAGTGTTCATGTCTAATATGTCAAGATGCTGTGCAAGGCATTGAATAAACCTTATCAACACATCCCCTTGATTTCTTATTCGATTCTATCCTCAATACCCCATTGTTTTTTCAACTCATGGCGGACCATGCAGGTGAAGGGAATGAACCCCTGCTCTAGCCAAGGCCAATACAACTCCAGCCATCTGCCACTGTGCCGTAAGAACCGCCGGCAAACTGACCTGATGTTTAGGCACGCGACAAACCTCGACCCTGCCGCTGGTGAGCTTAGTGCAAGAAATGCAACAACTACAAAAACTGCTAAAGTTAAAGGCTTTTCTCGATCAAAAGAATTCTCCAAGTGTAGTGTATTATTGGTTTGCAAAGTAAAAAATATCTTTGTGTTTCTTAAAGGACAACACGAGCGCTCAGCAAAAGTCGCTGCAAATAGAATATAAAGTGTAACAAAACATATTCCGGTGGTATCTTATGACGAAGTGGCAGGAGAAATATTATAATAAAGCTTTTCTCTTAATCACACATGGATTTTTTGAGAAAACAGGAAGTGGCGTAAGGAAAGTATTGATAAAAATAACATCGTCTGCTTGAGCTGAATTCGAAGAGAAAAGATGCAATCCTCGGTAAAAGAAAACAGACCAGGACACAATGTGCTGCTGCTTAATGTTCTCTTCGACACTAAGATGGAGTTAGTTTGTACTTACTTAAGAAACCCTAAAGAAAATAGCAACTAACAACAGTGCGTTATCTTTGTTCAGAGATCTGTATACTGATCTCTGCTTTATTCAAACGTGCCGTGCAAACTTCGTCCCCACACCGCACTCAAGAATTTGCTCAAAATATTTCAAAATCGATTGTTATGCAGTCATTTATACAGTACAAGCAAGTTTTGGACTTTCAGTAAAACGAAGAATCTTATTCCAACAGCAGTGCTTACTATACAAAACACGAGGTAATAAAACCAACTACGACTGCTGGTACAAAGATCAAACAAAGATCAAGCATCAGATATGCAACATCAGCGGTGTCTACACTATCTGGTCTACAAGTAACATCGTGTGACAGTCACAAACACAGCATCAGTCGTATCTTTATCCAGAACAATGCTAAAAATAACTGACAGTGTGAGGGCACCATTGATATGCGTGCTCGAAACAGCTAAAAAAGAATTGAGGGTGACAAACGAATGAGGAACCTAAACGGGAACACGTGCGAGTAAGTAAATTCTGGATGCAGCTAAATGGGGAAGAAATAAGTTTTGACATAGATAAATATGTATCAAATTTTTATAGGGTTATATTTTAATGCTAAAAACGTCATTTGCAGCAGTCAGTTGTAACCATAAAACAAAAAATGCAATGCTGGAAATTAACCATCTATAATATAAGGCATTTACATGAGTTTATCTTAAACGCACATTTGAAATGTGTTCATATTTTACTAACAAAAATACATTTGGAAAATTGAACTCAAATACGTCCACTTACAAATACTGTTTGCACGTAACAGAACTCTCCAGTACAGGAGAGTAATTTTCTTCTGCTTTCCTAGTAGCAGGTGAGAATGTCGATGTTTGAATGCTTACATCTTTCAAATTAGGCATAATTATGTACTCATATTTTGGGAATTATTATTTTAAAATGAACATAGCCCAATCATAAACAAGTAATAGTGTTGCACTGTGGTTGTTCGATAATGCTAAATCCTATTTTTGAACAGTATTTCTTAACGCTACATCTTTTTTTAACAGGATCTTCTCAAAGAGAGACTTCACCTTTTTCGGGGCCAGTTTTGAGTAAGTGTGGTGCCCATCTCCTCTCCCTCGCTGCCTCCAAACCTGCAATGGGTCAACCGGGGAACGTTTGCTGCGCTGCTGGAGAATCGAACCGGCGCGCCTCAGTTCGGACGCCTGCATTCTAACCACTCACCAAGTAAGTCTTTAACGCCTGTGTACCTAAAGACCTGAAAAGGCCAGGGAACGACCTTTACCTTTACCTTCACGAAGATTGCGGCAGCTGAAGATACGAGAAAACGTGGTTAAAAACCTGTTTTGCAAGAAAATGCGTTTTCCATTTTTCTTGTCAAATCTTTATTTTATTTTATTTTTATCTTCGACTTAGCTTCTATGCAGCGCTGTTGTCGGTCTCTGTCATTAATTGATTGATTATTCACATCAGATTAGCATATTTGCGTGATCACATTTTGCTTAAAGATAGTGACACGTTTCTCTCGTTATTACATGTGTGCCTGGATGGATCGATGGCTGGATAGGTAGGCGAGCCTGCTGCCACGAGAGGACGCAAGAGGCAAAGCATGGGCTGATGGGCGCAGTTATCGACAGTATTATCAGTGTCGTCGAGTCTTGTTCACGCGGTCACGCCGCGCTTTTTGATGGGTAGTGTCGGCACACCTGCTCCCCCAGCCAGTGCCCAGACCCGCAGCCCGGTCCTCATCCTGTTCTCTTCAACCTCCCTCCCCCTCCTCAAAGTCCCACTCCCCTACCCGTCTCGTCTCCGCCTTGTTATCGCCGCAGCATCTGGTCCACGCGCTCACAGAGGTGGAGCCTACCCTCCCCCTGCCCCCCCTGCAGCCTTCATTTCGGAGCCTCACACCTGCCCGACTTGGCGACTGCGGGATCCCCGCAAACACAATGTGGACTACCAACCGTCATCTGTCCAGCTGCCCATCGCAAACCCTGTACCTTCTCTCTCACGCGTGCACACACACACACACAGACACACGTCCCCTCTAATACATCCTTGTTAATTAAGCTGAACTAATCATGTGCCTTCAAGAAGTTTTTATTTCTGAAATGGAGTGGGCAGATCTGATCAAGATGAGTTGAAGTCCCTTACCTTTGAGAGAGGTGGGGGGAAGGGGGAGTACAGAAAGATATAAATAAATAGTCCATCAGTAAATAAAACAACACGATGGTTAGCAACAATACATGATTTCAAGCATGAATGGCATTTGTGTTGAAGTTTATTCGTCATATCAATTGGATTTTTAGTTTGACACTGTACATTTATTGCGCCGGAAAACTCTGCCAAACAAGTACATTGTGTGTGTGTGTGTGTGACACACTGTGCGACGCGTAGGAGAGGGGGTCAGGGGAATTAGGGTTTCTGTCGGGGCGCGTGCCGCTGTCCACGCGCCTGGCAAAGCGCATGCGTGGGTGCCGCGCACTCCCTGCCATGTGCCCCTTGGCCTTGGAAGTGAACTGCCGGCTATAATCTTTTGAACTCTTGCAACCTGCGACGCCGCTCCTCCTCCCCCCCCTCCACACACACCCATCCTTCGTTCACCTCCAAACGCGACACCGTCCCTGCACGAACTTCTACCTCTCCCCGCAATAAGGGGGCACATGAGCTCTGCCTATTGTTTGCGCATGCGTGCGCGGGTCTCGGTAACGGGATGGCAGCCATTACATATAAATCTGACAGCGCCATCTGCGCTTTTCGCACAGTTTTCAACGCCCCGCCCACACCTCTGCCTCTCCCCTCACTGTTAATGCTTTTTACACCTGCAGTTCTCAACCTGTGATAAGGTATAAGGGGGGTGGGAGGGGGTGGGAGTGAAGCCGAATCTGCACTAGAATGGTCGGAATTAGTTCCAGTGATGCCGATAAGAGCTCTCCACTGGCTCCAATGCTGGCAAGTTTTTTTTTTTTTTTTCGTATCATCTTCAGTCACAGCTCGCAGCCACTGACATGAAAATTCAGTTTTCGATCCGAGCTTGCAGCCGGAAGTCGAAGAAATTCAAATGTTGTTTGATGAAAGACTGAGCCACACGATCTTTGATCACTTCTCGTTACCGCAACATCGGTCAGAATTACGCAGTAAACTGCTATAATGCCCTGTGTCTTGCGTTGGGTGAGTTAAAGACACTCGCACAAACACATACACAGGTACACACACACACACACAGGGGAGGGGCTGAGAGACGGTGAAGCTACTTCGGGTCACAGCAGTTTGCCAAAGTATCAAATTCACCTGAAAACATTGGGAAGGGAGAATGCTTGGGGATTTTTTTTTTCGGGCGAAGAGCACACGCAGGCGTTGTGACCTCGTGGAAAGCTACCCCCACACGCTGGGTGCTCTCACCTTGCGCCCGCTGCCACCTGCCCACTATGCTTTGATCTCGCCGCCTGACCCTGCTCTCCAGCCTTGACCTACCTGCACTTGTGTGCCACACCAGTCACAGCCTCTTTTAGATTGTGACTTTCAAACGAGATTGAGTTGAAGATAACTGACACTGGTTGACCAGAAGCGGCGTCTCTATGCAGATAACAGCAGCACACGACAAGGCCACATTTATTGGGATTTTTTCAAATTAAAACAGACAAATGAAGATGGCGCCGAACGAAGCGCGTGCAGTTTCACGTGAAGAGGTTATAGTCATGTCTGGGTTTTCCGTTCTCGAGGACTGTGTTGCTGTTACTTTTCTGACAAGTTTACGCTGTCTTGGTGAAGTGGATTTTATTTTAAGATTTTCCTGCCTTAGGTTCCCGTGTTTTCTATATGTAGCTGCAGTTACTGACTCTGCAAAAAAAAAAAATAAATAAAAGGACCGGGCTCCAGACTCCTAGTGCCTGTTATCCAGAAAAGTATCATCAACTTCCCTGTCATCTGTAGCGTCTGCAAGCTGATTTTACCGGAAGGAGAGGTAAGGGAGAGCAGAACTGATGGAACAGCCTCCGCAGCACCCTCTCTACCGACATGGCCCATTCACCTGCCTCAGCACCCTCTCTGCTGATACGGCCCATTCACCTGCCTCCACATCCCCATGGCTGGGAGGGGGAGTGGTAACCCTTTCCGGTCCTCTGAGCATCGTGCGGCGCCTGACAATGCTAAATGCGGGCAGCTGTAAGCAGCGTGCAACCAATCACATTGTTCCAGACTGCACTTTACATGCTTTCGATTCTTCCTGTCTGCTTTTCAGCATGGCGAACAACTTAAATATTGTAAATACAGCGAATATTTCAGATTCGACACTAAGATCAAGATTTTGGGGTGGAAAAATGGACAGATGATGATGATTATGACGACGACGATGATGATGATGATGATGGGTCGTCCCTACCCATGATATAATGCTAGTTTTGAGTCCCCTGGTCACAGACAGCGGGAGTGAGTAGTGATTAGTGTTTTTTATGCCCGTTTTCTGCGCCCTCTGGCGTCAGCTACTTCTCTAGGTGTCGCTTTGCCAGCTGGCATCATGTTTCGAGAATGTTCTAGCTTCGATTTTGTCAGTTACAGACTTTACGTTCTTGATATGATTCCTCCACGAAAGTTTGTCCTTTCTGTATGTCTTTACAACTATGCTGACAGACTGCAACAAAAGGAGTGCACTAGTGGGTTCATTTTCAGTCTCAGACGGGTTTCTTTTTTGTTTGATATTTGTTTGTGTAACGATAATAAATATTATTTAAAATGTATTAAAGAAAAAAATTAAAATTTTTGTTTTGGTTGAAGAGACAAACTACAAGCTTACATAGATGTGTGTCTATATCTACTGTGTATAAATTGTTTTGTAATCAATTTAAATTTCAAAATGTGAGAGCGACACCATGGCAGAGAAAACACAAGACCTCGCTGTTCTCGTTTTGCGGTCTAGGGCACAACACGTTTTTAATTTAAACATGTGTAAGTTTAAGTCTATTCTGGTATTCAGTTTTATAGAAACACAACGCACAACATAACAAAACTAATATTGTTTAGCATGATAAACCTTTTAAAGCCAGATTTTACAATTCCCGCCAACACACGTGTTTGCGTGTGCTGCTAATGGGCATTGGAGCGTTTTGGACCAAAACACCTTCTAACTTTCCTTCTTTAGAACAGTTATAAGTATCAGAAAGATGCTGCGCAACTAGCCTCGGTCTGTGATGTCTATTAGTATTAGCCTATTAGTATATGTCTTTCTCGCTCTATTGTACAATGATAAATGATAACACCAAATAAACATAAACCGCTAAGGTCAAAGCTAATCTAAAAAGTGTTGTAACATTCTCCTCAATAAAAGAAGAGAAAGAAACAACTGATGACAATAGAATAATAATTTTGGACTATTCTGTTAAGTTCCTCGATGTCAGATAGAGGTTATAGACTAAACTTTGATACACTAGTAATGAAGCTATGGGGGTGGGCGGAGGGGAGTGAAGGTGGCGAACAGGAGGGAGGTAGCTGGTAATTTGGGAGAAGTTTCTGTCGGCTGGGGGATAGAAGCGAGAGAACAGGGGCAGTGAAGTAGAGTGGAGAAGGGGGCGGGGACAAAAAGGACCGGAGGAGAAGGATGTCAGTCACAGGCTCCTGTCCTCGGGGCTCGTCCTCGCCATCTGCCGACTTGGGTTCCACCCGTCTCCCTCTCTCCATCCTCCTAAAATGTGTGTGTGTGTGTGTGTGTTTCGCATTTTTTAAAAGTTAACGCAGCGTTAATTAGGTTATTCCAAATTTAGCCTGACTATCGATGTCAGCGGGGACAGATGTTAACAAATAAGAACATACAGCGTCTAATACATACATACAAACATACAGTGTGGTTATAATGCAGTACCTCCTTCTGATGAGGACTCTCGTGACGTTTACAAACGAACGAAAACTCACAATACTTTTGAATGACATAAAGCAAATGCATTCCACAGAAGCAACATTAACAGAAAATATACTTATCATACCTAATCACCTTGAGTGGCCATGCATTCAAAAGTAACAGCACTGACATGAAAAAAATCCCAGTTAAGGCTGATATGCACGTTGGACAAAATGCCTTGGAAGACTTTAATTTGTAAGTGCGTGGTCCCTGAATGTCGCACACATGTAGTACATTGTTCCAGACAAGATGGCTAAGGTATGAAAAAAGGGCGCAGTTGCTGTATTTTTGTTTTTGTGACGGCGAATCATAAAAGCTCCGTGATCGGCTGAACATCGAAGACATCTATAATGAACATGAAAAGAATGTTGACGATACAAAGGAGAAGTCTGATGGCGTGGAAACATGGTCGTCTGCACTCTTTCCCTTGGCAAAAGGACGCCAGTGCGACTTTACTAGTAGAGAAGTCACATGGTACCAAGCACGAGCATAGCAGCGCAGTTTTGTATTATAATCCATCAATACATAAACATGTCAATTAAAAACTACAAACATTAGCTCATCGTCAGGCAGTACGTGGAGAGAATAGTATTGATAATGATGTTGATCATAATGATGACCCCACAATTGATGAAAGCATCAAAAAGAACAATAGAAATTTCCAGAGATCAGCTCAACTTTTAGTGATAATTGACTTTTTTTTTTTGCTTTGCATTTATGAGTGCGCACGTGTGCGTGCGTGCGTGCGTGCGTGCGTGCGTGCGAGAGAGAGAGAGGGAGTATTTTTAGGCACGAGCCTGCATCTTTCTGTACGTATCTGCCTTCGAAAGCTCTTCATTCGCATCTTCTAATAACTCCCTACAAGTGAACTAAAAATAAATGTGTGCACACCTTGATTGTAGGGTTTGTGCGAAACTGATGTGGTATTTATTATTATTATTATTATTATTATTATTATTGTCGGCTATCGTGGGCAAGTCCTTTGAATTTGCTTTCCTTTCCTCACCCTTAAGTATAACGTGTAACACTTTCCCTCAAAAAAATTTTTAAAAAAATCGTAGACAAAACTTCCTTTTCCATTTCCATCGTGGCGATGTCTGTGAACAAATGTCATCACGATCCGAAACCCTTTGTAAAGGTCGGGCTGCGCCGCTTTCTCTCGACTCCTGTAGAGTCCTGTGGGCTGATTATGAAAACTATCGACCGAGTCTAAAAATAAAAATAAACAATCGGAAAGAGAGACAGACTCAAGAAAGAAAAAAAAAAGATTAACAATGCAGGTAAAAGAGCCCAGAACAACCATCACGACACAAAACGCATTTTTATGTTGTTCGCACGTGGAGGTATATTAGCTATATGAAAAGATAGAGTTACCTGTCCCCTGTTTTGCTTGAAAACTCTGCCTTCTTTTAGCTCATCGTTTCTTACTTTGTGCAGCTTTCATTTCTCAAGTCTTCAGAATCTGTCGCAGTCAGTGCACAGTGCCAACTATTCTCTCTTTTCGCAAAGAATTACAAAAGTTTCTTGAAAAACAGACTAATGTTTGATGTCTTGAAAAATTTGGATTGTTAAAGAATTTTTTTCAAAATGTAAACATTTCACAGTTTGCTACTTTAAAGAAATTTAGTTTGTTTCTTTGTCCGCTGGTTTGTGCCCATGTCTGTCTGGATCCGTCCACATCAAATATATTTCCCTAAGTCTCTCTACCCCTAAGTCTTAGTGATGATCTGAATGTCATACACAGTTCTTTGTTCTATTTTACACACACACACACACACACACACACACACACACACACACACACACACACACACACACACACACACACACACACACACTCACACATATCAGCCAAAAGAAAACTTGCCAAACATGTTTCTGTAGATCTAGTCACCCAACTTCTGTCCACTCTTTGTTCGTGAATCTTACAAACGAATAGACAGGCGTGATTACTACTTTCTTTTATTTTCATTTATTATTTTTCATTAGCTAACTGGGCCGCTGCGGAGGTGTACACGCTGATCTGACGCAGCTGTAACGTAGGAGTGTGTACATGTTAGCCGGAGGCAGCTGTAACATAAATGTGTACGTGCCAACCTGACGCAGCTGTAACGTAGGGAGGCGTGTGTGTATGTGTGCAAGCTAGCCTGACGCAGCTGTAGCGTAGGTGTTTGTACAAGCTAGTCTGAGGCAGCTGTAACGAGGGGTGTGTACATGCTAGCCTGACGCAGCTGTAACGTAGGTGTGTGTACATGCTAGCCTGACGCAGCTGTAACGTAGGTGTTTGTACAAGCTAGTCTGAGGCAGCTGTAACGTAGGTGTGTGTACATGCTAGCCTGACGCAGCTGTAACGTAGGTGTTTGCACAAGCTAGTCTGAGGCAGCTGTAACGAGGGGTGTGTACATGCTAGCCTGACGCAGCTGTAACGTAGGTGTGTGTACATGTTAGTCTGACGCAGCTGTAACGTAGGGGGTTGTACATGCTAGCCACAGGCAGCTGTAACGTAGGTGTGTGTACCTGCTAGCCTGACGCAGCTGTAACGTAGGTGTTTGCACAAGCTAGTCTGAGGCAGCTGTAACGAGGGGTGTGTACATGCTAGCCTGACGCAGCTGTAACGTAGGTGTGTGTACATGCTAGTCTGACGCAGCTGTAACGTAGGGGGTTGTACATGCTAGCCGCAGGCAGCTGTAACGTAGGTGTGTGTAATGCTTACCTGACGCAGCTGTAACGTAAGTGTGTGTACATGCGAGCCGCAGGCAGCTGTAACGTGTCGTATGAATCAGCCTGTTTTTTTCGGCACAGCAGGAGTCGCAACGACAGTTCCACTGCGGCAGACAGCAGACGACAGTCGCTGCACGGCACCGGGTCATCGTCGTCTAAGGCGGACCCCCGCCTGATGTAAAGCGCCGGCGTGTTTGAGTTGGTGACGTGTTTGACATCGGAGATGCACGTGCTTTAGGGCGCACGTGCATGGAGAAGAAGTTATTGATTACTCTAACCCCGCGTCACCCTCCAGCCCTCCCCTTTTTTCTCCTAGCGGCGGTTCACTCATATACTGGAAATCGGATAAGAGTTCTTTTCCCTTGTAATCAAGCCACTGGCTAAAACGCCAAGGTCCCCATCATGGCAGGCAGATTTTCCACTCTCTTGGCACACACGTTTGTGTTAATGCTTCTGATTTTCACCGTGATGTAACTATGTTGTAACTAATTATCGGACTTTTGTCAAACAATGTGGAAAAGCCTTTAAAAGGATTCTTGCAGGAGGTCGTCCAGTAAAAGCCAGTGCACTTCTCTGTCTGTCTGTCTGTCTGTCTGTCTGAGCATACTGCACATAGTATACGCTAATGACTGTATTACGTAGATGGCTGTATTTATGACCTCCCTATGAACAAACCACAGATGTTATACATTTCTATTGTCTTTTATGTTTAACGATCAAGGGCATTTTCTTACCTAACGAACCCAACATATGAAGCCAATGGTGGAATCAATAAAAATCGTAAGTGGCCCATTTTTTTTTCTGCGCAATGAGCATTCTTCCGAATGGATACCTGCGCATTACAAATGGACATCATCATCATCATCATCATGATCTCTCTCTCTCTCTCTCTGTGTCTCTCACTCAGTTCTTTATTTGAAGACATATATCATTACACTTAAGTGTCAGTGAACACTAGTGTAATTGCACCACATCATTTCAGTCCCTCTCACCGTCTCACTAAATGCTTTGTCAGCCGAGGTATCGTTCACTCATAGACTGCTTCAGTACCTCCGTCTCACTCACTTGATATTTCATTTGAAAGAGACTAACTTCTGGGGACTATCAAACCTCTGAACACCATCAGTACATGAGTACACTGTGTCAGTTCTCTGCGGGTAAAGCTCATCTAACGAAAGCTTAAAAGTCTTTAGTCAGTGTATAATTTCGATCTCTACTGTCAAGGAAACCAAGTAATTGTACAATTATTATGGTAAAAACTGTTATGTTCCATCAGATTTGTTTTGCCATAGAAGAAAAATGGCAGGGATAACACTCAGAAATATTTTAAAATATTTTAATGTTAAAGTATGTTAATTTCTAGATTTGACTTTACAGGGGAAAATGGGTTGGGGCAGGTACTCAATGGTCGACACCTTTCAATCTTACACTTCAGCGGAAATCCTTAAAGTTTTCCTATCGGAATGATCTCGGACTGATCACACCTTCACATTAGGTGATTGATTCCGGCTGCAGTCCCTCGGATCGATGGCTTTGGTTGTGCTCCTTTCCTCCTCCTCCTCCTCCTCCTCCTCCCCATCATCATCTTCATCATTTTCTTCTTCTTCTCGTCAAAAATCGTCTTTGCGATGAAATAGCACTATGACAACTTCCCGCTGTCTAAGGTGTCCCTTCGAGCAGTGAGGAGAATGAAGGACATTGTTTTAAAACCCGTATGTTTGGTTTTTTTAATTTTGTTTCAGCTGTTCCCTAAAGACATAGGTATCTTGAGCATCATTTCATGAACTGCACGAGGACCGACGGAACGCACCCTCAAGACATGGCGGCTGCATGTGGGTGCACTCCAGGTGAACTCGGCGAGGCTCGCTGGTCAGGTGAAAGGGCGAGGGATGGGTTTGCTTGGCCAGCCGCCTACCAGCGACTTATCTTTCACATCGCCGTCTGCGAGCCGGCTTGTTAGCACCAATCTGCCGACAACCCAGACTTCCGCACAATCGCTCGTTGACCGAAGCTGTGAACCGACTCGCCTGGACTGGAATCCTGCAGACAGTCGAATTGGTTCCGCCCATCCAGAGGGCTCTCCGCACAGACTTTGAGAGACCATCCAGAGACCCCTCCCATTCTCCCCACCTTTCTCTCTCGTGCTCATCATTTTACCTCCGCTCTTGTATAATGTTAGAGTGTTTTTATTTCTTTTTGTCTCTGCATAAAACCGTCTTTACTCCTTATTATATATTCTTATGACAACACATTGCACGAATTTGTCCTTAATTTGTATAATGTGCGTGTGGCCCCATCATAAGCTTTACTGCTTGTACAGGCAAAAAGTGGCGGCAATATTATTATTGTTGTAAGTGAATTTATCAGTTTTTCAACAGCGATAAACCAAGAGAGGTTAGCAGGAATGAAGAACAGAAACCTTCCGTCCTCTCTGTCTGCTTGCAAGCTGACTAAAGATCACGTGACAAGCAGAACAGGGCAACGGGTAGGAAAATGCCGTCCTACATCTCCAGGTAGACAGACGGTTATCCCTGAGCATGAATAGAAACCTTCACAGACCTGCCCAAAGTGCTTTTCGAGGGAGAACGGAAGATTGGATGCGCTTCATTTAACAGTAATCGTCTGCTCGGTCAAAGGCAAGAGTCTACTTGAGCACCAGTCGTCGCGGAGACAGACCGAGGCGTTCCTTGTTCACCAAGATACAACCAGAGTATACTCAGTGTCAAGCAGAATGAGTTACGGCTTTTGCCGCATAACCTGCGGTCCCCCGCCGCATTAGTCAGTACTGGCCATTGAGAAGAGAGCGGAGTTTACAAATCTGGTCTGTGGGGGTGGGAAAGAGAGAGGGGAGGTCCTGGAAGGCCGTAAAGGTGCGGAGGGGGAGGCGAGAGAGCATTGGACGGACCTACAAACCAGACGGCCAGGAGTGACGGCCACCTTTGAACTCTGCCCTCGACTGGTGGCAACCACTTGACAGAAGACGCCGGGGACTTTGCGTCCAGCAACAGAGAAGAAACATTCCTTCCGCCCCTCCCTCCTCTCGCAACCCCCCCCCCAGCCTCATCAACTGCAGTGCGGGCGTCCTGTGTATTTTCAACATGTATTGGAAGCATGTGTTCTAAACACTTTATTCACAACACCTAGTCTAAACATGTGTTTCAGATATATTACGTTTGAAGCGCATCTCCAAAGTAAATCAACGTATTTACAGTCGGCGTTTCGCACGTCACGATAGGGCGGGTAGGCCTGTGGTTCGGCAGGCGGTGGACATGAGGCATCAAGTGAGCAGGGGGGGTTGGGCGAGTGAACATATCTTATTACACTTTCTTGTGTCCTGTCGAAACGTAGACTATCTGGACTCGTATTTGTCAAGCGCTGAGTGAAACAAATATTAAAATTTATTCACGACTCTCCGACCATCAATGGGATCCGGAATAATTTTAATGGATTTCGCCTCCCATTTCTGCCAGTTTCCATAATGCTACATTTTATGCAAACAAGCACACTTCAAACCTGAAGACCCTTTTACTGACTGTCCCAGTGTATTACTCTTCAACCGTGACCCACCTGGGCACATACAGAACTCTATTATTACATCGGGGGAGGCGGGGGGGGGATAAACCATCATCTGCTGCAAGCTCAAGGGGGGTAACTGCGTATTAGGTGACCTCGAGATGACCAGCGGCTAGATTGCTCACAGCTGGTGGCGGATGATGCTAATCACTGTATGAATTGCAAGGCCGAGCATTATTATCAAAAGATGATGCTGAAAGCCCAATACTGGCCTGTCGTGATTGTCCAACCTGTCTATGAGATCACTGACCTGCTCTATGGCCAAGTGTCTTTAGTGTTAAGTTACCTTTACCTCTATTGCTATCACGGCCACCACTTCAAACAACACTTTGAAGAAGCACAGCAAGAAGATTGTTATGTTTCTCAGACACACACACACACACACATACATGATGGAGAGGAGACCGAAGATAAGAACTAGAGGAGGAATTTGAGAGAGTTCCAGTATCTATGATTCTAGGAGCTCTAACAGTTCATTTCACTTTGTGAGTCATGTCTGTTGCTGTCTCAGAAAACAGACTTACTTACTCAAGTGAAGACAACAGAGATAAAGAGACCTCCTGGGTCTCTGGCCCTGCTCACAGGTCGTCTGGCTCCGCCCGCGGCTACACACTGTTCAGACGCCAGGCTACATTCTTAAATGCAGAAACCCAGCGACATATAGCTCAGAATTAACGTTTAGTACCAATAGTAAATCTGCTGTTTGGAGTCATATCGAAAGCGCTTTCAACTGTTGGCGACTTCCATCAGAAGATAGAGGTTGACTGTTTTCGTGTTGAGGAGGAACTGCGATAGAGTAGAGAGTGACAAGACAAAACTTGTAAATATTAACACCAGAACATCATGCCAGAAGAGCAGCAAATTTTTATTTTGAAGGAATCGGTGGATAGAATGGAGTATCATCAGCACATTGGAGGATTAAAAACAATCTCCAGGGTAGAAAAAGGACAAACGGTGTAAACAGCCATAGCCCTGGGGCCAGTTGCACAACCCATTTCTAATTTTAAACACTTTTAGGCCTTAACTCTATTTAGGTAATTAGTTTAAAGTGCGCACCAATATTTTAGAATTTTTAAAACTAAAACTGCTGTAAGTAAGATAAAGTTGTTAAGTCTGACTTTCCGTCCTGTCAGTACAATTTTTTGTATGATTTCTGCAATCCATCAATATGGCTAAGAACACATTTTGCTTCTTTAGAACAGATTTAAGGTTAAGAAACGAGTTGTGCAACTGGTCCCTGGCTGACAAGTTTGTCTTGTGTGCGCCACTTAGCATATACACCGGACAAAGCAATGATGAGAGTTTTATCCTTCTCGCTTACAAACGAAGTTTCGTACATCTAATTTTCTGTCCCTCACGCGCCACCGGGGCAGCTAAGGACACGGTCAGGACTGGAGTCACGGCTTTTGGCGTCAGAAGGCTGAGCCTGACCCGTCGCCCTCTGGCCTCTCGTCTGGGCAAGCCGGTCATGGTGGTGGCGTTGGTCTGCCACAGGTGTGAAAATCCTTTACCTGTAACACATCGAGACGTCAGCTATCAGCGTACACCGTCGTTAGGCAGTGCTGTCACCCCGGGTAGGCCGACGATCAGGCGATGGTTTGACAACTTTGACCTGCGAGCCATTATCAACGTGTCGGCCTCGTGTGGTGTTGAACTTGTTCCCGGCATGCCCTGGCTCAGCGTTACACAGACCCGCACCACTTCAGCGTTACACAGACCCGCACCACTTCAGCGTTACACAGACCCGCGCCACTTCAGCGTTACACAGACCCGCGCCACTTCAGCGTTACACGGACCCGCACCACTTCAGCGTTACACAGACCCGCACCACTTCAGCGTTACACGGACCCGCACCACTTCAGCGTTACACAGACCCGCACCACTTCAGCGTTACACGGACCCGCGCCACTTCAGCGTTACACGGACCCGCACCACTTCAGCGTTACACAGACCCGCACCACTTCAGCGTTACACGGACCCGCGCCACTTCAGCGTTACACAGACCCGCGCCACTTCAGCGTTACACGGACCCGCACCACTTCAGCGTTACACAGACCCGCGCCACTTCAGCGTTACACAGACCCGCGCCACTTCAGCGTTACACGGACCCGCACCACTTCAGCGTTACACAGACCCGCGCCACTTCAGCGTTACACAGACCCGCACCACTTCAGCGTTACACAGACCCGCGCCACTTCAGCGTTACACAGACCCGCGCCACTTCAGCGTTACACAGACCCGCACCACTTCAGCGTTACACAGACCCGCGCCACTTCAGCGTTACACAGACCCGCGCCACTTCAGCGTTACACAGACCCGCGCCACTTCAGCGTTACACAGACCCGCGCCACTTCAGCGTTACACAGACCCGCGCCACTTCAGCGTTACACAGACCCGCACCACTTCAGCGTTACACAGACCCGCACCACTTCAGCGTTACACAGACCCGCACCACTTCAGCGTTACACAGACCCGCACCACTTCAGCGTTACACGGACCCGCGCCGAGACCCAAGTTGGCGTGCGTATTGTTGTCTTGTGTTCCGATTTACCCCTCCCCTACCCATTACCGCCATCACCACCACCCCAGTGCCCACGTTTCCATTCTGCGCGCGTCGCTGCTCCGTATCCTAGGTGTCGCTTGCTGCTGGCTGTGTTTAAAAAAAAAAAAAAAAAAACAGCTGCGCGAACTCAAGTTCAGAGGTCGGAAGGGCAGGGGTCGCGCGGGAGTGTGAGAGGTGAGGTGTCGAGCGCGCAGGTGGAGTTGGAAGTGAGAGAAGCATTTCCATCTGGCTTGCAGCTTTTTATGTTTGCATTTATTTGGATTTTTTCCAGTCGTGAGGATCACCCGTGTGTTAGGGTTATTTCTGAGCTGGGAGGTAAGGCGGTAAAGACAAGTTAACAGCAGGGAGGGGGGGGGGCAGAGAACAGGCGGAAAAGAAAGTTGAGGAGGGATGCGCGCGCGCGTGTCCCTGGCGGAACCTGAAAAGAGTGGGGGAGGAGGGCGGGAGACTAGGTCGGCGACCAAGTTGTGATGACAGGTGTACGCTTTACGCGCGGAAAAGGTCGATGAACCCTGAACCTTGCATGCAAAATTGTATCGTTCTGGTGGTTTCTCTTTTTTCTCTCTCTCTCACACACACACACACACGCGCGCACCACCCTACAATTTGATCCTCTGACGTGGGCAGCTTTCGTCACTCTTGCTTAGGTGCAAGTTTTTGAGCGCCGGCGAGTGTTTATGGCACAGACCATCACGGCAACAACAACAAAAATAACAAAACGTGTAAAGCGCTTCCCTCTGTGGAGGGTTGTGCTGACCGGTTGCGCAGTGGCTGTGCCTAACATATATAGGGATATCCTAGACCTAGTACGTTCATACTACGTCTCGGACACGTAGGCGGCCTTCTGTTTACAAGGCTGGCTGTCTGGCCGTGATATAGACCTTAGTTGCTGACTTTGCGTAAAGTAATTCTCCCCTTCCCCCCGTGTTTGGAGGAGTCGAACTCAACGTAGCCCTCACCAGCGTGTCTCCTGTAACAGCCTAACTGCATGGGGATTAACTGGCTGTTG
This sequence comes from Marisa cornuarietis, assembly GCA_004794655.1. Taxonomy (NCBI): domain Eukaryota; kingdom Metazoa; phylum Mollusca; class Gastropoda; order Architaenioglossa; family Ampullariidae; genus Marisa; species Marisa cornuarietis. Next base: position 1,074,794 of record SMMW01000019.1, on the reverse strand, counting down.
ATAAACACTGTCCGTTGATAGAGCAACTCATATCTGCTTCCTTCCCCCCCCCCCCCCCAGTGAGCAAATTGGTGTTACCATATTTCTGCTCCCCGCCCCACCCACCTCTTAGAAAAGTAATTGCACAGTAGCCGTTGGTTGCGGATTCAGCTATAAATAGGAGGCCTGTAGAGATGCTAGTCACCGAAACTTTTAGACGCTGCCACCGCATCACTAAGTAGATAATAAAAATAGTTGCGGGCCTTGTCTTGAGACCGGAATGCAGCGTGGCGCCACCAGCGGCAGTGAGGCTGAGGTCGTTAGTAGACGACACCCCGCCCAGTGAGCGGCCGCCACTCGCCCTCCTTCTGTGTCAGTGCGATTTCGCGCTTGATTTCATGCCACGCCAGACACACTGCGGCACGAAAATAAAATGTGTTTACCTTGTATTATCCTTCTTTCAATTACCGCAGACTACTCCCTTTGTGAGAGCGGGCACTAGGTAACGGTCTCCACTCACTCACTCTTTACTTTTGTAGGTTTGGGGATTAGGTTTATTCACAACCCATTGGGAAGAGGGGGGAGGGGTACTTTGAACAGAAAATAATTAATTAAAAATGGAGCCGAAAATAATTTAGGACGACAATAAACAGTAATTACTACAACAACAAAAAAAAGAAGAAATGTTACTAAACTATAACAGTAGATCAAGTAATATAGACTTGCAATGAAAACTCTAAAACTAAGCTTTAAAATTCCAACAACTGGAAAGAAAACACACAAAAGCAGTTGTACTAAGGCTATACGCTGTAATCAGAACCGATTTTAATCTACCTTCTGAGTTGCCTCTCCGCAGGTGGAACAAGGTGACTTCTATTTCAACAGAAATGTACGTTAGGAAAAAGCTAAGGGGAAAAGAAAGTACTTAGTAAAACGACATAGTATTTAAACAAAAGCCCCAAAAGGGGAAGGAGATTTTGCTTTACGCTGAACCAGCAACTAAGGCAAGCCGCTGGACTTATAAACAGATGTCACATGCCGAGAAAGAACATCGTGCCCGAAACAAGATCTGAACCCAGGACAAACAAACCTCATTGTATTGGTAACAGGTGCTAACTGTTGCGTCACCAGACCGCCCAAAACATATTGAAAGCGGAAGAACGTACAGGAACAGACTCATAAGATACAGTATACTCTAAATCAGAACAGATTGTGCTCTGTATACTGAGTTACCTCGTACACGGAACAAGCAAACATCAGTCACAACATCTTAAATTCAAACAAAAAAAATTTGAGTGTGTGTTTTACTTGGCGTGTAATAAGGAACTCTACCAATCTGTCAGTGCACTGAGCTCGTCTTTTTGAGAGGGAAGTGCACTATATAAGTGCAGTCTTATTATTATACAGCCCTTAGAGTCCGGCTGATGCTGAAGATATTTGTATTGTCTACGTCCCATTGCCTATCACTGCTGTCCTCTGAGTCACCACAATAAACTCATAGACAAATTTTTACTAGCCAAAGCTTTTTTGTTTGATCATCCTTTAGAGATTCCAGAAAAGATTATATCTGAAATTTGAGTTGTACACTTAGATAAATAGAAATATCGACGATAATTTTTCTTACTATTATTGCATTAGCCGACATGGTCGAATTATCTGCGCCTATCAACAGCCGTCATCAAACCGGAAGTGGTCCACATGACATGAATTTCGATGATAAGCATCGCAGTTTAATTCTGCGTAAGTTAAAACGGTATTTGTTAATGCCATACTGTCTCAGAAAGACAACATTTCGCCAAGTGAGGGACAGAGGAAAGAGAAATGTCAGTCTGCCAGTCTGGTGACTCGCTTGATATGTCGTTTCTAAGAAAAACACCGGTGCTCATTGCTTCGCCAATATTAACGGTAGCTCTTGCCTTTCCCAGAAACTCTTTCCTCAGCCATACGTTAGACTTGATTTGACGAGAGACAGCAGTAAATGTCCTCCACCTTTCCTAACGGGCCATTACTCTTTGTCCCCCAACCCTCCTTGCAACTAAGAGCTCAGTGACCCTGATGAAGAATATAATTAATGTTTCTGCTTTTGTTGCCCGTGGGGTAATTTACTTATGTAGAGTAAGGCTTTGGTTTTATTTGTGTTTGAAACGCAAAGCCTGTCGGATAGCGTATGGACTATGGAACTCATTGAGGGAGTGGGGTGAGGCTACTACATCTGGGGGCCAGTTTCCTCGATTCCTTCTCCACTCACGTAAGCAATAGGGAAAGAAATTGCTGTAGGAATTGCTTTGTCGTTGTTGATAATGGTGCTATTGTTGCCATTGCTGGTGCTGATGGTAATGAGTAGACGTCGGCGAAGTTTGGAAAATACCCAAAGCTACGTGTAGCAACAAGGGGAGTAAGTGGTTCTGTTCTAAATACTTCTGGTTGTGGGAAAGGGAGATGATTTGCTACGTGGGGTAAGCAAAGGGTGCTGCATCCTGACCATTGACTAGTTCAGATGGAAAGGGCGACAACGTTTCACAGGTGGTCGAGACACCAAGGTAGTCCCACAAAAAGCGCTCGTTGTCAAGGCATTTCCTGTTAAAAAGCCCCGTACAGTCGCAGGAATTTTTTTTCTTCAATCGTTTTGTCAGGTTTTTAATTTGCAATTCTTTTAAAGTAAATATTTTTCATTTTACATAAAGTTAGTCCGAAGACTTGTCTTTAAAGGTGCTGTGTAGCTGTCAACGCTAGCCTCTGAGTAGTACAATGGTGAACAGATTACAGCATCAACAAGGTACCAGCGACCTCCCCACCCTTACAACAAGTATGCATGTTATGAAGAACATTTCTGCATATAAGAAGTATTTGTGTATTATAGAAGGTCTGGTACAGAAAATCCACGCCTGCTGGAAAGAACGACAACCTAATTACAATTACATTTCGTTCCAATCGCAAAGAGTAGAAGCCTCCAGCAGGCAGGGAAGGACGCATCTCGGGTGCCACTAACCAGACGCCTCTCCTACCAGTGCCGAGTCACTGAACACTTCACCGTACAGCTGGAGTGGACTGAACTTTGACCTCGGGATGAGTCGCGGAGCCTGGGAGATGGGGATCGTGAAAGGTGAAAGGAACTTTTGAAGAGGACAGGGAGATGGCCCTTCTGGGAGGAGGAAGAGAAGGAGTGTGGATGTCAGGCGATCTTTTGCCATTTGCTGCAGACTCTACGCCCTCCGATTTGACTGCTGCAGCTACTTACGCCGTGGATTTGTAGACAGCGACCACTTGTTACACGCCCTGCACGGGGCTCAACATCTTACGAGAAAGTGCGGATCGTAAAACAAATGATGGCCGTGAGACGAAAACTGTCTAAAGGGAAGCTGACATGGTTTACCGTGATACTGTTATATCGTCATAGGTACAGTTTCTGTTGTGCTCATTTTTATAAAAATTATCTATGCTATCAAGAAGGTAAGCAATGTTCGTCCTAAAATGCAAGACTCCTTGTATGAAAACTTTCGCCTGTTGTACAGCATCTCAGAGAATCTCGTACGCACGTGCAGTGGTTGATGACGAGAGCATAAGGTTAACTAAACAGAAATGACACGAGATAGAACTTGGCTCACCAAAAAATTGTTCAATACAACATACCTCTCTCCAGATGTTCCAAAACCTTTTTTCTGTGTATGTGCTGCTGTGAGCACTGGCTACATGAATGCATACAAATAGCTGAAAAGGCAAGACACGGGGAAAAAAACATCACTATGGACTCTTTGCTATTATGGTGATTTACTCCAAATATTTCTCAATAAATAATGGCTTAGCTAAGAAATAATGAACGAAATTTTCTATTTCACATTATTGTTTACAAATGGCTCTTCCGAAAATTTTTTAAAACTGTTATTTGATTATAATGAACACGTAATAGACAAATAAATGTAAAAATAGTGAGAACATTTTGAGAAGAAGAAAATAACATTCTTGGGAAAAAACAATGACTTAAGTTAATGAAGTTAATGTTACGAGGGCGCGTAATGTGTAACAGATCACTCGCGACGAAAGAAATGAATAGAAATAAAACACAACAACAGCTTAGTTGATATTCAAATTGCATGTGACAACTGTAAAAACTCGAGAAGCTGTTTGGCAATGTGCATTTAAATAAATCTATCACACACACACACACACACACACACACACACACACACACACACACACATTCTCTCTCTCTCACACACACACACACATTCTCTCTCTCTCTCACACACACACACATTCTCTCTCTCACTCACACACGAAAAGCAAGTCGGTCAAATGACTCTGCAAATATCATCATGGTTGTTAACGTTGTCCAGATGAAACTCGTGTTTAAAATTATTAAGTTTTAGAAACCAAGCGACATTTAAATGGTTGACAGACTTTCCCAACCAAATGAATTTCTCCACCAGCACCTTCACCCCTCTAAAATGTCAATGACAGGAAACTGAAGAAAAGGTTTTTTAATTGCGGTCTGGGAATCTACAATCATACATTTCCGTAAGTTTTATCTTGCAACAGAACTTTAATAGTTTAAATAATTAAAAATCAAACATGACATTAGACAGAGGTTCATTGTGTTTTTTTTTTAAAAATCATTCGATTTCCTAACCCTTTATTACTTTCGGGACTCGCCTGAAATTATTAGCTCGTGTCAGTGAATGGCGCTCACGATTGTCTCGAGTCAGTCTCAGCAGCACCGCTGTCAAGGAAATTTAAACTAGACGCCTGGGCACTCTGCGAGTACAAAGGACGAAAACTGGCGACTTGCGAAGGGAAATAAATGTCGTCGACGCATTTGCTGCTTCATTAGAAATGCCCCAGGGACGTGCCCGGATGACCTATTGGCGCTTATCGCGGCAGATCAGCTGCTAGCAGCGGGAGGAGCGATGTTTATGGCCCCAGCCGCTCTTCCTGTTTCTGCACATGTCCAGCTGGAGTATGTTCGACACCACCCAGCGTCTCGCGATTCCAGGTCCTGGAAAGGCAGCTCTCATCTCTCCTGGTTTTCCATTCGTCTCCTTCCTGTAATTTCCTCGTAATGTCTCACGACATCTCTGCTGCGCGTGAGCTGTTTATCCGGAAGGCCCACGCGGCAATCACGTGACCCCTGCGTGAGCGTGCGCATGCGCCGAACCGCTGGGGGAAACGGAAGTGCGCATGAAATGAAGAAATGGGATGAGATTAGCAGGCGACACGTGGCACAGAGGGAGAGAAGGCCACGTGATCAAAGTTTTGTTGGAAATGTAGCTCTGTGTCAAACACTCTTTGCAGCATCAGCTTCGCAATGCAGCTCTGTGTAGCGGCTATTCCCCAAGTTCTTCCTGGAAATTGAACTTTATTTGACAAAACGGGAATGCTAGTCACGATGTTTTGATACTTATGTCTGTTTGATACAACACTCCCTTCCTTACAGTATTAATCTTCTTATTCTTTGTATTCTACTTTTAATATGTCACATGCTTTTTTTCTTCGGATTGCTCTTCGTTTTACAAACTTCCGATCAAATCAGACACCACTGTTCAAAGAAACAGAAATGATTCAAGTCAAAGAACTTAAATCCCACCTGACAAATGGTCTCCCTTCGACTCCTTTTTTCCCCCGCAGTCAGATATCTTGCAATCAAAATGGGACTGCCCGTTTAATTAAGAGACCGCCTCTTTCAAAATATCTCATTGGATGAGCCTATGTGGCTTCATCAGTCAGTCTCGTCTTCAAGACACATCGTTATGCAGTGGCGGAGGAAGCTTCGCGGAGACTAATGTGCCCCCGAAGACACAGGTCAAGGAGTTCATTCTAAGCCTCCATTCTAGAGAGCTCTTCCGTTCTCCGTTTCTCTATTTCTTCCTCTTTCTCCTTTGGCAGCACGCTGTTCTGGCGCGAAGTTCCTGGACCCCTAGTCTGCAGTCACCATAACGACCTCTGGTCTCGCACACCCCGGGTTCACGACACCCAGGGGGATTCAGTGAGGCAAGACTGGTAGAGCTGCCGCGCAAACTGATCAGAGTGAGATTCTTCACAAGGTTTTTTGCAGTCGGGTTACCTCCCTCGAATCACGCTTATTCCTCCCTCTCTCCCTTTTCACGATGACCCAATGATGCCATTCGTTACCCTGGCTTTTCCGGAGAGCAGTGAAGGTCGCCATGTCGGATGCCGAGAAATGGGACGGCTTTGTAATTTAGATTACAGTATTTCGTGAATGAAGGCCGCAGTTATTTCTCCCAGAGAGACGAAGAGAATTTTCACATGGTCTTTTGCTAATTATAGTATGCAAACCACACCCATCCTGAGACTCCCAACAAAACTGATTGTATTCTTTTCTTTCTAAGTCTTCCCGTCAGTCACGATTCACGCATGTCCGCTCACGATATACGCACACTTCTCCCCCCCCCCTCTCTCTCTCTTTCTCTTTCGCCATCGATCTATGTATATCCCTGAAAGTAGGATATTTGTAAAAATTGAAAAAAAATAAAGAAAAAGTTCGCCATTTCTCTGTCTCACTTTCTATCACCATTCTCTCTTTATCTATCTATCTATCTTTCACACACACACACACACACACACACAAACACACGCGGGTGTGCTCAGCTGGATGTCTCATTTACTTTCTGTTCATGTTTTTCTCAGATTTACATGTTTCTCTAAGATTTACATGCAGTCAAGGATTGTTTACTGTTACTACTTATCTTCCTTTTGTTGTGAAACTGTGTGTGCAGTTGTCGTACATGTGTGTGTGGAATTGTGTGAGTTGGCTAGTATGACTTGCTAGTTTGTCTGTGGAACTGTGTACAGTACTTTTGTGCGTTGATGTGCGTTAGTTGTTTGTATGATTGTGTGTACATCTTGTGTACGTAAATGTGCCGTGTTACTTCTGTAAGTGTTCGCCGTGTTCATCATGGTCACGTGAGCTGAGGTGATTGGTGCCGGACAGAGCGTGGATAATCCATCTTCCAGTCAAACAAGAAGAAGGGCAGAGGCTTCAAGTGACTCAATTTTCCAGTGTCTCGTGTCGAAATCACGTCAGGCCTCTATGCACGCGCAGGTCTTGTTTCACTGTGAGTGACGGATGGAGCCCAGGCTCCGTAGTCTTGCCCGTCCCCCGTCCGGAACAGCACGCGAGGCCAAGAAGCTGTCAGGCGAGTGCCCCTTACTTCAGGGTGTTCGGGTATTTTTCGTCAATTTTTTCAGACCTCAAAGAGTGAAAGGAACTACCGAAGTGAATCGCCCATAAACTTGGTTTGACCGGGTTCTAAAATGGTTAGTACACCTGACGTGAGTAATAGCCCCTTGCGAAAGTTGACTTCACCAAAAGGAAACATGCTTGCTGCCTCTAACAGGCGTCCATACCCCCATGACTGGTTGTCAGTCATACCCCTATGAGTGGCTGTCCACTATCAGCCTGACTGGCTAAGAAGTGTAGCAGTCTGCGGCCTTAATCATGGCGCGAGGGTAAGTCGTTGTCCTGGAAAATCGAGGCCCAGTATCTTGTCTCCTTAGTTAGGAAGCGGTGTCCAGATTTGATGGATGTTGCCTTGCTCCCGGAGGCCGTAGTTCTAAGGCTCTGACGAGGACTCTTTAGGCTAAATTAATATAAAGTAATGTTTGCAGGGTCTAGACAGTCACAGCTACATGAGAACATTTTCCTTACTGACCTCATTTTCGGCCTTGGGTTAAGACTTACTTTCCCTTCATGAATACGGTCCCTGGTTGTCACTTTCTTCGTTTGGACACCTTGCTGTTTGGCGGTTTGGGGCCAGTTGCACAACACGTTTCTAAACCTTAAAAGTGTTCTAAAGAAGCAAAATCTCATCTTTGCCATTTTGATACATTGCACAAGAACATACAAAAAAATTGTACTGACAGGACGGAAAGTCAGACTTTAACAACTTTATCTTAATTAAAGCAGTTTTACTTTAAAAAATTCTAAAATTGTGGTGTGCCCCTGAAACTGATTTTCTCAATAGATTTAAGGCATAAAAAGTGTTTAAAATTAGAAATGTGTTGTGCAACTGGCCCCTGGCTGTCATTTAAGAAAAACAAAGAAAGTTCACGACTGCTCCCTAACGTCTTAGTCATCGAGGACTGAGGTGTCAGGGACCATCCTTTCTCGTGTAGATTTTGTTTGTGAGGGCAATACATTACTCCGGGCCCTCTCTGTCCTATCTTCCCCAAGTTCCATAGGTTTCGGATACTAGTTCCACAGCATCATTAACGTGGGAGAAGTACGCTGCGATACACTGGTATCGAACCGGGTATGCCACTGCTCCAACCACTCGCCTGTTCGCTTCCTTTCTGTCTCCACCATCATTTGGGTGTCTTGTTGTCACGACTACCGTGTCCTGGCAGTAGCAACTTGATTTTGCCCAACACCTGCTTGCCGAAGTAGAGCGTGTCTTGGCACGGTGTTGACGAAGAGTTTTTCCAGCCGCTGACTGCGCCTGCGGTTCCGGTACATTTCCCCCGTCAGCCTCTGCGTTTCGCTAACCTTTTGACCTGTCGTGTTTTTTCAGCGCTGCGTCTGACAAGGAGTCAGCTGCACAAGCTTGTTGGTGATCCAACTACAGACAACGTTTGTCAAATTATCTTTGGAGTGCAGCTGCTCTAAGCGGCCATGGCCTCTCGTAGGTCAAGCTCTGTTAAGAGGTCAAGGACGAAAAGAGGACTATCGCCATCTCATCGCTCTCTTCCGCTCTCTCTCTCTCTCTCACAGAGTACACACGTACGTGTACACGTTGAACTGAGTGGATTTTTTTTAACAGGTTAGAAAAATCGTTGAAAAGCTGACGATGTATTTTGTCGTCTGCTGCTGATTACGCTAACGACTCCCTGTGGTAGGCTGGCAAGGGATGGGGTTAGGAGAGGTCACAATAAGGTAAAGTTCGAGGAAGGTAGTGTTCACGCGGTATAAAGCAGTGAGGGCTAGTCACTCTCCGTCAAAAGCCAGGAAAACAAACCACCCTAACGGTCGGGACCTGACGGTGAGGATGAGGACCAAGTGAAATGCTACGCTTCGCCGCAGAGGCTGGCGGCAGCGCGACCTTTGATCACGCGGACTCCAGGAACTAAGATCAACTCTTTGCTGAGATGGCGAGGGTGGGATGAGGGTGGCAGGGTAGGGTAGAGTTCGGGAGAGGATCAAAGCGCAACGGTGAGGAATGGGGAGGGGGAGTAGCGCGCGAGGCAGGTCTGGTGATATGTTTTGCTGCCAGAGCAATACCAGCCTGCCTACTTAGACACCGACTGACTTCAGTCTGGGAACCAAGGCGTTTCCCACGCCAGCCAGCACCAGGTGATGGGGGACCAACACGAGGTACTGAGCCACCCCCCTCCGGACACCAGCCCTCCCCCCCCCCCACACACACACATACCTCCCCTCCTTGCACGATCCCCAATCTCGCATATCTCCATCGCTCGTGTTTTCCACCCGACGTAAGCAACAGGGTCTGCCTGCTCGTGACAGAAGGCAGGACAACATGCAGATGACAGCTAAAAATTGTAAAATTTCAATGACTTTCTTTTAACTGAAGACTGTGAAGACGACAGTGGGTGACTTTTTTTATTGCTGCTCTGGGATAAACATTAGACCAAGAAACATAAACATTTATGGAAAAGAGAAAACTTGAACTTTGCAATAAAAAGTAATGAAAATCGTCTTGCACGTGCTACCCGGAAAAGCCATAACTGTGGCCCATCGTCCTCTAATGGTTTTAAAACATGTTTAGAACAGGTTCGAAGCAGCTTTAGAATAGGTTTTAAAGCGTGTTTAGAACAGGGTTGAAGCAGTCCCAGAAGGATGGCCGTCCGCTCTGGCCACAATGTTCTCCGCGTGTCGTTTGTGTTGAAAGGGATGATGGGATAAAGAGAAGAGGGCGGGTTCGGGAAGGAGTAGGCCTAGGGGATTGAGTCTGGAGGCTTTGCAGTAATGTAAGGGAGAGAAGTAAAAGTTTGCTTGTTCTCACTGTCTGTCAACTTTACACAGAACATTGGAAAGTCAATTGTGAACTCTTGTTTTCGAAACCTAGGATTGATTTTAATATATCGGTTGCGTTACAAAAATTATGGCTGGTAAATCGCAGCGTGTAACCCTACCCCCCAAAAAAAATGAATTAAACAAATCGAGATAAACAGAACAACAGCAACCAACATTTCAGCAGCACCAAATGAAGCTACATTTGTGAAGCAGTGTTCGGTACACTTGTACTCATACGAGGCTGTCCATTGCCCATAACACGGGCATGTATGTATGTATACATGCTAGCATGTATGGCATAACAACAAATAGTTTTCTATGTACTGGTACAACAACAAATAGTTTTCTATGTACTGGCACTACATAGGTACAAGTAGTTGTAGGTACGCATGTACTCAGACTAGCACATATATTGGTTTGATTTTGTTGCTCGTCCAGTCAGATGCATCCTTTTTCTGTTTGTTTGTTTACAAAAATTATGAACAGCGTGCGTTGTCATGAAACTATATCAAGTACAAACCTTGACTCACATTTCACGCTTGTAGAGGAATTAATTTCACTCCTTAAAGCAGGTAATAGAAAAATTATATTTCTGACCCTATTGATATCAAAGCTAAAATTTTTGTTGGGGCCACTCGTAAGTCCAACACAATGAAAATCATCAAAATTAAAGCCCAAAAGAAACCATTTTAAGCATATTAAAAATTTCCAGGTTTTTAATTAATAAACACGTTTTGAGAATCTTTTGCTAATAAGGCGTTTTGTATTTCTTTAAATTCTGCTTACAATAAAACTATTTAAACCTGTAGATACTGCATTCTTACGCTTTATACAACATATTATATGTTAAAATTTTCTGTGTAATTTTTTTGTAAAATATGTAGAGGCTTTATCTTAAATGTCACACATCAATGTACGACATCTTTGTCTTCACCACCTCACTGACTGAAAATACTTGTGTACAATATAAACAGTCTCTGGAGCCTTCAAAACATTGCAGTGTACATCTAATACAACATTACAGTGTACTACTAACATTATTTCTAACATAGTTACTGCTAATTTAACTGTTTCTAACATTATAGTGTACTATTAATACTACTATTTTTACTACTAATACTACTAGTTCTAATATTACTGTGTCGTGTTCCCTGATTGCTCTTATCTACTGATCTGAAACTAATGACCAAATGTCAACAAGACGACATGTTACTTTACCTAACTAACCTTAGATGATAGTTTCTCAACATTCGGGATGTCATGTCATTGTATTTTAGTTTTTTGTTTGGCATAAACTAACGTCAAACGCTTTTTTTCTGGAACTGCTCTAGTTCTTTGATTTCAATACTGAAGAGGCACGCGTCGATCTGTTCATGCGTTGTTGTTGTTGGTTTTTTAATTTTTATTATATAATGCACAGATATACAAATACACAAAACATATAAAGCACACATATCATTGATAACAATACAATATTTGACAAAACAGGAAAAACGACAGATACACATAAGGTAAATCAGTCATTTATCAGCAAAACAAGCCATCCAACACAACGTACACACATTTCTCTGTCATTCTTGTATCTTGAAAAAAGGCAGTTGTCCACAGACACTGAGGTTGTAAAGATTTTTCTGCCTGTCCTCGTAGCGTACACAAGTGAAATTAGATTTTAAACCTTTTAAATTTAATTAAATTTTGGCACATCTCCCAAATATTCTTTCAATTGTTTTAAATATCCCCATTTTAACTCGTAGTCAAAAGTTTTCTGTCCCAATCACTGTTATCTGAAATATTTCATCTACAAATGAAATGTTAAAAATGAAATAACAAACTTGACTAAAATAGAGACAAATTTCCCTGCATTCCAAAACTTGGTTTATCCTCCACATTTTCCTCCCTCATTTTTGTAAAACTGGTAAAAGCTCTACATCATGAAACAATCACTTTGTAATTATGGAATTTGATTCAATTATGCTGGTTTTTATAACATGACGAACATTTTTAAGATGGGAGGGTGGTGGTGGTGGTGGTGATTTAGTATGTTCTACCTCATCGTGCAGGGTCCATATTGCAATTTTTGATCAGTGGTCGTATCCCAGTGTCAGAAAAGAAACACAGGCTGCACATTCGTTGAATGTTCTGAGCGCGAAAGACATCGAGAGTGGACTGAGACCCCTGAGCTCAGGTCAAGCATCCGGCTTTGGATAGTATGCAGACTGCGCGAGGTCGCATTGCCCTTCACAAACATCTAGAGACCCCCAAGAGCATCCTGACCAAGCATGCATGGGTAGATAGATCCCTGTCGAGTACCCCGTGTGGCCTGCGAGGGTACGTGATAAGAGGCATGAGTGTCAGGCAGTTGAAGACGGGGGGTGGGTGGGATGCTGTGGGTGGGAGGGGCATCAGCAGGTAGTCACTCGTGGTTGCTAAGGAGAGGGAGAGATGGAGGGGGAGAGAGAGCGAAGAGAGGGTTGTTTACTCTCAACACTTCCGGACTGCTGTCCAATCTTTGCCTCCAGCCACCGGAGGTCTTGTCCGCTCTTCTCCTCGACCTCTTGTTTGCTTTTGTCCTTAGAAATAAGCATCTCTTGTTCGCCGACCTCCTCTGTTGTTTCTTCCTGGGCTACACGCGGCTCACCAGGTCAGTAGTCCCCAGACGACGACTCCCAGACTTTTGTAACACCGTCACATCAATCTGTAAAGTCTTCACGTAAAACGCCCAACGCACGTAAATCGAACCACACCCACCAAACTTCACCTACCTGCACTCAGCCATAGAGCAGAAATGTCAGCACGTGACCAGTTACGCCCACATGGCTCGACATCTTGGTAGACGAATTACGCCTTAACTCAACACCATTTCATTAGTCTGTAATCAGTCTGTAATCGTACCGAATTATTGGGGAACAAATGCGGCTCGTGGAACTGACATTCTGTGAGTTGTAACTCTTTATACTTTGGAGTGATTTGAGGCAACTGGGAGAGTTATTTTCTGGAACTATTTCCATCTTTCTGTCGTTTAACTGATGGATGTTGTGTGGCCATAACTTGGCCGTAACTGTGAGAGTATGATGATATTTCGTGTTGTGTATATATGACGATAGTCCGGTGTGTGTGTGTGTGTGTGTGTGTGTGTGTGTGTGTTATTCCCCGCTGTGTAAATATGTAATATTTCGTGTTGTATATATATATATATATATGACGATAGTCTGCATGTGTGTGTGTGTGTGTGTGTGTGTGTGTGTGTGTGTGTTGTGTTGTGTGTGTGTGTGTGTTTGTGTGTGTGTGTGTGTGTGTGTGTGTGTGTGTGATATAGGGCAGAGCGAGGCAAGAAAAGTCACTAAGTGGGCGGCTGGCTGCCGATTATGTTTCAAGTCTTGACATCATATACATCATGTACATCATGCCACGGCAAGCTGTCAGTGTAAAAATAAAACATTGTTGTTTACATTTATACACCAATCCCTTTAATTTTGTTTGGTTGTTCCTTGTTGCGCAGTATTTCGTGATAATTGGGTTATCTGATTGATTATTTTGTCGAGAGATTTTACTGAAACTTTTGCGCATTGTATCAGGTGAATTATTAATTATCCATCCGTCCCCCTCACCCTCTCCTCCCACCCAACACACTTACAACCCAGAGAAAAATACTGCCAGTGATGAGGACTTATTACTAAACGAAAAGAAGAATGAAAATGGGTTTACCGAACAAACTGGGAGCAGGCTGATTTGATGAGACAGAAATATATTAGTAATTGTAAACTGTCAGCTTTAAATTTTACAAAACTAACATGGCTGTCAAATTCCTACATACATCTGTGTATTAACGCGAACGACATTACATTTCTTGCCTGTACGGAGATCATAAGCATGGGTAGTTACTGTGTGAGAGCCAGTGGTCAGCTCGATCAGTCTAGTAACATGATGAAGTAGCGGAGTGGACCAGCTGAGGTAGACAGTGTCAAGGGGATTGCAGTGACTTTTATAGCGGCACAAGATGGCGAGACTGAAGAATCATTGGCGAAAGTCCCGCGAGACGAGTTTAGACTGGCATCTGGAACTGTATCCTGGCCTCCCGGGCCGCTTAGTGATTGATAATAGTCTGGCAGCCTTGAGACCAGTGTCATGGCATCACCTTCATCTTCTTTCACTTTTGTCTGGAGGCTCTTCCACGGGAGACAAGTTGTCTTCGCTCTGTGTGTGTGTGTGTGTGTGTGTGTGTGTGTGTGTGTGTGTGTGTTGATGTTCTTCTACAGCTAAACTGTTTTACACCAGTCGATATTAGACAGCTTAAATGTACACTTACTCCAAAAATGTTGTAAAATTTTGACAATGAAGAAATTTGCTGCTGTAATGATACTTCTTTTGTACGCAGACAGTTTTTGTCATGAAGCCACAATTTTAGTCAAAAATCTATAACGTGAATATAAAAGCAGCTTAAGAGATTGAGTAAAGGAGCCCATTACATAAGAAAACGAGCACTGAAAAAGTTTCATCGGGGTCAGTGTCTACATTTTACTAGTTAGGGTTCAGATCACTCATCGCTCAGTTTTTCAAACAGCCCCTCCCCCCGCCCCCGCAAAAGTTAGCAATAAATTCATGTCTGCGTGACTGTGATGAGTGTCGACCACCTGGGCTAAAATAAAAATGCATGACGTCATAGTTATAACTGTCATCCGAATACAGAGGTAACGGTGCTTAAATGCCCGCCAGTTTGGTTTACTTTTTCAGAGGCCGGGTGGGAAGTCGGGAGTGGGGAGTGGGGGCTGTGGGAGAATTGGTGCTTTTCGCCGACACAACAGTTATAAGACAAAGAAGCGCGACTATCGCCACAAGAGTGTAGTCTACAGTCACACACAGCACTGGCTTCACGATATAGTGTAGTCTACATACAATCACACACAGCACTGGCTTCACACTATAGTGTAGTCTACAATCACACAGCACTGGCTTCACGATATAGTGTAGTCTACCTACAATCACACACAGCACTGGCTTCACAGTATAGTGTAGTCTACAGTCACACACAGCACTGGCTTCACAATATAGTGTAGTCTACATACAATCACACACAGCACTGGCTTCACAATATAGTGTAGTCTACAATCACACACAGCACTGGCTTCACAATATAGTGTAGTCTACAATCACACAGCACTGGCTTCACAGTATAGTGTGGTCTACAATCACACAGCACTGGCTTCACAATATAGTGTAGTCTACAGTCACACACAGCACTGGCTTCACAATATAGTGTATTATTATTATTATTATTATTAAAGTAGATTTATATAGCGCAATTTTCAACCCCAGAGTCGACTCAATGCGCTTTCAAAAAAAAAAAAAAACATGTTCAAACAAAGACCAAACTTATTAACAAACAATTATACAGAGACATTGCAACAAACAAAAATACACGGGAGAAAAAGAAAATACTGCACACAAGCATGAACATAACATCTAATGGATTACATTGAGAGTCATGGTGTGGCGGAGTCTACAGCTGTGAGCGAACCAGTCGACGAATGTCAGCAGACACAGTCACAGTGAGTGAACTCAATACGCCCAGAGCACGCATTTAGGGTGAGCATTGTTGCCTCATTCAAGAAATACGATGAATTGAAAAAGATATCAGTCGTGTGGTAAAGTGCATGGCCTCACATGTCGGCGACCGCACGTGGGCAGTATTTGCGCGCTTGCTGCACAGAATCGTTTTGTTTGTTGTTGTTTTTTTGAAGATCACATGCTCCATCTCTCTGGAGGTTGAGAAGGGCTAGTTTTGTCCTTGACTCGGCTTAACTAAATCTGAGGACGGTTCACAGCGCGGGCATTAGGCTGCCGATGGACAGGTGTAATATCAGTTTTCCGATGGCTTTGACATCTGATGACCGCTGTTTATCTTAGGATCTTAGTTGTTCAGCTTTTAACGACTGTTTGTCTCTTTGTTAATCTTCCTTCTGTTTAATTCTTATTGCCAAATAATTATTATTCCTTGCTTTAATATTTTGCTGCGGATCCAGTGTCGTATTTCTAAGGTGTAGAGCTGGAGTTAGCACTGATCATTTAATCACTGTCAATGAACATTTCCATCGCTGTTAGTCAAAATATCATCGACCATGATGTCGTAAGAAAACTTTTCTACACAGATGTCGCCGTGGAGAGAGTGGCAGTTGTCGCTAAGGACCATCAGTTGTTAAATGCCCAGCCCCAGATTGCCGGAAGCTTTCTTATCCAGCGTGGCCATCGCCGTCACCAGGCTGGACAGGATCAAGGGCAGGATGAGCAGCTTGAGCATGTTGAGCAACAAATCCCCAGGAAATCTTAGACAGAAGATATTGAGCAAAGATCTACATTATCGCGTAGGAATACAAAGTCTGTAGCTGATAGATCAAGCAATAGATCTGGGAACATGAACGACGGAGTTGGAAAAAAAAGACACAGTGAAACCAGAATAACTGTCCTGTACAACAGTGTCAGTCATAATTAAAATAACTACACTCTAGCAAAATATTGGAAGAAGAGGTTGGCGTGGTTTCCGTACATACAGAACGCTGAAGCTGAACAGTAATGGCTGACATGGCACCGCTCCGAAAAAATGGTGAACAAAAGTCTGCGTGATTCCTACGGTCGACCACAAAACACAGCAGAAACTAAAGAAACTAAAGCTCAGTCAGTGACGAAAATACTGGCACAAACTGGATATCAACTGCAGTTACTTACAACCAAGTATAACAAGAAATAAATGTGGAACACGAGAGCTGTCAAGCCGGTTAGGCGCAGTCTACAGTCACACAGCACTGGCTTCACAGTATAGTGTAGTCTACAGTCACACAGCACTGGCTTCACAATATAGTGTAGTCTACAGTCACACAGCACTGGCTTCACATTATAGTGTAGTCTACAGTCACACAGCACTGGCTTCACAATATAGTGTAGTCTACAGTCACACAGCACTGGCTTCACAGTATAGTGTAGTCTACAGTCACACAGCACTGGCTTCACAATATAGTGTAGTCTACAGTCACACACAGCACTGGCTTCACAGTATAGTGTAGTCTACAGTCACACACAGCACTGGCTTCACGATATAGTGTAGTCTACATACAATCACACACAGCACTGGCTTCACAATATAGTGTAGTCTACAATCACACAGCACTGGCTTCACAGTATAGTGTAGTCTACAGTCACACACAGCACTAGCTTCACAATATAGTGTAGTCTACAGTCACACACAGCACTGGCTTCACAATATAGTGTGGTCTACAATCACACAGCACTGGCTTCACAATATAGTGTAGTCTACAGTCACACACAGCACTGGCTTCACAATTTAGTGTAGTCTACAGTCACACACAGCACTGGCTTCACAATATAGTGTAGTCTACAGTCACACAGCACTGGCTTCACAGTATAGTGTAGTCTACAGTCACACAGCACTGGCTTCACAATATAGTGTAGTCTACAGTCACACAGCACTGGCTTCACAATATAGTGTAGTCTACAGTCACACACAGCACTGGCTTCACAATATAGTGTAGTCTACAGTCACACAGCACTGGCTTCACAGTATGGTGTAGTCTACAGTCACACAGCACTGGCTTCACAGTATAGTGTAGTCTACAGTCGCACACAGCACTGGCTTCACAATATAGTGTAGTCTACAGTCACACAGCACTGGCTTCACAATATAGTGTAGTCTACAATCACACACAGCACTGGCTTTACACTATACTGTAGTCTACAATCATACACAGCACTGGCTTCACAGTATAGTGTAGTTTACAGTTACACATAGCACTGGCTTCACAATATAGTGTAGTCTACAGTCACACACAGCACTGGCTTCACAATATAGTGTAGTCTACAGTCACACACAGCACTGGCTTCACAATATAGTGTAGTCTACAATCACACACAGCACTGGCTTCACATTATAGTGTAGTCTACAATCACACACAGCACTGGCTTCACATTATAGTGTAGTCTACAATCACACACAGCACTGGCTTCACAGTATAGTGTGGTCTACAGTCACACACAGCACTAGCTTCACAACATGGGGTAGTCTGGTAGTCATATAATGCAGTGACAGTACCGTAGTCACAATAGTATAGTATACAGCTACATCAGCACTAGTTTCACAATAGTGTTAAGTCTGCAAGTGCAGCAGACGAAAAAGCAGTAGTTCCTCCAAAATCATTCAGTCTCTCCACAAGGCCGGGATTCTAGTCAAAAGGCTGTCACCGTCTGGACCTTCAGTCTGGGCCAAGATGTGGCTGCAGACAGGATACATCTGGATTATCCTTCCAATTTGTGCGGGCGAGTGCACACACACAGACCCAGCCATGCGTGCTGCCTTCACGCGGACAGGTAGTCTTTAACACTGACCAGTCGCCAGGCGGCTTATGGTCGAGTCTTTTGTGCGTGAGAAGACGGCGCGAAGCTCCTAACCAAGAATCTGCTTGCCGGACACCATGGCCCCCGCGACAGGCTTTCTTCTTGCTTACTGGTCATATCAAAGCGCTTCCTTTGCAGGCTTCACCTTCGATGGTGACTGATTATAACTTCTTTCACCTTGGATTGAGTCGATGAAGCAGGAGGCAGCACCTCCTCCTTGCATGGTCCTTTTGTACCCGCTCCCCTTGTACCCTTTTCTACGTTGACGTGAGTGAGAACAGGATGGGTATAGGTATAGTTATTGGGTTTCCACGATAACAAAGCCAGCAGTCATATCACTTGGCAGGTAGTAGTTAAAATGACGGGTCTGTTTACTGTCTACAATAAACCTCAGTGTAATAAGTGACATCGCGCTACTTCACTGGAAAGTGCCACGGTTTCCCATCGACCTTCAGTGATACTCGAACTGATTTGTTAAATACCTAAAGGTACCAAAAATTATGGCAAAGAAGGACAGACTGGACAGCGGGATGAGCGAACTGAACCTGTTATATAAACTGCTATATTTATTTTTAAAAAAAAAAAAAAAAAAGCCATCGGCCGTGATTTGTCGGTTTTCTGCAGCAACGACAAGACTGCTGAACGTCGAGGATATCCAACGACCTTCTGTCTTGTTATGCAACCGCAGTCAGCAGCTAGTTGACCACTCCCTCTTCGGGGTTTTCATCCCTCCCAGCTTTCGAAGCCTCAATGAGTTTTTTCAGGCGATCGACATCTCAATGTCCTCTCAAAGTGGTCCAGCTGAACCTCTCTGGTCCCCTGCGACCAACGCCACTATATCCTCTCACGACGGAGGTTCAAGGTGCATAACTCCCGAGCAAGTTTATCCCCATCCTCCCAGGGCTGGAAACTAGAGCGTCAAGGTGAGGTGACCGGGCGTGAAGTCAACGTAACCATTGACAATGACCTTTAGCCCCTTCTGTCTTCCTATTCCAACTGCTCTGGTAAAGCTTCTGACGAGGCGCTGTGCCATTTGACTCAGTGACAGCTCTTTACCGTCAAATGAATACCACCGATTATTAATTTAGTTAGATTTATATCTTGTTGTCTATACACGAGACGGTTACAATTTCAAGTGTTATAAATAAAGTAAAGACAGGAAGATAACAAGCGATTGTGAAGCGCGCAGAAGCCGGCTGGGTGACGGTTGCTGCACTCAGACGCCCTCGTGCTGTCTTTCCTGAAGCGGCGACCACTCTCCTCCTAAAGACATCGCATCGTGGTGGACCTGCTGACGCCGGCGTCGACGAGCACGTTGGTAAGGGTGACAACAGTTGGTTGCTGTCCGACCGTCAGTATTACCTCAGCGCATGCAAAGCCACAATGGTAGGTTTCTGCAACGACGAGGAATCCATGAGAAGATTACAGTAACGACAGGTTTACGGTCCTATTGATCAAAGCACCAGAAACCTTATCCCCGGCGATGATTACCCATTTTTCAGTAGTCCTCTGCCTGTGTGTAACGATTCTTACGCTCCCTGTAACACACTTTGTGTGGTGCAGCAAGAAGTCCCACACCACCACATCTGCTGGCAATGAGAAAACCTGCGCAACGCCAGCGTCTTGGAAGGAAAACCGGGTGGTGCTAGATACGTCACCAACAGGGAGATGAAGGTACGTCACCTCCATGGAGACAGCTGCAAGTTCAGCTGATGATTTTCCCCCTCCCCCGTTTTAAGAAAAAAAGGAAAGAACAAGAAGGATTTATCATCGTCTTCGTCGTCGTCGTCATTATAATCGCTGTCGTCAACATCATCCTCATTTGTCGTCATTGAGTTTCCGATTGAGCGTGTCGCCCCAGCCTTGACCTCCTAATAGTTCGTTTGGACGTTTCCACAGGTACGGAGCACACTCCGTATCTGTCAGGTGTGCAGGTGACAGGTGAATCTGTCTCTTCAGAACTTGCCCAGCGTTGCAAAATTACCTGACGTGTGTGACCGATGTGTCGCTTGCCCACTCGGCGTCGCAAAATAAATCATCCCGCGGACCAAAGCTTACCCCCAGCCCCTTAGTCGTGGCGATTCTGGCAAATACTTATCGGTTAGGCATACCTGTCACTCTTATGAGTTGTCTATATGATAAATACATCTGTCTATTTTGGAGAGCTAGATGTATTTCAAAATACTCGTTAGCCGTGTTTCAAAATACTTTTAAAAAGTTATCCCTAGTTCATGATTATTTTACAAAGATTCTTGTTATGTAGAAAGAATAACAGATATGTTATAAAATATCTATTTTGACGCGTTTCCGATATATAAATGTAACAAAACTACTCAGGTAGCGAACCCAAACTTAAGATGTCGAAATTATCGTTTGTCTACGATATTCGTGGATCAGGTCAGTTTGCCACCAGTATTCGTGGATCAGGTCAGTTTGTCACCAGTATTCGTGGATCAGGTGAGTTTGTTGCAGCAAGCAGCGGCGCGCTGCTACTGACAGCACGTATTCATCAGAATGACGACTGTGTCTCTCTTGATGTGAAGGACGACTGTATCTGTCTTGATGGACGACTGTATCTGACTTGATGTGAAGGACAACTGCACTTGTCGTATCGAGTATGAATATGATTTGATATGACGTCAAGTAAACACGAATCAACGCCTTCAGGGAAAGTGGATTGTCGCTCATTTTGTCTCATGAATAAGTCATTTTGTTATAATGAATAATTAATGTTATCTCTACCTCAGGTTTTTAACTCTCTCTGATATCCACTTGGCCACACACACACACACACACACACACACACACACACACACACGCACAAAGGGCCGCCCAGGGTCAGCACGGGCCCCGGGGCAGAGGATATTTCTGGGCCCCTTGCATTAATCATTAACTGTAATAGTGAATTATTTTCCCAGTATTTAGTAGTATGCTTACAAGTTATAATCAGATTGACAATATCTGCATTACTTTTAGTAACGTAATATAGACAGCAAATAACAAAGATCTGCACCACTGCACCAGATGAGCATTTTGAACTGTGTACAGTAAGCGGTCAGTAAATAAGGAAAAATGAATTTGCATTTTGCCCCCTTTAGCGTCCACGGGCCCGGGTACACCAGGTCCCCCTGTCACGCCCTCACCTCAGGCCTGCACACACACACACACACATGCACGCCCGTACGCACACTCATAGAGCCCCGCATGTCAGTCATGTGTTTAGTCTCAGCTATTTTAATTATCTGTCACCGATACAGTAAGCAGTGCACGTGCCTGTAAGTTCAAGTGTCGGCATCTTCCGCTGCGGCTGTCCCTCGCCTCGTGAAACACATCTATTTTCTGTGGACGAGGCTCACCTCAGCTCCGTGCGTCACTGGTTTGTGCGTAAGACGTGCACACAGTTTGTCAGAGACGACATCATTAGCTGTGTACTGTGTATCTTGCTTGGCTTCACTCCTAGACAAAAACCGTCTTAACCATTCATTTAACATAATATGAAGTGAGCATGACAGATTGACTGACATATAAACAGTGACAGATTAATAAAACTCTTCAATCATGATTGTCCCTAATTAAATTTTCAAATATATTGTTAGCAAAGTACAAGGCACAAGCAGGAAGGGTAGGAAAAGAGAAGACAAAAAGTTTTAGCAATTTTCGTTAGCGTTTCTAAGACAAGTAGCAGCGGTATATCTTTACCTTTTGATTCATCGAGTGCTTGTCGTCATGGGTTTGTGGTCATGCTGCCGTAACATGTGACGTGTGACATGACAGCGTCACTGACAGGAGGTGAGCTGACACTCTGTCCACTAAGATTCAAGACACGTGATTAACGAGGGGCAACATTGTGACGGAAAAGTCCTGTGGGGTGTGGGGAAAAACAGCTGCAATGCGTCACTCACCTGCTGTGTCACGTCACTCGTGTGCTGCATTACATCACTCACCTGTATGCGTTACGTCACTCACGGCTGCTACCTCGTTGTCGGCTGTAGTAGCTACATCACAGATAAATCTGTAGACGACGACAACAACCAAACATGAGGCAGATAGTCCTGCCGTAAGTTTGATGACCATAGATAAGAAGGGTGACCATTGAAGAACTATCAAATAAATTTCTAGAGAACTTGGGGAGTGATGGCAGCTACAGACCACAAATTGTCAGGCCGAGCTGAAAGCAGGTAGGACTAACCAACAGTGGTGCTGAGTTCCGTTCTCCCCCTTGCAGGGGTCTGCGCAGCTGCGGGGATGCTAAAGAAGCACGAAGGAAATGCCGCAGTATGCATGGAACCACCGTGAAGAGAACAACGACTCGCTGGCGCTGTTTGTGGTGTTGTCAGGCTATTGTTGTCACGTGCCGCGAGAGCGAACACGTGACGACCAGTCATGCACACTTCCGTGGTACAATCGTTCAAGCTCTTCGAACGATTATAAAGCAAAACGAAGAACGCGAACACACGAACTTCCTGCTGAGGAATTGTGCACACACTGCAGTTATTGTAACAAGAAGCCCCCAGAAGTCATTACACTCAAATATAGCTTCAAGCTGTTGGTGTTATGACAAAACCCTGTGATTCAAAATAAAGTGTGAATGAACACGTGTTTTAGTTTAGCTGACTAATCTTATAAAAGGAAAGGACATATAAAGTACTAATTATTCTAGAACATTCTGGAAATACTGACTGGTTATGTTGGTCGATTGTCGGTCGGTTCTTGTGTCTCACTCACTCACTCACTCACTCACTCACTCACTCACTCACTCACTCACTCACTCACTCACTCACTCTGGTGACGTCGCGCCCTACTTATTGCATGTTTGACGATGCAGTCGGGCGACCCACTACGTGCGCTACTTTAGTCACGTGACCCCTGTCTAGCCAGCCATTTTTCGAGGAGAGAAAATGATGTCAGCCCGACACCCTTTGACATTTCTTCTCTTTTCTCGCGACCTATTTGTTCTCGGGTAAGTACATGCACTGACAAGTTCAAGGTCAGGGATCCTCGTGCTCCTCCTCCATTCCGCACCCCATCCCCATCCTCTCCATCGACGACTTACTAAGGTGCACGAGGAAGTCTGCTACGGATGCAACGTGCACCAGTTTTAGGGACATCCTGTAAACAGTTCACAACAGCGTCTTTGTCTTTCTTCTTCTTTTGTCTAGGTTTTTGTTCTTCTTTCTGTCTGTCTGTCTTTCTTTCTCTCTATTTCCTGTCCTCTCCCTTTGTCTTCCACTAAAAGAACAATGCTTTTGTAAACCATTTATTTTGTTAAACTTGTTTTTTACTCAGTAGCACAATATACAAAACATACATGGCATAACATATCATAAGCTTTATGTGTTGTCTGTTCTGTTTTACACACTCATTCTCTTGTACACTCTCCATTATTTGACTACCTTCTTTCTAACTTTTCATAATCTTCTTTGCTGTTTATTTTACTGATTTCCTCTTTCTTTCTTTTTTCGCTACAATTTGTCAGTGACTCTGTCACTTACCTTATCTCGAGATCAACAGTGAGATCAAATATCAAGGTGTTTGGTTGTTCTGTGTGTTAAATTCTAAATCAAGAAAGTGATTTTCTTTTGGGAGCGGGGGATTTCTTCATTTCTTTTCTTTTTTTCTGTTTGTTAGATTGTTTGTGTTTTTGACGCTCGTGTTGTGCTCTGACTTAATCATACGTAAAATCTGACTTCATGTGTGCGCACAAGCCACACTTCACTATACATCTTTTCTGAAATCTGTTAAGTTTTTCATCCATTTTTATATTCCTTTTGCAATCAATACAACCTTTCTCTCTCCCCCCCCCTCTCTCTCTTTCTTCCTAGCCTCTCATTTTCTTTTTCTTTCTTTTTCTTTCCTCCACTTCTCTCTTCCTCTGCCCACCCCCCACCCCCCGTCTACTATATTAATCGTTATGTTCATGTTTACCACCCCATATTTATTTTCCTCCCTTTATCATTGTAATCGTCCCTCCTCTCATCCATAGCTCACTGCAGAAGCTGCTTGTAACGAGCCGATCGTCAGTTCTCGTCATCTAGCCAATGGAAAGCTAGGAAGCATTGGCTGTACAGCAGGTGGGGCGCACGTACAAGTCTTGTAATTGCTCCGGCGGCTGTTTTGTCTCTCGCGCCATTGTGCGCCCATTGATCGCTTATATCAATACCAGCGTACGGTACATCCATACAGGGCAAACCTACAACCCAGCAAAACAAAAACAATACAAAGTCTTTTTTTTTTTTACGTTTTTCTGCTCTCGACATGTCAGGACAAGTGCAGCTTGGGTATCGACGCAGCTCCGTGCGAAGAGGTACGCCCGTGCCCTGATTTCCCTCCCTCCCTTCATCCTTTCCCCGACTGTGATGAGGCTGTGCAGCAAGGGAGACAATAGGTCCTGGGACCTGCATGGTGTGCGTCTCTCGGGTTCACTCTTGCGATAATTTCGATCTCGGGTCAAGAGAGCAGGCGACTGGAGGATGTTGAAGCTTCTCGGAAATGTGGGCCAGGGCTTTCCCGCTACGTTCTGACTGGCGGATTCTAGAAAATCATCGACCTGTTTTGGGGGCAAAAGCTAAGGAACCTTTGAAGCTGATTTATCAGCGATTGATGAAAAATCTTTACAATCACTTACTTAATCTGTGTCTTTGAAGATCCGTGCCTACAATCTCCAATTTATATTCTCTCTCCCAATCAATGCACACAATCACTCACATCTCTCAATGAAGATCTATGCCCGCAGTCACGGACTTTCATTTTGCTAGTTGAGGGTATTTAAGGCTGGCTTCATACGCGTCGTTTCAGGAACAAACATTCATGACAAGATAAACACCTGTTGCGCTTCATCAGATGGAAATGTCACGCCGCGAGAAAGCCACCTGAACTCACCTGAGATGTATCAGCGCGGAACATGAAACTGACGCTAATCGATGTGTAATTTTCAGTTCCAAACTAATGTTTAACAATCTCTTGTGTGTTTTTTTTAATGATCTCGTATGAGAGTGCACACACCACTTGTGTGCGCAAGGAAGGTAGAAAGGTGGAAAATGCAGTCTAAATGCCAAGCAACAGCTGATGCACAGCTGGCTTCGAACGCTTTTTCCTCCTGCCTCACCCCCTACCTCTCTCTCTCTCTCACTCTCTTCTTCTTCATCATCATCATCATCATCATCATCATCATCATCATCATCATCATCATCATGTAGTTTTTACGAAGAGGATGAGCTGTCGGCAGTGTTAGCAACAGTTTGATGACTGGACGTGAGGCTGACGTTCTTCCCGAGAGAAAGAGAAGGGACAGAGGCCTTCAAACTTCAACGTGCTTAAAATTGTGACACCATTTTGGTCACGTAGTGGGATGGTTAAGCGGACAGGCCGGGTAAAGGGTGGGAAAATATCTTAATGAGAGGTACCTAATAACTTTCTATAACATTTGATCGTCCTTCCGACCACAGGCAGAGAATGTCGACGATTGATGATTTGCATTTCACACACGGAAACAGTTAGTGGCTCAGATTTTCTGTGTCTTACATTGAACTCAGTCCTGTTGCTAAAAAAAATAACTGAACTCGGGAGAGTCCCTTCATGTGACGTGGACATAATGCTCTTGCGTTTATTTATTATATTAATTAATAATTTATTAAAGATGTTCGATTGTTACAAGGTGTTGTAAGCGGTAGCTGTCAGCTCTATTTTGTACGTTTTTAACTTTGTGTGAAGTGAAGATCTTGACGAGTTGAGAGGTATAAAATAAGCAAGGATGCTCTGTGCAGACGAAGCAAAGATTGCCACGGATGGGAGGAGTCAAGAGGCGTGCACACTCAGGCGAGACTGTGAGACGACCTTGACGGGTGATCGCACGTTCGACATCGACATCGACATCGGGGTGAAAAGCAGGGCGTCAGTGCGGCACAGGAACTCCAAACAAAACACAATCAAAGCAGAACAAGGCAGCCCACAGAAATCTAGGTCTTCACGTGACAAATGTTTGGGTTTTTATTATTTTTATTTTTTGGTCTCCTGGGAGGAGAGAGAGACAAAACTCTTTGTGTTCATTTTCATTTTTGTTTACTTTTAATGAGGCTTTCTTTGGAGATGGGGAATAATACGATCAAGGCTGGGTACCTCTTTGCGAGAAACAATTGTCAGCACCAGGTGTTGATGATCTTTCTTTCTTTCTTTCTTTCTTTCTTTCTTTCTTTCTTTCTTTCTTTCTTTCTTTCTTTCTTTCTTTCTTTCTTTCTTTCTTTCTTTCTTTCTTTTAACCCTCCACGTTTAGCATTAAATATTTAAGTGAATAATTCAATCCTGTACTAAATCTCACCCAAGTTTAACGTGTTTAATAGATTTTAGATGTTCGTTTTTTTTAGTTTATCTTCTCACAAAATCTCCATTTTGTGCTTCATATTTGTCGATATCGCAAGACGTGGCGTTGCTGTCCTTGGGCCGAATGGTCGCGAGTCCGATGCTCTTTACTGTTGACTTTACTGACTCGCCACGCGATGAAAGCTGAACCAAAAACCTGTCGTCATCACCAGCATTATCATCAATATCTTCAAACTTGAAAGAAGCAGTTAATGAATATACGAATGAAAAAATGAAAAGAACGATTGGAGGAAATAGATATCAAGATAAAAGAAAGACAGAAAAAACAATGAATGAAAAAACGATTGAAAAAAGAGAAATTAACAATAAATAACAGAATTAAAAAAGAAAAAGAAGAAAGGAAAAAGAAGAAAGAAAAGAATGAAGGGAAATACGAACGAATGAATAAATAAATGAAACAATGGCAATAAGAGACAAAAATAAACGACTGACATAAGAGTGAAACGAAAAAAAGAAAAAAAAAGAACGAAGGAAGGAAGTAAGAAAGAAAAAAAGAAAAAAAGGAATTAAACAATTGGAGAGAGAAACAGAGAAATAAAGGTAGCATAAATAAAGGTGGAAAGAAAGAAAGAATTTAAAAGTATTATGACGCCAGAAGCTTTATTAGCGAAAAATAAAAAAATAAAAATACTTTGAAAATAATCATTGCGAGGCCAATCCTAAGAAGCACAAATGACACAGTTATAATTCAAAATAAAAGAAAACAAATGATGTTTACAAATGTTAGCTTCCATCCTTCCTCCCCGCTTAAAACCATTTTTTGAAAACTGCATCGTAAAGTGTTTCCCACAAGTAAATAAATGCGCGTATTAACCGTAAAAATGGTCGAGTTCTGGCAACGCAGCATTGTGGCTGTTTATTGTTCCTTGTGCTTCCCTTTCAGCATCTTTGTTCTTTCGAGGAACAAGGAGAGTCAGGACTTGCTTAGATAAAAGATAGTGTAGTCCATTGTCCCTAAACTTTATGCATAAGGTGTGCATGAACCTGCGAACATATGTGTGTGTGCGCACAAGGTGGGGCGCAAGAACACACACACACACACAGTGGGAGACAGGAACAGTGGAGGAAAGCTTGGGAGAGCGAGAGAAAGAGAGCATTGCTTTCCTCCAGGTAAAGACAGTTATTACCTCCAAAGGTGTGATCGAAGTCCCTTGGTACAGTTCGACTTTGACTCACACACCGCATTTCGCGACACTGTACTTAATAATTGGTTCGACTGTACCCGCCCGTCTTCGCTGTCAAAGGCTAAATGTTGCCTCGACAAACAAAGACGGTTCTTTGTTGCTGACGGCGTTTTGCTTGACAAGGAAACCTCACTCATCGAAGATGACAACACGGTTAGTTTGTGTACTGTAAGAAAAGCTACTCTGCTACAACGGAGTAATGGTTTCGATCGTAAAAGAGATCATATCAGGTTTTGTTAAACATCAGCATCCTTCGAGAAGTCTGCTCCTTGGCACGCAAAAAGGTTGTGCTTTGTGAAAATAATGATTTTATAAAACTCAAAGTTTTACTGTCCTGGGTTTTAACCCTGCTTTTGATCTGATTCTATAATCTGTTCCTTACTACATACATTCTGCAGTTAACCATTTAAACAGGTGACCTCATTAAGTATTTAAGTAAAAGTTTTTAGCAATATATTTTGTCGATTACTGTGGCTTCCAGAAATCGATTGATTTTAAACTGTTTCTATAGCTTCTCATAATAATGCCGACCTTCATGTCTAAGGAATACTTTAAAGCATTAAAACACTAGGAAGGAATCTTTTGTTGTTAAAGAGAACTGAGGGGTCGAGTTAACTGACACAAGGTAATTTGGTGTACATATACTGATCCGGTTCATTACTTATCAATATGATACGACATTGTTTGAAGTAGAAAATATATTTTTCTAGAATTTCGGGAAGATTGTTCACCTCCGAAATACAAAAGCTGCTCTTTTGAAAAAGTTATTACGGTGTTTGGAATCATTGGCAAACATTGTGTAATGATTACTGCATGTACTCTGGAAGTATCTTACATCAAGAAGTTTTGGGGGTAGTTAAGATGCTGGCAGTACGACTTTAGTACAGGGGGCTGGGTTCAGATCTCGTGTCGGGACACTGTATGTGACACCTGTCCGCAGAGCCGGCCGTCGGGTGGTATTCTCCGGGTACTCCGGTTTCCTTTTCCATCCCTCTCCCCTCATAAGGAGTAATCACCTCTAGGTGGAAGCACTTTCCCGCCAAAGCAACCAACCAGCTTAGAACACTTTTTTTCTGCGATAACGAAAATAAATAAACTTTTAAAAAGCGAAACGTGTTGTGTAATGTTGTTACGGGTCTGTTGACCATACTATATTTACAACACACTGCCTGTAACAATAGTCGCCATGCTCAATGTAGAGTACAAATACATCAACCTCTTTGTACACCAATACGTTTATTGAGACGCAGAATGATACAATCAACAGGAAGGTAGAAGGCTGAAGGGAGCCTGCAGTGGTGTTATCAACAAACTACGGCAGACAAACTCGTTTATCTCTGGAGAGGTCAAAAGGTTTAAACATCAAAGGCGAGATCTCCAAGAGCAAATTCTTGTTTGACTAGGAGAGAAGTCGGCACAAGGACTTCTTTACACCAATACGTGCGATATTTGTGTTTGTATCCGAACAAGCAGTTGCTATTATTCTGTAATTAAGTTTTACGTAAAAGGTAGATTAGCCGCAAGGGAATAAAATATTTTTGTCAATTATAATTTTGGGCTTTTCATCACATAATTTTGTAGGTTTTGAGAAAACTCAGCACATGTGATGTGTAAGCCCTTCATTTACATCCTTACGAAGAAGGGGAGAATGATTCTCTCGAAAATAACTGTACTATGGCGAATTTAGCACTAAATTTGAATTCCTTGAAAAGTGTATTTTCCCGTTGAAGAATATTTCGTCTGAACTGCAGACAAGGAGGCAGGTGCAAAGTGTTACGAGTTTACCGGTGTTATCGACCTGAGTTTTAACGTAACGTGCATTCAAGGCCACGCCTCTAGTATCATCAAGGATGTGCAAAGTGCGCCAGCATCCCATTTGAAAAAAAAGAAAATCGAATGTCTATTGAGTTATCCTGTCTAGTGTACGGGGGGTTCAGTCTCTCTCTGTGTGTGTGTGTGTGTGTGTGTGTGTGTGTGTGTGTGTGTGTGTGTGTGTGTGCTTAAGAAGCTGTCCAATCAAAAATCATCTATCATTACCTCTACACGGATCCACTGTACACAGCAACCTGCGATGCATTAAGCACAGCACGTGGGACGGTGGGAGAGTTTCATTTCTGGCGCCTGACTGTACCTGGCAGGTGTCACTGTGTTCACGCGCGTGCCTCGAGGCGGCTAGTCCAGCAAGCCATTAATTAAAGAGCACTACACTCACACCAAGGGCCTCTTAGTTCCAAGCGACGTTTAAAGTTCAGCTCGATAAACGTTCTCTGAAGAGCAACCATTACCTTCTGCATAGTCAGTTGTCACGTGACCAAGATACAGCCAATCGCTAGAAGTCAGCGAAGCTGCAGTTTAGAGGACTGCTGTTTACATCTGCAATGATCATAAGAAGTAATTTGATGTCACAAAATTATGTCCCCTTGTATGTTTATTGGTAAGTAATTATGTCCCCTTAGTTGCCTATTGGTAAATATCATCTTGAATCGTAATGTAAGCAATAGCATTGAAGTTTATGCTGTGAACATAAATATGTAGACAATGGAATTAATTACAGTATCTCTCCAGCCCTCAACACACTCAAATATTGTAATAAATACATATACCCACACCTATCAAACATGCATGTACAGCGTGAGTGAGAGAGAGAGAGAGAGTTTTGTGCTTTACTCTAGGTTTGTTCAAACGTTTAAGAATGAAATACAAATAAATCAATATTTTCATAAATAACATTTTAAAAATAGTGTTTAGTGTAATCCCTTTACACACAAAGTATATGTGTAGGTATGGGCGTGCAAGGATGCATGAGTTCTTTGTGTGTCCCATGAATTGTTGTAGCAAACGTCGGCACTTTATAAATATTTTTATTATTATTATTATTATTATTATTATTATTATTATTCCTGCAACCTTGGGGTAGAAGGTGTTAGGAGGAGAGCTTACGATCTGCCGCCTAATCTTCTCGTTGAGGATGGAGTGGTTACGTGTATATCGAGTGCGCAGGGCGTGAAGAAGTCGAAGAACAAGAATAAGAACAAGATCAACAACACAAAGCAGGGCATTAACATGAACATGAACATGAACATGATCAGGAGCAGGAAACATTCTGTGACAGCAGCAGCCAACAGCATGCTGGAACGAAAATTGCACCGCATGACCTTTTAGGAACGACTGGCATGTCGTTGTTTATACTTCTACACGCACCCCTCGCACTTTGATTGGCATGTCTTTGTTTATAGCTCTACACGCACCTCTCGCACTTTGTCGACGACAGCAACCTTCCCAATATTGCTTCCGTCTCCAAAAACATAATAAAAGAAATAATAACGTAAGCAAAACAAACAAACAAACAAACAAACAAACAAACAGGGCAAGTACATATTATCGAAAAAAATCTTCGTGCCAGCAGTGATTATGTCACCATCAAGCCACTCAGTTATCGGAGGTGTTCCCTGCTCCCTTCCATTCCCACCCCCCATCCCCCGATCCTCCTACCCCACCATTAGGCGGTCGATCTGCGGTAGTGGCGGTGTGACGTTACACAGTGATTATGTGCTGCTACAAATGTAGTTAAATATTTGTTGGGACACTGTTATTTGTTGTTACACAGTCATCTCTCGCAGCACGACTACTTGATGATGAGACAGTAGCCTGCTGTTAACAGTTATCAGGTGTTGTCGGAGATACAGCTGCGAGTCCAAATGAGGCGAACTTTGCTGTTACGTTGGGTAAACCGCAGTTCAGATAATACATTTGTCATAATACACAATATTGTACTTTAAGGCTGTCTGTACTATTCTCTCTCTCTCTCACACACACACACACACACACACACACACACACACACACACAATATTGTACTTTAAGGCTGTCTGTACTATTCTCTCTCTCTCACGCACGCACACACACACACACACACACACACACACACACACACATTAAAGAGAGTGGTGGAGAGATTTTGTTTGCAGGTGGTTTGCGTTTTCAAAAGTATAAAAACAACATTTCTCTGCAATAAGTGAAGTGTTTGCCAAAGTATATATTTTGCTTATTATAAATCTTTATTAAACACTATCTCTTGCTCCGTAGTTACTGCTCTCTCTTGAGTGTAGAAGTCTCAAAAGAAATTGTCCCTCACAACTGTTGTTACTGTAGGACTGTAGAAGGTTGGCAGGTGTTTAAATCTGGTTCACAATTACATTAGACCCTGTTTTTCCTTCTTCTCACGACTATGAAAGTCAGGATGATTTTAACTTCCCCTAGGCATCTTCTGTGATTATGAGGAGATCTCGGGATTTGATACTGCAAGGTTTTAAAGTTTATTTTCGTCGTAAAAAGGCTGTAATTGCCCAGAGATTGTGAGATTAGGTCGGAACAAGATTAATATTCCCAAAACACTGTAGTATCGAAGCGTTCGTGGGAAGGTAGGAAAAGAGGAATATATATATATGATAAAGACATGGTAATGCAAACATGACTGACACAGTTCACAGCACATGCTACGTGCTTGAAGCAACAATGACGCTGGTTGCCGAGACAGACAGACAGACAGACAGACAGACAGACAGACAGACAGAAGGAAAAATTTATGGACAGCAACAGAGTGACGAGGAAAGCTCACACTTGTTTAGACAACGCTTTTCTTTTTTTTCTTCTTCGCACGTTCTCGTTCTCTTTCTCGTCCTCCTCGCCGACTACCGACGATGCCAGGAGAAGGTGTTTTAAGTGCAGTGACCTATTTGGTGAGCGCAGGTGTTGTGTGACGCTGTGGGTGCAGGTCTACAGGTGTGCGGGCTTACCCGCCGAGTTTACGGTCGACAAGACGCGGCGAGACAGGTGCCGCGGTGCGCGCGTCTTACCTGCCAGCACAACAGGTGCACATGCAAACACAGGCGTCTCGCCGCGCCGTCACGTGCACATTCAACAACTTAAACTTTTTGTTCTTGTTTTTTTATGTAATGTGTGCTGTCGAAAAGTCATCATCGTCGTCGTTATCCTCACTGCCTCCATAACTACCTCCGCAACTCACTGCATACTAGTCTGGAAGAAAAAGCTGTGATTTTGTGAAGACCCAGAGTCGTGGCGGTGCCTACTTCTACTCCATTTGTGTAGCTGGGATCATCAGGCTGTGTGCAGTGTGTGTTGCGAGAAGAACTTCCAGGAGTCCTCGAGAGTCAGTAACTCTCTGTTTTTTTCATGTACTTCGCCAAACTTGTCTTCAGCCCGTGGACTGCAAAGATGACCCAACATGCGATGTCGTCGGTCTCGAGGCCATGTCCTTATTCACTAGTGTATTACAGTTATACAATACATGTTTCATATTGCACAGAGTACAGTTCGCTCACTTCTCAGTTCTTCATCCATGCACCTAGTGTTTCTTTTTGTCATTTTTTTTCATCCGTTTGAACTCGCTTCTATTTGTATGGTTGGCTGTTGGTTCGCTGAGAGTCTTTGGTGTGTAGCGCTTTAGAGTTCGCATCCACACAGGGAAACGCGTTTTACAAATATAATTATTATTTGCACACACACACACACACACACACACACACACACACACACACACACACAGAGATGGAAGACTGAACAGAAAAGACTGTGCGGAACCTGATGAACTATACCTACCTACGGTTCCTAACTGCAGCAAACTAAATGGAACGTCACTGAGTTGTTTGTCTATTGCCTTGATAGCCATTTCCACCAGCAAATAATAGGAAATATAACCTCGGAGACTAGACGCTGTCGTCTAAACGAGCGCATGAGATGAAAGAACCGGCAGGTGAACCACAGTCAACTGTACCGTGGCACCCAATAAGCCCATCCTCTGACGACACAGTAACCACAGAAACTAAATCTTAGCCTGCACTTCATGTAAGGACAAAAACGAAATAAGGTTAATTTCCCCAAAAGTATTTGTATTACCTTTAAGTAAACTAGAAAAATGGCATTAGACCAGGCGCATGCTTTTAGAGCGCTCTTAGAAATTGAGTCGAAACGACCTGTGGATGGGTTGCTTGTTGAAGCCACTAAATGCAGAACTGAAACCTTGGTTAGTGAACTGGTTATGTTTCATGTTTGCTAATCATTTTCACCCATCAAAAGTCTGTTAAGTCGAGGGATTATGTTGATCACTGTGCTATATTATGGATAGGGTTGTCTTGAATTCTGACTCTATTCATGTAAAGTCTATACATGTATTATGGTTAGTGTTGTCTTGAATCCTGACTCTATTGTTATATAGTATATATTATGGATAAGACTGACTCTAATCTGATGTCTATATTATGGATGTTATTGTCATGATCTCTGTTGTATACGGATGGCAATGTTTTGATAACTGTGCTGTACCCTGACTTGACTTCTCAGAAAGGTTGACCCTTTTTTCTTTTTCCTTCCCTTACTAATTGCTGACCTGAAGTCATTCATCACGTTTCGCATGCAATCTGACAGAAGAACAAGCAGGTGACACAATCAGAGGGTCGTGTCAGCGGTGGCAAGCTTTTCGGGGTGATGGCAAGAGTGCGGGGTCTGGCACCGACTAGGCGCTGCAGTCAGCAACAAGGGGGTCAAGGATGTTGACATAATGTTGGGTTGGCCATGAAGCGTCCGCCCCGCCAGTGGCTCTCAACTCGGGCCATTTGCTGTGTTGTGTACTTGCCCTACTTCGGATACCATGGGATATCCCATCCCTTCGCGCCCCCAATGTCCGCCCTAGCTCTATGTGTGTGTGTGTGTGTGGGCGCGCCCTATGCACGTCTGTGTTTCTCCCAGTTTCTATAAGTTTTTTTTTTCATTTGCTTGATTGCAACCCCTTGTTGACAGTGTGTCGTCTGAATTGTGAAATTTGTTTGCCTTTTATTTATTTATTATTTTTTTAGAATTTGTAATCCAATAAGTCCTATAGTGGGTATCTGGTGGACAGATAATGTCTTAGAAGGGGCGCCTTGTATATAAACAGGTCACAGCAAGTGAATAAATGGTCTGCAAAGAAACTGGTTTCAGACAAATCTTCACCTCCACAGTATGAAGTTCTCAATTTCCAAAAAGTAGCATTGACTGAGAGATGCAGATCTCCACTGGAGGAGTGCATGTGTCGGCATAGACATCTGTCTACACACGAAAACAATCTGACACGGACGCACGAACGCTTGCGCACACAAACACATATGCACATACGAAAACACACACAGTATCTCTCACAAGTCTGACGCGCAAACACACACACACACACACACACACACACACACACAATCTCTTGTGTCTGATACGCATGCACACACATACACTATTTTCCCTTCTCTCTTTATTTCTCTCTCTCTCACCTCTAGCAAGTCTCTTTCTCACACTGACCCGCACGCACGCACACACACACACACACACACACACACACACACACAAACCTTTCGCAAGACACACACACACACACACACATGCATGCACGCACGCATGCAGTGCCTATCGGTGCTGTGATATCTTCGTATCTGATTCCTTATACTCATCCACTCGCTCCCTTTGCTCTATTTATTTAGTTGACCTCACCCCTGGGCAATGACCTGGGCTTGCGACCTGCTTGGGAAAGTGAGATCAGACGTATATGGGTGATGAGACACGTGTGTCAAGACTTCTCTAGTCTAGTGCTCGCCAGTCTTTGATGTTGTACAGAGCTGGCGGGTGTGGCGGGGGGGGGAGTGGGAGGGGGGATCAGGCAGGAGCGCTTCACAACTGTTTACCTCAGTCCCGTCGTTGAAGGCATTCCTAACGATGAGGATGAGTGTAAGTCAGGGTGGAGTTAAGAATTGCTGATTTATACAGCACCATCTCAAAGGCAGAAAGGTAGTCTTAAAGCCGGTGAAAACCAACCAGCGTGTTTACCGTGCTTAGTGGCATTTAATGGTTACTACCCACCCGGGGTGGCCAGGACGGGTGAGGATCGCATTTACCACGTTCTTTCCTGTGTGTACTTCTCTCATGTCTCAGATAAGCCGATTTTCGGGCACATACATGCGCACAGTCACACGCACGTACATTCACACAGTCACACGTGAATACATTCACACAGTCACGTGCACAAACGTACAAATAACCGGGAATTATGCACCGAATGATTTTTTTTTTTCCGTTTCAAAGGAGGGAACTCTCCATCCTGTTCGTTGTGTCAAGAATTACCGAGAAGCCGATTCTGCTCACGTGCTGAGGTCTCATTCCAGTTCTCAGAGGTATTTTACTGGCACCGCCCAAAACCGAGTTTACAACAGGTATTGTACTGACAGCACCCTCACCCCTACCCGCAACAAACATCTCACTGGCATGACCCTCGCAGAATTCTGTGGTCGGGTCTCAATCTGCGCTGTTTGCTTATTTGCAAAGATGTGCGTGTAATGAACTTTGCTCCTAATGTGACAGCTTCAACTCTTGGGATGGAGTTTTTTTCGTTACTTGTTTCATGTCCGTTACCTTGAACATAATTTTTTTTAACCAAAGACAACATGACGAGGTGTTCACTATAGCGATATTTGTGCCTTTTTTATATTCTTCTGATTATGTTATACCTACATTTTTTTCACATTTGGCAACAAACTCCTTTATGCTTGAGCTCCAGCTAGGTTGTTATGCTGTTATAAAAATTATATCTCCCACGTAGTTTTTTTATGTAGTTCGCATATGGTCTTCGTTATATAGCTGTGATGTAGCCTCGGTGCTGAGGGTTTAAGAATCGATCAAAAAATCAAATCACGCGAAAACTTGTTCGATCTCTCTCTCTCACACACACACACACACACACACACACACACACACACACACACACACAGAGCAAGCAAACGTTTTCGCACGCATGCACAAAGGTCACAAGAAAGAGTGCAGAGTGCTGACGTAAGCTCCGACTACTGTCAGACAGATCAATGGCAGACACAGTTCACCCAGTACGAGGGGTTCCGGTGAACCAGTGCTCGGACCTTCCCACTGGCGGTCAAGGAACAGACGAGACTGAGACTGAGTCAGACTGCCGAGTGCCGAGGGCTACTGCAGGTCTTACACCGCATGACTCCACACAATCAATCGTCCGACTTTTTTCCTGCTCTTTGTAGCCTCCCAGGGTATGCTTGGCATCGTCATGCAGGCTCGTTATTTTGTTGGCAGACTAGTGCTGCTTGAGTTTGCAGACCTTCATGCTGAGAAAAGTTAACTTCGAGCGCTTTATCTGCCAATTCGTGCTCCGTTGGCTGCTAATGGTGCACAAAATAAATAAATAAACCAGTATAGCTTGGTCTTTGAAATCTCCTGAAGATAGGACACTGGAAAAAAAATTCCACCAGTGGGACGTCAGCTTATTACTAATCTGACTCTAAGCTGACGTCAACACCAGTGCAGAAAGAAGACAAATAGAAGCGAAGGGTCTGGAATGAGATTGGTTCTCAGGGTGGATGGCGTGAATGTCGACGCCCACCGCATGCTGGTTGGTGACAAATCAACTTAACACTTGCTATTGTCGCCGGCAGTTACAAACTGCAGTCACACTAGTGGGTTGTCGAAGTAAAGCACAAAACGTAGGTAAACAGGTCTACAGTTAAGCCTAAAACAAACAGACACAGATGAAGGGGCTGATGAATTTTCTACCTAACAGCGGCAGAACAGGTTAGCTAGCCCAAGAGATTAACATTGCTGAGATACTTTGTGATTACTCAACCAGAAAAAATTGCCAAAATATCGCCTGCACTCACGAGCGCGCGCACAACACACACACACACACACACACACACTCTAACCATGCCAGGAAGTCCAAAACCAAACTTTAGGAGCCAGACCCATAATAAGCATCGCGAATACTTTCAAGTCAAGAATGTAAGTGTCTATGTCCGACTGTCGACTGATGAAGAGAGAAAGACGATTTCCCCCCCCCCCCCATCTTTCGTCCCTAATGTACTGCTGTTAGCATTTTGTGTGTATTTAAGCGCGTGTTCTGTCGGCTTCTGTGTGTTCTGCTGGTGTAAAAAGTTTACACCTTGCAAATCTGCGATCGCTGCCAACCCCTAAATCATCCTTGTGCACCGGTGTCATTTTGGTGTGGTTCCAGAATATCTAAGTGGTTTAGGGGGTTATTCTTGGCTTGATTACTGTAAAAACGCCTAGTCTCAACATTAACTGTCCGGAAGTGCTGTGACGTCACTCATCTACTACGATTAGCCGAGGATGCAGTTAGCGAGCAGAGGTCGCAGACATGTTGTGCTGTTTTCGGAAGGCATCACTTAGAATATGCCTGAAGCAAAGTGCGGTTCACAGACGAAAATAAAATCGTTTTCTTTGTAGTTTATTATCTTCTGTTGGAACTGCAAATTTAAAGTAACAAGCTCTTCAGTACCAGTTTTCTGCAACCATATAGACAGTAAGATATGTCTGAGTGTTCATTATCTGGCCATATAGACAGTTGTAAGATATGTCTGAGTGTTGATGTTGTGACCGTATAGACAGTTGTAAGATATGTCTGAGTGTTCATTATCTAATTATCTTACCATATAGACAGTTGTAAGATATGTCTGAGTGTTCATTATCTAATTATCTTACCATATAGACAGTTGTAAGATATGTCTGAGTGTTCATTATCTGACCACATAGTTGTAAGATATGTCTGAGTGTTAATGATCTGACCATAAAGTGGTGCATCGAATATTTTTAATTACTTTATTGTATATAAAGTGATTATTAAGTCAGTTTTCTATTCTTTAATTTCGTATTATTATTAAGTTTCATGTTTTCACAATAATCTTTTAATTTTGATCTCAACGTGTTAAAACTCAACAACAGTTATTGACTTTTGCTTCGTTAAGTCCAGTTTAAAAAAAAAAAAAAACACCGTCGGAATGCCCCTGTTCAAGAGAACTTTTAAGATCAGACAGTTCTCAAATAATGTTTTAATTAATTAGCACGTCTAGATCAGTTTATATAATAGGTTTAAAGAGATGATAATGAAAATGTTAACCCTAACTTTATATCATACAACGAGCACTATTAGGTTTAAATTAGTTAAATTACTCATTCTATGAGCAATGTTGTGATTCTGTCTTCGTTTGTTCATTGCGGTCGTCTGCTGCCAAACACTTACGTAGTCCACTCTCTTGATTCGAAAAAGCACTCGACCTCGTGTTACATTTGCCGGTTCTGTCATTCAGACCGGGAGAAGGTTTGTGTCTTGACGTGGTTCTTGACACAACCTCTGACCTCAGCGCCTTCCAATCATCAATGTTGTAATTGGTTCCTCGCGCCACTCTCTGGCACTAAGCCCCTTTTAGACCCTACCGCCACGATGGCGGAGGTCCACGTCACTTCCCTTTTAAGAAGGTCACATCTCGCTTTTACTTCCAGTGCACGCCAGGAAGGTGGCCGGTTGGCAAGAGATGCGTGAGGGGGACGCTGGGGTCGGTACAACGACCACGACCCATTTCAGTCAACCGCAGCAGAGGGGGGGAGGTAAGTTTAAAGAAATTACGCAACGGTATGGCACGTGAGTTTAATGTCTTTTATGACAGTCGTTATTTAATGGGTTCCTTATCGTGAATCCGTCCTTTTTTTTTTTACACCGATTCAAGTCCCCAGGTATGAGAAGACAGTATGTAGGAAACACGACACTGCTGATGCTCGTTTAGTTGGTTTGTATGTGTGTGTGTGTGTGTGTGAGAGAGAGAGAGACAAAGTCGTTGGCTTACGTGCATGTGTTTGTATGTGTGTTCGTCGCGTGGCTTACATATAATGAATACTTGTGTGCCTACGGAATTTGAGGAACACACCCATACACAAGGTGTGTATATTTTTACATACGATAAAAACTCAAAACTTTCTTGTGGTGTACCGTTCCCAGAGTTCCTTAGGCCCAATGTCCATCCATTTGTTAACAAAGGTGTGTGTGTGTGTGTCATCATCTCCCTACACGCGTCAACTGCACACGCAGTGTCCTTGTTCTAATAATGTATCACAAATACTGTAGTAGTAGTAATAATAATAATAATAATGTAAAGCACTACATGGTGCATTTTCCCCTTGTCACCAGACAGTTTCATAAACCGCCTCAGAGCTGTAAGTTCCAGAAGTAGCGGAGGTCCCATGACCTTTTTCAGGTCGTTATGGAGTGAGGTGTTAGAGACCTGGGTCGACTGGGGGAAGTGAGCTTCGCTTCACGGGTATCGAACCGATCCTCTTCTCGGTTAACACGCCAGCGCTCTAACCACTCGGCTATCCGCTCCCCCTTGAGTCGTAATAATGGCTTGTCAAGCCCACGATCCCGCTAGTCGGTTCATCGTTCCTGTAGTTTCATCTGTCCTTCTTCTTGGCCAGTTCGGACTGCTGTTCATCAAAGGGCTGGTGGGCCCGTGTTTTATCGGCCTCGAGATCCGGGGGACATTCACTCGGTCGTTTATCGTCAGAAAGGTGTCTCACAATCGGACGCCGCGATACGCCACAGTGTTGGTCGCCATGGGCCTCCTCGTCCACCTGGGTCTCTGGAGCATCTCAGGGCTGTCAACTATCGGCTCTGCAATCAGTGGACTAGGATAGTTGCCAATAAACTCAGTCGTAAAACGATTGTAAATCGTTCACGTCCAAGCCTCAGCCCCTGGAACAAGTTGAGCTTTACACAAACTCGCCGCTTTCTTAAATTAATGCTTCTTGGGCAGGTGAATCTGTAAGCAACAAGAGTTTTTGTTGGTTCAACAGAGCAGTGTCAGACTCTCAACACAGTAATAATATGATTGGTGAGTCGTCAGACTTTCATTAGAGGAATATGCATGATCAGCAATATAAATTTGACAGTAATGATGTGCCTGGTGAGACTCTCAACAGAGTACTGTTATGTATGATCTGAAACTCAATAGAATACTGTTGTACATGATCAGAATCTCTACAAAGCTCTGTGATATATGGTCAGAATTTCGATAGCGTATTGATTGTGATTCATCATCAGACTTTCAATCAAGCAGCACAGTCAGTTATCAATAGACTGTTGGTGTGTATAATTAGAATGTCAAAAGAATAATGATTTATGTGGTTAGTCGTCGGACTTTCAATGATCGTGTTTAATCGCCAAGAACTGTGAAAAAGCGAAGGATTTTATGTCCAAGACAATTCCTATCTTCTGACAATACTGTTGATGAAGCGAACCATCAACCATACCATTTGTCCTTCAATAACGATTAGCAAAGCGCATGGTCAAGAATGCTGATTGGTTTCGATGATACTTGTCTAGAGAGTGATCCTTTTGTCTGGGCTTACGTGTCATTAACCAAAGCAATTGTAAGTGGTTTTAGTAACTAATTGTGCAATTCAACATATGCACAATTCACTCATGAAGTGACTGTACAGGAAGATGCTTGGCTTGCGGGCGGGGGCAAACCATGCTGACAGTGAACGACGTTCACATTCTTGTCCCCTCATGTTTTTTTTTCTTTTTTTGCCCCCTTGTTCCCCGGTTCCTATGCCACTGCTGTAGAACTGTATAGAAGACGAAGTCTGGGAAATGGAGAAACATTGAGCATCCCTTCCCTGAACTGGCAATCATCGATGTTCAGTATTTAAGCCTCGCTAACTATCTATTCATGGACTGCCTGCAAGGAGTGTAAGACAGTCAAGGTTGGGGTCGAAGTTTATTGAACTCGTTGCTGTTATTTCTATCTGCATTGCGTTTCCGGTACGCAGGTGATCGACGGGTTAATAAGTGTGTTTACCTGTGCTCCAGTTACAGACCATACCTATTGCTGTTTGATCAGTCTATCTAGAGGTCAGCTTGCAACACCTCCACTGTTTGTTTCTGGGATACGCCGTGGGATGTGTGTGTGGGGGGTGTGGGGGGTAAGGGGCTTTCAAGCGCGCCGTTTGACAACTGCGGAGGATTGGGACTAAGATGGAACTGAACTGTAGCAAAGCCGCAGGAACGAGAATACACAATGATGTATGGACAAAGAAAAATGGTGGGTAGGAGACGCACACAGCAGCGACAACAACAACAACCGATGGCCCCACTTGTGGTCTTGTTTTCAAACACCGGGATGTCAACAGCAGTTAATTAAAAACGTTTGAATGACAAATAACACAGAAATTTACAACAGTTCCGGGAAGCAAACAAGTGAGTGGTTAGAGCGCTGGCGTCCAAACTGATGCGCGCTGGTTCGATACCCGTGTAGGGCAGCAAACTTCTCCCACACGGCCCAGCTGGCGGGAATAGGTACCTGACTCCATAGAGGGTTGGGGAAGGTATGGCAGCGAGAAACAGGAGATGGGCACCACCCTTGCCTTATGTCGGCCCTGAGAAAAAGGGAGGTCTCTAACACCTCACTCCCTAACGACTTTTACTTTACCTTTGCCTTTACAACAATTTAGGCTTAACTCACGATTAACACAAAAGTTTCCTCACAATCTACCTCCCTTCTCTCAGTTCCCTTTCTTTTATTCTTCTTCTCCACAGAAAAGGAAGATGTTTATTCAGTTGTTCATTCTCCATCTTTATGGACCTCCCCCCCCCCCTACTCGGTTTTCACCGAGTTCCCTTTCAGCTCGCAGATCCACCATCTTGCCTCACCTCTCGAGGTGACGTCACGGCTTGAGAACTTGCTGGCTCAGCTGGAGAACCTTGTCACCTTGTTGCTGGCTTTTCGTCTGGTTCGCTGATCTGATGTCTGCGGTTCGCTGATCTGATAACTGCGAGTCCAAGGGGTTAAGTCGATTGGCAACAAACGACACTTCCTCCCTGAGTGAGTTCCGCTGTTTGACAATGTCAGTTTGTGTGACAATTGACGACACAAGCGCCAGACAAGTGTGTTTACGTGCAATGACGACCCTGCGCACGTGCTTACTGCTTGAAACTGTTTGTTGTTGCCCAACCTCTCAGGCGGAAGAAATTAATGTTGAATGGGTCGCTCGGTCTGTAAATTTGCATTATTTTATTAACTTTGTATTGATCAGCGTGTGTAGAGGTGAGCTGAGTAGTGTTCAGATTAAACTGGGGGAAACCCTGTCTTACCACAGTCCTTGACTACAGCCCAGTAGCAATGCGTGGTTGTTCATTGCCTTGTGTATACGTCACATGCGAGTTTGTTTACAGTCTTGTGTATAGGTCACATGCGAGCTTGTCTATAACCTTGTGTATACGTCACATGCGAGTTTGTTTACAGTCTTGTGTATAGGTCACATGCGAGCTTGTCTATAACCTTGTGTATACGTCACATGCGAGTTTGTTGATAGCCTTGTGTATACGTCACATGCTAGTTTGTTTATAGCCTTGTGTATGCGTCACATGCGAGTTTGTTTATAGCCTTGTGTATACGTCACATGCGAGTTTGTTTATTGCCTTGTTTATAAGTCACATGCGAGCTTGTCTATAGCCTTGTGTATACGTCACATGCGAGTTTGTTTATTGCCTTGTGTATACGTCTTGCCATGAGATAGCCTTAGTTGCTGACTTGGCATAAAACAACAATTAACTAACATTAACTAACTTGTGTAAAGTCACATGCGAGGTTGTTTATAGCCTTATGTATACGTCACATGCGAGCTTGTTTATTGTCTTGTGCATACGTCACATGTATTGGCTGAATACAGCAGGTGGACCGCAGCAGGAAGATGGAACCCATGTACTAATCATACTGGCAATGTTATTTTTGATTCTTAGGCGCCCATCCTGTGGTCAACCAAGTGCTGTGTCGGGCTCCTAGTCTGAAAGTGACCCCCCGACCCAAGCTATGAATGGCGGGGGGGGGGGACTATGACCG
Source organism: Marisa cornuarietis (assembly GCA_004794655.1). Classification (NCBI taxonomy): domain Eukaryota; kingdom Metazoa; phylum Mollusca; class Gastropoda; order Architaenioglossa; family Ampullariidae; genus Marisa; species Marisa cornuarietis. Next base: position 1,031,127 of record SMMW01000019.1, on the reverse strand, counting down.
GAGCCTTAATTCGCTGCAGCTGACAGCGCGACCGCTTAAAATAAATTATGATTATGTTTACCAGTGTTTTCATTCGACTTCTAAAATCTTTGCCAAATTTTATTCAAACGTTCTTCCATATTGTGCCTTTAGAAAAGATGTTTCGTTAAAGCAGAAGGAGGCATGAACTCAAGCTTTTTATTATCGATATGAATGAGGACCAGCGGCGCAAAATTGTGAAATAAAACAGAGGAGACAGTACGGCTTCATCGAGCGTGCTAAATCAGGGAGCAGAACGTCAATGACAAGACGACTGACGATACACAAGACGTAAGAACCTGGAGAACATTCCTGACACCGTGAGGGATCATTACACAAGCGACAGTAGATGAGACCTTTATTGGCGACCTTGTTATCGGGAGATGTCGTCTGTATGATCTAATCGGCAGGGACGCAGGAAAAAAAAAGTGGAACTGATAAAGCGATTCTGGCATGAGAGGAGGCTGCACGTGGCGCTACACCGCGACGAGTTGCCTGCTAACTCGAAGGTCAGACGTAGTAAAAATAGTTTCTGGTCTTTTATATCTTTGGCAACGGCTGTTGTTGTGGTCTCCTTACAGGACATGATGTACAGTGTTATTTGCGTACCGCAGTGAGCAGGGTTCACTCTAGCGGATTTACTTCGGTTAACGGGATTCATGGTAAGTCAGGTCTGGAGCATTCACAAGCTGCAGGTTTATAGATATTGGATATGTATAATATATAATGTGCATGCACACCTCTTTCGCGTTTCCCTCCTCTCTCTCTCTCTCTTACATCCTCTCCCTACCCTTACACACAAATATTTTCGACCGATACATGCGTATCTCTGTCTCCCTCAGATACACCACGTGCACCTGCAGAGGGTGGGGGTTAGTCAGTGCATGTTATTGTGTAACATATGGTGACGAGATTCACAGAGAAATGGCTATCTTCAAAATTTAGTATGACAAAATTTGAATGACATGGCTAACAAAGAAAACAGTTCACACTTAGGGCGATGGAATCCATACAGGGATGTATGGCAGTTTGAAACTTTATGACTGGAATGCGAGGTACATCAAATGTGCTGATTGACTACAATACAAGGAGGAATAGATAGACAGAAGGAAAAAGAGAAAAAGTTACACAGGGAATGGACGGTAGCTCTGGAGTTCAGGTTATTTAATATTTTACACTGAGTGGCAGTCGCGCATATTTTAGTTCCCTGTTCAATAAATTGTTTGATTCCTCTCTTCTTCTTTTTACGACTGTCGTACCTTGTTGAGTGAATGAATTTGGAAAATTGGAATACGGCTCGCCTTCTCTCTTCATCTGCTTCCGCGCCTCACAAAAGATCCCGTTATAATTGTAAATTTCTTTAAGAAAATGTTTATTGATTACTTCGTGTGGTTTCTTTTGAACTATTATTCGATTTCAATGCACCAGGCAGCTACCTTATGCTAAATCTTAGCATCACAAGCATCTTGGCTTTCAATGGACAGTTTGGAAAGAAAGATGTTGAGGTGCATGTTGTCAATAAAGGAAAAAAAACAATATTTTTCTACATCTGTTGAAGTATGCCACGTCGATTGGCCACCAGAGCTACAAAGGAAGAGGGATGATTTGTTTATTTAATCTCAATGAGATTTTCTGGGTGTGGGATACGAAGATAATATCCTAGGTGGTGAAAGCATATAAGGATTGCTGTGCTAACAGCTGATCAATTCATATGGTAAGGGTGACAAATCTTCAGAGGTTGTGCAAGGGGGTGAGCCAAAAGAAGTGATCATTACGAAGAGCCGGAGAAAGAGGAGAGAAGGCTTCAGGTAAGGTCAGAGGTAGGGGAAGTCAGGATATTCCCCCGCTGCTCGAGGGATGACAATGACGGGGTTGGCGCTGACTCCGCAAGTTCTACGGTGTCAATGGCGGACGAACGGTTTCTTGAAGTTTACATGACTAAAGGCTGTATGGAAGATACGCTTGGAGTCCACAGGACTAGAGGCTGTATGGAAGATACGCTTGGAGTCCACAGGACTAGAGGCTGTATGGAAGACACGCTTGGAGTCCACAGGACTAGAGGCTGTATGGAAGATACGCTTGGAGCGGAAGTGCCAAGCCGGTGGGTAACAATGATGACAGTGAACCGTTCGCGTCCATCTCGGCCTCACGGTATTTCGACACCCACGTTATCGGTGCCACAGCTACATCTACGCCATCTCTAAATGCCCTTCTTAATCGGGAATATGTCGTTAAAGTGTGGTTTGACAAGTTTGGCAAAGTTGTCTTAACTTGTCTGTGAAGATCACATGAAACCCATGGGAGAACGTTCAGGACATTGGGACTGGGTCATCACAGCAAATATTGCCCATACATATACCAAAGCATTATCCACACATTAGCTAATACATTATCCACACATTTGTCAATATATTATCAATATATTTGTTAATACAGCGGAACTTTCTAGCACTTAGAAGGTTTGACGCTCGGCGCTTTGCCCGGCTAAATAGGAAGTTTTCTTGAAGACCACCCTGAATGGTTTTCGAAGTTTTCATATATCGGTAGATACAGGCGATAGAAACCTAACCTGTAAATTTTAGCCTCCAAAACCCATCCGTTAATTAATTATCCGCTACGATTCGTACTTACGATCAACAAGCGTCGCTAACAGTGTATACGTCACACTAGTGCACCATTCACATTGACAGCCGTCAACACCAAACACAGAGAGAGAATGAGCGACAGCTTGGGTTTTTGGGACGCTGAAAGTCTGCATTTCTCGTATTTCTGAAAAACTGCTACTTTAGCACGAGAAAAGTAGACTTTAACGTCCGAATAATCCCAACTGTCGCTCACTCTCTCTCTGTTAGGTGTTGACGGCTGTCAATGTTGTGAATGGTGCACTAGTGTGACGTATACACTGTTAACGCCGCTCGTTGATCGCAGGTGCGAATCGCGTACTTTCCTAGCGGATAATTAATTAACGGATGGCTTTTGGATCTCTTAAATGGACGAAGGTTTGACCAGGCTTATCAAGGTGTTTACGTGTAACGGTTATCTTAAAACCCTCGCCACACTTGATCAAAGTTTCTTCATTTGTCCATTTAAAAAAGGCTTAAGAGGGATTCTCACGAAATTCACTTTAAAAACATTCACTCACGTTCACAACATTCACCGCAGTCACGTTCCCGGCACTTACTAAATTCACACTACATGTATCTTATATTCACCTTCATGATGTGTACCTAATAGGTTACCAGCTTAGGATAGTCGCGTTAAGGATGTTTACGTTAGGGTTTTCCCATTCCGACACACATTTCCGACATTCGCACTTATGAACGTCACGTTATTCACACACCGACATTTGCACTGTGATATTTACCTCTGACTATTCACATTCACAACATTCACACTTGTGACGTTTACGATTCTATTTGACATGTTGCAATCAGTACGTCAGTGACCTGCAGAACTCCTCCCTGACCTCCACCTCATACGGAACGAGATGATCTACACTCGTCATGACGTCATCTTCTTAAACTTATTTTTAACTCGTTCAGGAAGCTCGTTGGACTGCGGGTAAATCCTCCCCCATATCTCAGCCCCTCCCTATGCATGTGTGTTTTATATATATATATATGTAAATATAAGGCGTTCCTTTGAGTATGTGCGGGAGGCTCGGTACGGAGGAGTGTATCCACCCAAACATATTCAGATTAGTCTCTAATGCCTGCGTGGCCATGTCTGTCTGCATGCACAAAATGCACGCAGTGTATGGAGGTGCCATTCCCCACTATTTATAGGTGTGCGCGAACTAAAAGTGGGTCGCTTACAGCGCTGGCAAGAGGGATGGCGAGATACCGTGGGCAGGTGGTGGTACGTACCTTGTAAATCTCTCACAAACACCTTTTATTTGGTTGCAGAGTTCCACACGCTTCCAGCGTGTTTGCCAAAGTCTACTTGGATGTTTGCCTGAAGGATGTGGCGGCGTACACGTGAAGAGCCATGTTTTCCATCTTTCTGGCTCACCTGTCTCCTTTTGCGGTCACCGATCGAAGTGGTGAACTATTGACCCCTAAGAAAGCTGCCTCCTCAAGGACTTGCATGATTTGATTCACGGTCTGTCGGTTCAGATGGAAATGGGTGAGAGGGAAACAAACGTCTTGCAACTAAAAAATGTTGTCTGCTAATCTGCGAGATGCCAGTGAGCAAGCACACACACACACACACTCTCTCTCTCTAACACACACAAACTCTCTCTCTCACACACACACACACACTCTCTCTCTCTAACACACACAAACTCTCTCTCTCACACACACACACACACACACTTGCACACACATGAAGGTACACGAGCACAAATGTACGCTCGTGCAGTCACACACACGCACGCACACACACACACACATCTTCGATCTCCTCTCCTTCAAGCCACATTCATCAACACATAGAATTTATTGTTAATTTATTTTCTCTCGCTACAATGTGCCCATAATTAAGCAGTTGGAATGCAAATAAAGTATTGAACTATTATGCCAGGTGAAGACAAGTTCTATGAGCTTACTGTATTTTTATTATCAAATTAACTGGTATCGTAAAATAAGCTCTTGAATAGAAAGTGGTTTTTACGACTATCTCTGTTTCATTTACCCTGTTCGAACAATAAAACATATAAAAGTAATAGAAAGAAATTAATTTTCTTAGTTCCTTATTCTTCATCCACAATGTGCGTTGGAAAGAAAATTGCAGCTAAACAGAAAGTTTCTGCGTTAAGAGTTGACACAAACATCTCCAGAAGGATTGTCTAGCTTACCTTAAATTAAATTTTCTTTAACTTAAGACGAAATTTACCGAATTCTTGCTGACAACAATTTTCTGAGAATGTTTCGCAAAATGCTTTTTCACGATCTTTACAAAAGTTTGTTAAACTTGGCATTGAAAGTCAAACTTGGCGAGTACCCCCGTAAAATTGTGAATTTTACTAGTGTTATTAGCATAATTGTGAATTGTGAATTCATTTCTCTGTGACGTAATCACTCTCATCCCTTGTCTGGGTCACCTCGTGTCACTGACGAAGTCTCAGGTGTGTCTCAGGTGTGTCAATCTAAATCTCATGTCGTAAAAAGAACGGATGGCACGCGCTATTTATGGCAAATAAACAACAAGACTGTTTTCAGTAAGTGTAGGCTAGACACATGGCCAGGTAAAAAGGACAAGGTAAGTTGTATTCAGGTAATGTGACCTTGATCCCGTGCAGTACAGTAGAGGTCCCTCCAGACCCCTCCCTATTACATCTTATTGCATCTCCGCACCTGAAACAACCCAGCCACCCCAGCACACACCCCAACCTGTTGTGCCCCTGATGACCCTTAACACTGTTTAAAAAAAAGCTGCACGTGCAGGTAACAACAGGTAGATAACAGGTAGTTTTGTCCTAACTGGAGAGCTATTTGGCAGGAGATCGCGTTCTTACAGAGTAGCAACAGTAAGAGTGCTGTTCCTAAAAGCGGGGAGAGCTCCGATAAGCGTTGTCTGTACGTGGCCGCTCCGTGCGAATCACGTCTCCCCCCACCCCCATCCCCCCGTGATTGTCATGAACCATGCGCGCATGCGCAGATTGAGGGCGCGTGCACAGTAGGCATGGCGACGTCACGCTTGTGCACTCGACGGCCACAAGGAAAAAAAAAAAGGGGGCAGCAGTGCGTGACGAGGATGAAACGGGACTCCGCACGCGCTCTTGCGGGCTACGCTCCATTGACGTCAGCAGCACAGGGTGCGAGAGTGACGGCCCTTGCATGTATTTATTGACGGCTAACGCCAAGTGCGGTCACGGAGGCAGCACTGATGCGCGCCTGTTGCTGCGGTCAACTGAGTTTAGATTTCTCAAGGATGGGGCCCCGCTAATCCGTCCCATCCCAAACCTAATAACGAGCTACTGTTGGAATTCGGCTATGCCTGATGCACAACTTTGGCAACTTCTGTCGGTTTTTTGGTTTCATCCGTGTCATTTTGGTGCTCGACGGCGAAGAGTTTCATGTAGACTCACCTTCAGCAAACAACCAGGAATGACATGATTTCTTTTTTTTTAAATAAACATCTCTTCACCCAATGCCTTCTCTGCACTACGGTATTCTATACCCGAAGTCTCTAGGGCCTGGCGCTAGATTTTGCCACTTTAAGTGCAATGCCTGGTTAATGAGGACGTCATGTAGGAAAGACCGGAAAATGATGTACTGCGAAGTCGCATGGCGCAGGCGCGTCGTGCCGTGTTTATTGGAATCGGTAACAGCGTGACCATGCTATGCGATGTCTTTGCCAGACCTTTTTGATGATAAGGCTGAGGCGTACGCGCGTGGGACAGCCCGGGTGGAAGGGTGGCCTGCAGACCTGCTGATTGGTAATTGCTAGGTAAGAAGCAGCCGTGGAACAAAATTCCTGTCGACATCTGGCGAAAGCGCCTTGGGCTCCTTGTTAGACCAAAGTCGCGGAGAAAGGCTGTTTGCTTGTTTCTGCTCCTCGTTCGGAAAGCTTGCGACTAGCGAATAGGAGAGGGTTAGGGTTATTGCATATTTTTCTAATAAGAAGGCGATAAGCCTCTAGAGGGAGAAAAACCATTGCTGGAGGAAAGTTCAGGGGTGTGAATGGGCCCGGGGGAAAAGTGGAGGTGTGCGGTAGTGCGGGGGTTCGGGGGGTTGAGAAGTCTTCAGCTGAAGGAGGGGAAGAGGCATCCCGGGGAATGTGGGACTGTCGCTCCCCGAGATGCTCAAGTAATGTGCTGATGCAGCTGGCCTTCACGGCAAGAGCCATTTCCTGCAAGTTTAAAGTTACTTATCTTGACTATTTATCCAGCCTGCGGGACGAAGACGAGAAATCTTTCCTATGGCAGAGATCAACTGAAACCTGAGAAAGAACGGGGAAGGGGGGTAATAATTACTATTAGGGAAGGGCTCGAGAGGGAGCAGGAAGGAAAGAGAGAACTAGGGCCAGAGTGTTATTACAAAGTTAATTTAGTTTACAGCACTAGACGACGCAGTTTAAACATTCAATTATTAGGTCGCATAGGAAGCTTAGGATATTTTTAATGTATGGACGACAATAAAGCAGAGGATGCGCGAGACGGAACCAACTAATACTAAAGCAAGTAACTGTAGACGAGAAACAGACCACACAGCTATACTAAAGCAAATAATAAGAGACAGGAAATAGACGACACAGGTATTTTAAAGCAAGTATAAATAGATGGAAAATAGACCACACAGCTAAGTAATCATAATAGGAAAAAGACGACACAGTTATACTAAACACAATAATAACAGGAAACAGTCGACACACCCATACTTGACCAAGCAAGTAATAACAGGAAATAAACCACACAGCTATACTAAAGCAAGTCATAACAGGAAATAAACACCACATATATACTACAGCAATAACAGGAAATAAACACCACATATATACTACAGCAATAACAGGAAATAAACACCACATATATACTACAGCAATAACAGGAAATAAACACCACATATATACTACAGCAATAACAGGAAATAAACACCACATATATACTACAGCAATAACAGGAAATAAACACCACATATATACTACAGCAATAACAGGAAATAAACACCACATATATACTACAGCAATAACAGGAAATAAACCACACAGCTATACTAAAGCAAGTAATAACCGAAAATCAACCCCACCGCTTTAATAAAGCAAGTACTAAAAAGAAACTACACAGCTCTACTGAAACAAGTAATAGAAGACACGAAATAGTTGATACGGTTACACATCATGCGCACGTGTGTTATAAAGACAAGACAGAAAGAAGCATACAATATACAGTTTCTGGGGGCCTCAGCAAAAGTTGGCCCCCAACAAGACACCGCAATGTTCACACAAAAGACATCAACAGCGTTAGTCAGAGAACTGATCGGAGGAGCCCGTCTGATGCCGATGAACGCTAAAGGATACCATGTGGCAGCGCATCATGTTTATGACTGTCTGCTGTTATTACAGCTGTTATTACAACTGCTAGTATTATACAAGCAGCCGCTACAAAGAAGGACAACTCTTGTGTAAGATGGAGTTACGTTCGGGAGTTTACATCACAGACGTGGATTTTCACTTTAGCGTCTTTCATCCTCCACACCTAGCAAAAGAAACCTAACAAAGCTACGAACCATGCGATGTACAAATCCCAAATCGTATTGGAAGCTTCTTAACTCATCTAGTACAAATAAAAATAAGACAGTAGATAATATTCCATCTCTAGACGAAGTTGTGGACCACTTTGAAAAATTAGGAAACATTCCTGAAGATACCCTCCCTGATACATGCCCCTTGAATGTAAATGCTGATGCAATTATTAATGGTGTAGTGAACAAAGAGATATCTGTTGATGAGGTACAAGGAGATATTGATAGGCTAAAAAAAATAACAAGACATATGGAGCTGATGATGTTCTTAATGAATTTCTTAAAGCCTCTTCGCCAAAATTAGAATATTAACCCCCATTGTTCAACCTTGTTTTACAATGTTGCAAAATCCCAGAAGGCCGGTCAATCGGAATGAATTGTCCACTGTATAAGGGTAGAGGTGAAAATAAATCTTCCGTTTTATAAGCTGCAGTTTCAGAAAATCTTCGAACCTTCAAATTCCGTTTCATTTAAAAATCTTCGACCCTAAAAATTACATTTGATCGAAGATTTGATTTTCATTTCACTCAAAACCTGTGATCCTTTATTTCACTGAAAACCTTTGATCCAACAAGCTGTGTTTCAATGAAAGTTGCTGAAAGCAAGAAGAATGAAGAGAGTAAGATATGTCAATAAAAACATTCAGTACAAGTACAGTTATCTCCCTGATGTGTGAGTTCACAGTTTAGAGTTTTCAGTTTATTTCTGTTGGTTTTTTGTGTAGTTGTTTGTTTCTTTTTTTTCTTTAACAAAATCTGTTTATGAGAATTATTATTTTCCCTGGTATCTGTTTTCGCTTTGCTGTACTCACTCTCGGCCTCTGTCTCTGTCTCTCTGTCTATGTCATATCCGCCCAACTGTTCTTGATCATCTTCTCGACCTTATATGGCTGTTGACGACAGGTACATTTGTAGCTGCCGGGAAAGGGAGCCTTTGGGGGGTTTTGTGTTTTGTTTTTGTTTTTGTTTTATTTTAGAGAGGATGAGTGGGTCGGGGGAATGCTGTGGGGACAGGGAGAGGGTTGGAGATGTTTTGGACTCGCCGAGAGCGCGTGTGAGCTGCGAGCTGGTAAACGGTCCTACGGGTGTGGTGGGAGGGGGATGTCGGGGTGCTCACCTTAATGCTATACGATGAGAAGCTCCTGTCAGGAATAGTGGCACCCGTCTCACGAGACGGAGGAGAGTAGGGAGCAGCAAGAAGCAGCCAGCACCACTGATCTGAAACTTGTTTCAGGCCGGGGACAGGCAAGATACAGTCAACATCGATGATGACGCACTAAGCGGGAGGTGTAAACGAGAGGTGACAATGATGGAAACAACACCAAAGAACTCTAGAGGTCGATCACTAAGTGACTGAAACAACACGACAGAACAAAACCCGACGGAACTGGAAAAGGGTTAATAAGAAATAACAATCAAGAGATTAACAAGAGAGAAGATTTTGGGGCGTCAAGAGGGGATTTCAGTTTGCTCATGAAGCATAAAAGGACTCGGACGGTTGAATTTAAAAGCCGGGAACGTTATCAAAAATTGAAATCATTCACGAGTTAGAAACGCTTTCTACTGAACCTTCTAGGCTAGCTTTCTCGTCCCCAGCTCTCCATTACCCTAATCTGCCTACTGGTTTGAGCAGCAACATCCGAACGCGAACACAAGCCAGTTTGACAACCCGTGTGGGACGGCGTTCTTCCCCTAATTGATTCAGCTGTGGGATGAATACCTGACTTGGCGGAAAGTCGGGAAAGGTAAGGCAGCGAAGAAAAGATGGGCATCGTCCTCACAAAAGCTGACCCCCAACATAAGTGAGGGGTCAAACATCTCATTTTCCTACCACTGAAAAATTACGGGTCTACCTTGACCTTTCACGTTCCACTGTCTCGATCGAGTTATCTAAGTATTATCTCCCCTTGGAATACTTGATGACCAACACCAGCTTGTTCCTTGTGACCAGGGCGGCTAGGCATCGTCCTCCTACATGCTTGGCGACCGTCGTTTGATTGGGTCTATTCTTTCGTCAGACGTTGACCGGATTGTCTCTTCCTTGCCGCTTGATTGGAGAGCGGGAATGTGGGGCGGGGGGTGGGGGTGTTCCTTTACTAAACCGTCACTTTGGCCATCATCGTCGTGTCATCACTAAGCCCATGACGTAATGTGAAACTCTCTCAAAGCGAGGCTGTGAAGGCAGCATTGAGGCTGTACTATTTATAGCATCGCTCTCCTCCCAGCTCCTCAGTGCCTATTGGTTTTTTTTTTCGTGACCCCTCGCCGCTCGACCCCCCCCCACGCCCCCCCCTTTCCCAACACACACACACACACACAGACACATGTGTGCGCGCGCGCGTGCGCCGTTCATTGCCATTCGCACTCACCACCATCTTCCCAAACTCGCCGTGCTTTCAGTGCGTTTCATCTGAAATTCGATCCCCTTTAGGGCCCCCCCTCAGCGGACGCACGCAAAGGTTGCACGTGCAATGCGCGGCACGCACGCGCGACTGTCGCCAGCTGCGCACACAGCCCCCCCCCCTTCCCCGGGAATCGTGGGTTGGGGAGGGTTGTGCGGAGGTTTTAATAAACCTCAAAAAGTTTGACTCAATCCTCGTGCTCTTCCCCCACCTTCCCTGAACTTGCGACAGGCCGCGATTCCGGGGAGCAAACCGCGCGGACCATCACTCGTCCATGGCTTCCCGCGCTATCCGCCAGGCCCGGGGGACTTCCTGATGGCTGTGTAACTAGGCTAAAGATAACCGTGATGAAACGGTCTTGTGTGAAAAGCGGAGTACGGATGGAGAGAGGGGCGGGTAGGTGATGAGGGTGTTACGGGAGGGAGACTGTTATGGAGGAAGACGTGGGGGCCAGGGGAGTAGAGAGACGAGGCCGGGAGGGTTTTACTGTTGGTAGAAAATGGCATCTCGCTGAAAACGGACGAAAGCTTCGCACTTCAGTCCGCAGTCAGGTAAACAAACGGATCAACAAAGGCAGCGAGGAGAAAGTGGATGAAGATTACTCCGCAAACTCAAAACCAAACAAACTGTCGACCGGAAGACTTGTGGAGAAACAGAGTCTGCTGGTCTGAGAGATGAGAGAGAGGGGAGGAAGGGAGACAACTGGGGGAGGAGAGAAAGGGGATGATGATGAGGGAGAGAGAGAAGGAAAGAGTGTTTCCGTGCGCCCTTTATGTTGACACTTGCATATTTTACCAGAGGTGACGTCTGGAGCATCAACACGGGGAATGTGAGGATAAACAAGAATTTGGACTTGTTACGTTTTATCGAGTCACGCATAATATTGAAGATGGAAGCTTGGGGTTAGAGGTCGCTAGAATTGTCCAATAGTCAACACTCAGAGCTGGGTTTCGGTTTGAAAAGATTGTGGGAACAGTCACCAAGAGGAAATAATCCCGAAATTTAGTCAAGACCACAGCTTCGCGCAAGCTATGGACAGATCACAGTAGTCTGTAGGAAGTAACATGGACTTTTTTTCTCTGTCTCACACGCACCCGAGAATGGACTGACGTACTATAACATAAAAAGAAAGTTTTCAGAGTTTTTGTTTATCTTACTCTGCCTGTTGCCCGCATACTATACCTAAAACATCGCAATACAGATAACTAACGACAAGTACACAGTGTTGGACTCTTCAGACGACTAGGGTCAGGAACTGTGCTTTGTAATTATTGTTAATAATTTAGCTTTGATGTGGTCTGTGTTTGTATAATCGTCACGACCTGTCGTGACATTATCACAACCAGCATCGGGGAGGCGGATTCCATCTGACCGTTTGACAAAGTTTGCTTTCAAATCTAAGAAATATAGCGCAATAAGATTAATAGATGGAAATATCTTCTGTTGTAGCTTCAGTTGTTCTTGTTCCTCCGTTTCTGTCCCTTGACTGCGACTGGCTGCTATGTAGATATAGTGACACCAGATGGTTTCAGTATTGTCGGCCGGTGCATTTCTAAAATATATTTTCGCATGTTTTTTTCTGCTCTATCAGCAAAACGTGAGGTCTGGCGTCGCGCGCATCACAAAACCCGCAGTGCGCGTGCAGGGTTGTTAAAAGCCATCATCCTCGCACCGCTTTTACAACCTCTTTTTTTATATTGGCGGTAGTGCAGGGAAGGGGAACAGGAGAGAGGGGTAGTTTTTTTAGCCGCGTTGTCCTCGCGCCGACACTCTCAGACACAAAACAGCGGTCTGGCACGTGTTTATAAACGGGCAGACGAGTTATTCTTCTCGTGAAGTGACTAAATGTGCCCCCCCCTCCACCTGACCTACCCTTCCTCATCGTTCATTTACCTCCTTCCTCTTACGTCCCGTGTCGCAACATCTACGCCGTCATAAAGACCTGGGAGGGAAGGGAGTGTGGGGGGAGGGTAGGGGTAGGACTGAGAGAAGTGCACACCGTAGATTGACCTGGAGGCGGGAGGGAGGATCTTCTGGGTGTGACCTGAGATGGTGGCGAGAGCGAGCAGCCGGAACGAGCCGTCAGGGGAGATGGAGTCGGACGGTGATTGCCATTGCCCTTCGGAACGAAGACAGCTTGCTGGTGATCACGGAAAGTCTGGAGCTGTGCGGAGACTTGAACACTTGCAAGTGAGGGACCGTGATCTTTAATAAAAAGAAAAAACTTCGTGAAACTTTTATACCGTAAAGAGGCACGCGCGCGTGTTTGTGTGTGTGAGAGAGAGAGAGAAAGAGAGAGAGAGAGTGTGTGTGTGTGTGTGTGTGTGTGTGTGTGCAAGCAATTTAGTGAGCTAGCAGCAAATGATTCAAACTTCCGATTTTGTCTTTTCTTTTCTTTTTGGGTCGGGGGCGATGGGACTGCATTTTCGATCTCAAGGCCCGACAAGCGTTGTGTGAGTGTGTGTGTAGAGAGAGAGAGAGCAGGGAAGTGAGTTGACTAAGATTCGGACGTGGAGGGTTTGAGAGGAGGGTAGTGTAAGGCGATGGCGTTAACATACTCTACGTGCATGCGTGTGTGCGTGCATGACGGGAAGCCACGCATCATTTGACACTGGGAGTTGCCTCAGCATGGCATCTACCGCGCTACCAACTCGCGGCAAGGGAGGTAACAAGGGCAGTGCGCACACTTCTTGTGAGCGACGACAGCAGACGTGACAGAGATGCGGCTCTCGCAGCAGATGCCTGCGGCACGGCACGAAGCTGCGGCTGCTGCGTGTGGCCGTGAGGAATGCATGGCCTTACTTAGCGGTATCAACGGAGATCAAAGGGTTAAGAAATGTTTTCTCGGTCATCAGTTTGTGGTGCGCCCCGCGCTCTGGCACCTGAGAGGAAGAATGTCAACATGTTGCTATTCACCGCGGTGGGTATCAGACATGCACTCATTGGAACGGCGTCGCCCCTCCCCTTTGACCTCATATCGCTGAAACTTTCTATTATTAGAAGAGAGGTTGGCATTCCTTTATTTCTTTCTTGACATGACACAAGTACACGACGGAGAGAGCGAAAGACACACACACACACACACACATATATATCTCCTACCTTTCGTTCAGACATCAAGACCTCAAACTATTTTTGAAATGCAATGAACTTAATAAAGCTTTGGCCTCTGTTTTAATTTTTGCAGGAAAAACGAAAGAGATATAGACAGCAGTGTTTCGTGGTCAATTACAGATGTTAACACCTGGATTTTTTGTTTTCGCGGAGAAACATCGTTTCTAGTTTTTTTAATAAACCGGATATAAGGACTTGGAAATGATCGCCCCATCTAGTTCGCCGTGTGTCGGATGATTCCGCGCCTGAAGTATAACAGCGCAGAGTACAAGGCCCAGACACGCGTGTCTGACAGACTCAAGTGCTGCAGCTGGATGAGAGACGCAGCCGCACAGCTGGCCTGACCATGCCGCCTGCCCGCTCCGTCCCAAGGAGGAGGACGGCGCCCGTCGGCAAGACGCTCCCCATCCACTCGCCGCGGACGACTTCCGGTGTATGGCAAGCCATAAAACCTTAGGTTGCGAGGGTTCGGCAACGGCTGGGGGAGTAGGTCTGCGAGAAATTGTAGTGTTTGTGTGTGTATGTGTGTGTTCGCAGCTTGTCCGCAGCGTTGCACACCTCATTACGGACTGATTAGTCAGCGAGTAGCCACGCATGGCGTCTGCTTCTGATGACCTTTGTGCCTCGCACCGACTTCAGCTCCATCAAGGTTGGTGGATGTGAGTGGAAGGCGAGGAGGTGGGGGGGGGTGATGATGTCGATGCTGGTACCAGTTGAGGGCTGTTCACGCTGTCGCCACCACACACGTAGGACAACAGATGCGCAGACCTTCTAACCTTTGTTGGATCATATCCGGAAATGTGTCCATTTCTTGGGGCTGTGGGGATATTTTAGGATGATCTTTTGATCCTTTGGCTGACCTTATCCCGCAGACGTGGCATGTCGATGAATGATGGATGGTGTTAAAAGGAAATTAAAAGGGTAAAGCTGCATTTGAACCACGACAGCTACATCCATCACCGCCATCAACAACCATCATCACTATTATCGCTATTATCATTATCACTACCATCGACACCATGCCATGTCAAAAATATTTTCTATAAAATAGTGACTGTAATGAAAGGGTGGGAATAAGCTCATTACTAACTTCAATTACAGCGTGACGTCATGCTTGTATTTTAGGATTTCATTTCAGTCCCTTTACCTGTTGTCAGTGTAATGAGGACTCAACCGACTTGTAAAAAAAAATCCACAAAGTATAGTTGCTGATCAGTGGCCATCATGTCCGTCAACTCGTCATTTTAGATTTTCAGGATTTACTAATCTCCGCAAACCTTAGGTCAGAACTGATGTTAACCCTATTTATTAGTTTGTAACTGAAACGTTTTCTAATTTGTGCTCTTAATTTGACAAAGGGATATTTGCGGACTGGGATATTAGGACACACGTGCATCTCATTCGTTAAGCGGCAAATCTGATTACAGAAAAAAAATGAAAATGAAACACGTTATAATAGGGGCTGAACGTATGGATGGCTATTAGAAAATCTGCTTCAAGGAACGTGTAGTTTTTGCTTTTCTTTTGCATTTATTTTGACCAGCAACGCGTCATAGTGACCGTTTTGTTCCTAGGACTAAAGCAGCATCAGAAATATGCTGCTCTCTACAAGATATAGCAAGAACACATTGGTTTCCAAGGCAATGGAGGAAGCTGTTGGATTACAAGACATTACAGTACACTGGTTTACAAGACATTTCAGGAGGCTGTTTTTTGGGTGAAAAGCCAAAAGCCTCTTGGTCTGTAAGATGTAGCAGACGAGGACCCCTCCGAGCGGTTGACGGCGGGCGAGGCAGGTGCGATAAGACCGGGGAGACTATCGGGAGTCTGGGTGGTCGTTGGACGATGAAAAGGGACCAGTTGACGACGGCGCTGCAATGGCAATGGCCTACCTACATCTCTCAGAGGAAGACAGGGAGAGGTGAGGTGGGGGGACGCTGAAATCTCCTCTTCCTTCCTGAGTGTGCGAGTATAACGTGCGCTGGGGGAAGGAAGAGCGAAATAAGGAAGAAGGAGGGAGGGTTCAGGGGGAGCAGAGAAGATGTCTGCAACACGTGCATCCAGTAATTCACCGGTCATGGCACTGCCACCCGACTGGCATTTGGTGTGTTTGCTTACACAGAGGACAGTCTGCTTCCATCCAACTTCTCCGTCTCTAAACTCACCCAACACTTCCCCCCACTATTACCCTATAAGGCCAAACTATCGTCTTGGAAGGGGGGTAGGAGAATGTGGCAAGAGGTTTGCATCTGCAAACTAGAAATAAATGTCCGTCGTGAACGTGTGTGCGTGCGCGCGCGCGTGCGTGCGTGTGTGTGTGTGTGTGTGTGTGTGTGTGTGTGTGTGTGTGTGTGTGTGTGTGTGTGTGTGAATGCCTGAATGCTAAGGATTTCGGCAGACCTTAACCTATTTTACAGCGGTAGATCTTGAAGATAATTTTTTTTCTCCTCGAGCTCATCAGTTGTTCTTTACAGATACAGATTTCTGGGTCACGCTGTCAGCAGAAATGCCGGGACTCGCAGAGGGCTCGATTGATAAACAGAGCGAAAGACAGGAACGGGAGGGGTGACAGAACGAGCAGGGAGGGCGACAGGACCGGGGGGGAGTCAGGAGGAGAAAACTTTCCAGATAATGCGCCGTAAGTTATCTGCACCTCTCCCTTTCTACCCCGCAATGGCTGACGCCGCGCCAGGGGAGACCAGCGATGTCAGTGCGTGAGAAGTTTACAGGTATACCTGTCAAGACACTCCGGATTCCAGCTTAGTGTAATGCAGTCGTGAATGGACGCCAAGTGACTACCTGTCCAATACCCTTAACTTCCCTCCCCTTCTACAGCGTCTGCCGTCGCATGACATCACGGATAATCCGTTTTGCCGCTTCGCAAGCGTTACTACGCCACAAGTGATGACGTGTACATCATCCAGATTAGTCAGGCACTTTGATGTCGGCGAAAAATGGTTCAAGGTCAGTGTAGAGTTGCTAAAAATGATAAAAATCGTCTATAGGTAAGCGTAAAACGTCACGCACGAGGCCGTTTCTGGCTCTCGACACACCTGCATCTTATGACGTCACAAACTCATTAACCTTTAGATACCATATCCTGTAGTAGAGTTTCAATTCAAATTTTGACCACGGTTAATGTCACATCGTCCCATCATGCGATAACAGGACAAATGAGAATAACAATTTTATGAACACAAAAACCAATAGCAACTACTAACACACTCAGGATGGCCCGGTGTTAGAAGGGCGGTAACTGTACCAAGACTACGTCACGCGTGGTAAGAAGTAATGTTCTGCCAATTGCTAAAATAAACAGGCGTTTGCTTGCTCCCCGGAAGGCGGCGCTTTACTAATTATGTGAGAGATAATGCAGGGTAAGAGGAAGCCATTCAGATATCTGTGCGGATTAAGGAGCTGTTTCTAATGAAGTCAGCCAGCAGAGGCTTTCATCTCGGGCAGGAAGTTCTCGCACCGCGCTCTAGCCTTTCATGTGTCATACTGTAATCTCGCACAGCTCAAAACGAGTGAAGTGAGCATTTTTATGTTAAAATATTTTAGATGGGCATGGTGGGAACCCAGCCCACTTGTGCACTTATCAACTGTACAATATTTTTTAAAAAAGATTGTGGGAGCGGTTTAGTCAGAAATCATGGGTAAAATTGCTCCTGCTTCTATTACTGAGACTTTCCACGGGTAGACAGGTTTCTCTTTTACTAAGGTTCTTAACGGAGATGAGAGCAGCTTCATGCAGTTACGAGTGGGACGTTTGGTTATCCAAATATTTTTGGCCAGTTTAGGAGGAATCAGCTCCAGTTGCGTGGAAAATTAAACCCCCGACTGCCCCCCGATTTCAATAAATGAGGGCAAACTGTCGTTTCATCTTCCTCCCCATCCGATACAGCACCCGTAATATGTCGGATCCAGTGGTACGCAAGGTGAAACTATGATGTTCCGTGACAGTCTTCCTTCTCCAGTGAGTGTAAAGAAAGTTGATTTCTTCAACAGAACTTGGACATGGAGGCTGGCACTGAATTTTGAGTTACTGGCTAATAACGTCGAGCCATCAAGTTCTGACTCTACATTATTAGAAATAATGCCTACCCCCTCTCCCTCTCTTCTATGTTTCCACCCACTCCCAGTTCGCTGTGTCCAAAGGGAAGAAAAGGCCTGATGGGGTTGCCTAGTTAAAAATCTGATAGTGGCTATCACTTCTCACTCGAGACCTAGACTGGGAATAAACATGGCCAGATGGCAAACTAATTTTACGAGAGGAAACAAAACGCCGTGAAATGGGGTACGAGTGTACGGCGAACGGGTGGGGGGTAAGGATTTGCTGGTCAGGATCCCGCCACCCGGGTCCTGCACGAAGAAGAAAAACATGGCCCTGAGAGAGGTGCGCTAGGGGGTAAGGGGAGAGAAGTCGAGTGACACGTGAGACGGGAAGCACGCGCACACACTCCCTCTCCCCCAGCGTGCGCACTCACCCACCGCTTCCTGTCCCCCCCCCTGCCCCTGTTTTTAACACCATTTCACGCAGAACGAGCGTACCGTCCCTAACCCCTCCAACCCCACCCACCCCCCAATATCTACCTCACCTCCACCGCCGTGGCCTCTGACCTGCTCTTACTTTTTACCACCCCGCTATTCTTTTCCTTCCACCGACAAAAATATCACACACACACACACACGCGCGCAGACACACGCAAGCACACACACAGACGCATGGACAAACACACTAACACATGAGCACACGTGCACACACATACACCCACACGCGCGAACGCACTGAGCAGGCATACCCAACTCTTGGAGTCAAGGTTATTTTCCAGTCTCCTGCCCCACTCCCCTCACCACCAGCACCACTCGGCCACACCTTCGCTCAGCACCAGCTGCCGTATCTACCTCCCCTTCCTTTTTGTAAGGCGGAGGGGTGTCTGGAACGGGTGGTGAAGAGCGGGGAAATCTCGGCATTTATCGGGGTCCCGTTAGGCGACCCTGGCACGCTTCTTCTCCCCGTCCTACGTTCACTCGGCACATCATGGTACCTGACTCTGTGTGTGTGTGTGTGTTCCGCGAGCAACAGCAAGTTTTAGCCACGTGTCCTTTACCTCTTGATCCTCGTCACGAAAAAGGATTCAGAATCTTTATGCATCAAAAATCTCATTGCTGCGCGATTTTTTTTTTTCAATTACCCATCTCATAAAACAGCAAAAAGTTTTTTTTCTTACAATTTGCGGATGTTTTCTCGGTCGCTGTCAGCTCAAACATTTTGGCTCCCCCTTCTGTACCAAAGGCAGGTCAGAGGTTAGATGCACAAGCCCATCCTCTCCCCGGTAAAGGAAGAAAGTGGAGCAGTTTTTATTGGTAATCTGCATTATTTTCTTTTCTGCTTTAATTTTTTGCCTTTTCGTTTCTTTCTTGTCTTTTTTGAGCCTCCTGAGGGTCTTCCATTAAACGCATTATATTACTCAGATGCTGTCACCGGATGAGCGACAGTTACATCACATTACCATGTATCGGCCGGTGTCTGGCGACACTCATCAGATTCATGACAAGCAAGGATCGGTGAGGACGGGTCATGTCACCCGGTGAGGACGGGGGTCAAAGAACGGAAACATGTCGTCAGGTGAGGGCTGGTTTATCAGAGGGTCAAGTGACGTCACAAACTTCAGTTACATGTAGCCACAAAAAAAGACTAGGAGACGTTAGAGCCTTTGTCACATGTAGATTATATCACTCTTGAACCCAGCGTCCGTAAACGTCAGTCCTCAAGTTTGTACTCGGGCGGTCCGGTGGCGCAACGGATAGCCCCTGTCACCAATAAAGTGAAGGTTGGCTGTCCAGGGTTCAGCTCTCGTCCCGGGCACGCTATTCTTTTTCTGCATGTGGTATCTGTTTACAGGGCTGGCCGCCTTGCCGTGATATAGCCTTAGTTGCTGACTCGGAGTAAAACACCACATAACCCCACCCCCTCAAGTCTATACACGAGATCCGAACCTAGAGCCTTTGATCTTCGACGACTTACTCCAGCGACGCTTCAGTTTCTTTTGTTGACGTCACCACAAACAACCCCATCTTGTGTTTGTAGCCTAATGTCAAGGCCGACCCCTCTTTACCTGGTCCAGGTGATGCAAGACGGTGATGATGAGGAGGGATAGGTTAAAGAAAGCTGCGTGCTTATTTATAAATTCTATAACAAAAGCATAAAAATTGCAACCGTGACCAGCGAAGATCAGTTAGTCACGCCGAGTGGAGTCAACCTGACGCAATAAGCGGTGGTGCGGACGTGACGATCGAAATGGCTGTCAGTCAGCCCAGTGCACAGATCGTTACAGACATACTTTTGTGACGAAATATTCAGCCAAACAAACATGTACCAAAAAAGAAAATATTCCGAGTGATATTGCTTTCAATCGCGAATGTTTTTTCTACCAACAGTCTCTGCTTACACGAGGCTGATCCCAACGATCAAGGCAGGCTGCTGTCGTTTGCGGCGTCGTGAGGCAAAGAAGTGGGACGAGAGTCGAAAGGCCACCTTTGGGATGATGGTATCGGCAAACAGAGGTGTATTAGCAAAACCAAGTGCTCCTGATCGGTAAGCATCGACACGGAACAGATGACGCCATGCTGCACATCTTGACCTTTCTTGGTGACTACCCCCATCGCTGACTTTTCTGTGAATCCAGCCACTGGTGTCCTTCGTCTTCTCGGTGGTCAGTGATGTCAGAGATGGGGTTCCTACCGGCTTTCGCTAGACGATGCGGCTTTTTGTCCATTTGCTGACAACTGAGACATCGTCCAGGTGGAAATGCCCTATGTATCATGTATCTGTAGATGCATTAAATACGTATTCCAAAATGAAGGGAGCAATGGGTGGTCACCATTAAAAAAGAAAAAGGCATCGTCTTCATGCACGGTTAATTTTATTGTCATACAATTACAGGTAATGAAAGTGTATTCCACAGAAATTTTTTGCCACATTTTGGAATAAATTATTCTTTGCAAATAATTTTTTTTTTATAAAAGAAGTAAGTACCGGGATATAGTGTGTGGATTCAAACAACTAAATTTTAGTCTTAGTACCGCCGTGCGCGCACAAGTCACCTGCCCACTCGGCGTGCTGAGCGACTAGCATGAATTTTTCACTTGTAGTTTATCTTTCAAGTCTCAAAGGGTCCATCCTCATACGGCCGTGCTATTTTCTTCTGTATCTAACGCAATTCTTAGATGGAATAATGCAAGCGGATGAATGAAGCAAACACATCCGACCGACGTAAACGGTCGCGCCCTCTGTTGACCGAATTGCTTCCCTTCGCCCAGCGGCAAACCGATAGTCTACCACCAACACCATCACCATCACCGCTTTCAAATAAATGGACCTACTTTGATACCAGATACTGATGGCACATGTCTTAAAGAAACTTAGCCTTGACCTTTAGATCTGTTCACCGGAAAGGTCAAACACGTAACGTCATGTTTTCACGTCATTCACGTTTGTTTGCGCGAACAAGCTCGTGCGCCCGTGCCTCGCTGTAAATAGAAACAGCACGCGCTATCCAAATTCAAGGACTGTCGCCAAGGGGACGGGAAGCAAAACGGCTGTCGACGATTCAAAAATCAATCTAGTGTCCTCTAGCGACAAAAAAACTCTGGTAATAGCTACAGTCTATTTATCGCAGTCATAAGCGACAGTACGGCTGTCACGGTCTCTGCCTCACAAGAAAGAGACCGTCACATATACAAGGCCACAGTTATAAGCTACAGACCGTCACAGTTACAAGCTACTAACCGTCACAGTTATAAGTCACAGACCATCATAGTTGCAAGCTCCAGACCGTCACAGTATCACAGTTATAATTCACAGACCGTCACAGTTGTATGTCATACAACGTCACAGTTACAAACTACAGACTGTCACAGTTATATGTTACAGATCGTCACAGTTATAGGTCACAGACCGTTAGAGTTGCAAGCTATAGACCGTCGCAGACCATCACAGACTGTCCTAGTTATAATTCACAGACCGTCACAGTTATAAACTGCAGGCTGCCACAGTTCCACAGTATACTGTTCATACACTGTGACAGTCCCACAATATACACTGTCACAGTTATAAGCTGTAGGCTGTGACAGTCCCACAATATTCACTGTCACAGTCCCACAATATTCACTGTCACAGTCCCACAATATTCACTGTCACAGTCCCACAATATTCACTGTCACAGTCCCACAGTATTCACTGTCACAGTCCCACAGTATTCACTGTCACAGTCATACTGAAACAGTTATAAGCTACAGGCTTTCAGAGTCACACTCTACAGACTGTGCCATCTTATAAAAGACCAATAAGGACTGAAAGGTAATGATAGTGACACAGAATCGTCATAGTCTTGTCGAACCACCAATATTTGAGAGTATACTTATCTAGTGTTCTGGGAGTGGCACTGCAGTTGTTTTGCGACATGATTAGTTCACTAGATTAGACTCACTACTCACCGTCACTTCTAGACACTTCTGCTCACCCACTATCGAAGAGAAATATTCTCCAGGTTATATATATATATATATAACTACATTATATAAATATATAAAAACTGCGTTTCGATGTGTAGCTTTCACACACTTAAAGTAAAATATGATCAGAGAGGAACACTGAGTGCTAACCATTTACATTTTGGAAAATGCACGAGGCAATAAAAGGAAAAGGAGATTTCGGTAATATGCTGGAGACTCTGAACATCCCATGTGGAACAGGAAGATATGAAACTTGTTACAAGAGCAAAAAAAGGTACTTCTAGGATTTTTTTTAGGAAAGTGCACAAGAGAAACAAATTGCATACTCTATAAATATATATATATATAAATATAAATGACTTGTATAGGAAGTTTACACCTTAAAGCCAGTCAAGTGCTGATTTTTTTTTTAACCACCTGATACAGTGCCGATCTGATACGGATGTTGGAGCAATCTTTTTTCTTCTTTTTTTGCGTCGTCCTCTCGCTGGAGGGAGGGGGGGGAGGAGTAGCCCCAACACAAGCAAACTTGCCATTTCGCGCGTGCAGTTGTCACATGACGGTGCTGCGTCACGTCCGACAGACATTCATGAGGTGCGTGCGTGTGGGCACGCGCGTTCCCTTGCGCATGCTCCGTGTCGCGCTCGGCCACGAGAACATCCGCGGAGGTCAATGATTAGATTACGAGGTCTCAGGCGCTGATGAATGGCGGTAGTTGCCTTTTGTTAATTGCATCACTAGGTACCCAAGTGACTAACCAGCGCCCAAAGCATTTTGAATGTCTCTGTGGTGCTGTTTTGTTTTTTTCTACAAAACTCCTACAAAGTAATTCTGTCATTACAAGTTGTTGAAACGTGCGTTTGGAAAAAATGTCGTCTTCACTGCGACGTCACAAAAGTATGTTTGCTAGTATGGCAAAGCCTTGTTAGCATGTGTTCCGAAGCTTTCGCATTGTCTGCGGCTTTTAATTACATCAAAAGTTAGATTTAGATCAAGCCTCGTATTATCTCTCGCCTCAAAAAATTAATTCTGTGTTCTTTTCACCGGACAACAACTTCGTGTTTCACTCGAGTCAACCTTCCAGTCAACGTTGGCAGACTTCATTCAGTCTTTTACAATATCTTAAATCTTGAAGCCATTTGGATGAAGTCGCTACAGCTCAACTGAAACTTATTTTTGAACTTATTATTATGTAAAACTCTTCATTTTAAATTGACTAAATTTAGACATTTGAATATAAGAACTTTTTTTCATTGTAATCGAAACTTATTAAGTTCAATAAATAAACTCAATACAATACAATACGATATAATAGAATACAATACAACTTTATTAATTCATAAATGAGGCAAATGTAGAAAACTGTTAGTCTTAGCAACCAATTTTAAAGATTATATAGTAGGGGTACTGGTCTAGTGGTCGCATAACTGTCAAATCAAGTGTTACTAATCAAGTGATTCATTTTTCAGCCTCTATCGCAAATGTAGAGTCCGAATCTTATTGTGTATATTATTAAGTTATACAAATACGGGAGTAAAATTGAAAGCTAACAGGAAAACTGGAAAAAAATCTCAAATTATCAAAACCCAAATCACGAACAGAAACCGTTATTATTTTAGCTTACAAAATAAGGCGGGAACATGCAAAACCAACATTTATACAGCTGCTGCCGTTTCAGCTTAAGAACTAAAAAAAGCTTTGGCGACTCAAGGTACCTCAGAAAAAAAGGTTTTAATCATATTTAAACACGTTAGATGGCTTTTGATTGCATATGATATAAATCGAAGAGTTGAGTATGATGACGTCCGGCGAAAACTGGTCTCGTCTGCACACGTCACAGTCTGGGCGGCCAGTCATGTGATCGACAGCAGACCAATGTGCGTCAGTGCGCGTGCGTGCATGTTGTTGACTTTTGTCAGTAAGCTGCACGTCGCGCGGTGCACGTTGCACGTTGCACGCTGGCTATCACATGAAGATGTAGCGACATTTTAGACCTGGCCTCTCTTTTATCCTACGGATCGGAGGAACCAGTCCTGTCTACACCGTGCTATTCTAGCACCATCACGACGTCAGCAGCTGTTTTTCTATCTTATATCTACGCACGTGCCATTTCAAAGGCAGTCGTTTGCGGACTGTGAGCAGAGCAAAAATAGCTTTTGACGTAAGGAACCCACGTCGTTGGCGATCGAAGGGTTGGAAATAGTTTTTACCTGTCAGATGAAACAGCACTGTGATGAGTCGGTTATTAGCCGATGCGAAAAGTTCAGCTGATCGATGTGACGTCGAGAGATGGCGAGTTGCGGCCCCTCAGGCCCTCAGGCAGCGAGCGGCAGAGATTTCCTATCACTGTCCTCCGCCACTGCACTTTCACCAGACCCTGCCGAGCATCTCAAAAACTGAATGGTGTGGAGAAATCTGTGACAAGAGTGCGTCGACATATATTATTTTGGTCATGTGTTTACGTAAAACATATTTAAGCTTATTTTTTTTTTCTTTTACGTTGGCTATCTCTCCGTCTCGTGTGTGTGTGTGTGTGTGTGTGTGTGTGTGTGTGTGTGTGTGTGTGTGTGTGTGTGTTTGTGTGTGTGCAAGTACCTATTTGTGGCATTCTACATTTTATTTATTTATAAAAATAGAATAACTATTTAAATACAGAACATATTAATTTTAAACATCTTCTGGCTGCGCGTGTCATATTGTCGATAGAAACTTGTCTAGCCGACTTATTTTTAAGTTAAAAAGGTAGGTAAGGGGTCGCCGAGCCTAGTGACCGGGAAGACAGCGAAATGTAAGTGGTTCAACGTGACTAAAGTACGGCATGTCGGAAGTGAAGCCCATTCTCTTCTTCCGTCACTTTGTGCCTTCCGTGGTAAATGTTATGACCACCTGCAGGGTGAGCAGCCAGAGGTCTTCATTCACATGCGTCCACCACATCAAAGCTGCAGTCGTGGAACTTTCCTTTAGAGTCCTTCTCTTGTAGATATATATATATATAGTCTATGTCCTGTGTCTGCATGCAAGACAAGTAGGGTGGGTGGGTGGGTGGGTGTGTGTTTGAGTACATGTGTTAAGCTTCAATGTCTGATGGCCAAAGACATATAACATGGAAATGTAATCTGGTTGTTGTAGAATATACTGCTTTGCATCATCACTGTGTATATTTATCCCCCCCCCCCGATTGTCAAAATGACTATAAGCCATTGACATTAAAAAATGTCGTGTCGTGTCGTATATCCTGTGTCTGCAGTTTTTGTCTATTATCACATTTATGTGACTGTCCTAATGAGTTTTCGTAGACTGGTGTGTGTGAGTGCGTGCGTGCGCGAATGCGTGGGTGCGTGCGTGTGTCCTAGTCTCTGCTTGGCAACACTCTACTCAAATATGTGCTTTTCTTGTGAATCTGATTTCGATTGACGAAGACAGAGCTGAAGAGCGTGGCCCCTCTTGCCACACTTTCTCAACGAGCAGGGAAGTGACCTTTACGAGTAAGTTTCGGTCGTCTGACGTCAGCGTGGTGTCAACGCCTTTCGAGCTGCGACTGTCTCTCCATCTTCTTGTCGACGTGCAAACATTTCGTTTGCTTTGCACGCCTGGTCATTGGCGTATGTAATAGGGCTGCTGACAGTCGAAACACTCAATTAGCTCTGGTTTCTCAATTAATCTTAAAGGACATGTTTTGCCAGAAACTCTTCAAGAACACCGATTCCTTCAATTATGGCGATAGTTATATTTTTGTAAAAAGCACTCCGGGTTCTAAAATAAGAACTAAATTATAAAGAAAGTGTGGTGGGGAGTAGTGGAGGGAGGCGGTGGAGCGGGTGGTGACTAGCTAATCACACGATGTGATTGCCTGCTGGCAGCTTTCCGTCTGTGCCAATCTTTGGTTTGTCAACTGAAATTCAATCGCCCGCTAGAAGAGTGCCCGGATGTGTGTGCGTCAAGGGGCTGGAGAGATGTTTTTTCGAACAAACTTATGAAAATTTTAATGGACGAACACGCACAGCAAAAAATCCGCGCATGCGCGTGCACACACGCACTCAAGCACGCACAAACACTGACAGAGAAAAAGAATAACACACACACACACACACACACACACACACACACACACACACACACAGTAAGAGAGAGAGAGAATGCTGAATATTGAGACTGGAGAGAAAGAAAGCAAGAATCGAGTCAAATAAACAAGCAAGTGCAGTAAGGGCACGATGAGAGACCTGCTGATTGTCTCATATAGAATGCATGGTTTATCAGAAACTTGTTCAACAAAGTGCTAGAGCATCACCGACACTTAGCCACATACCCCGCAGCCAGCAGCCAGTTGCACAACACGTTTCTAAACCTTAAAACTGTTCTAAAGAGGCAAAATCACTTCTAAGCCATTTTGATTCTTTGCAGAAAAACATACAAAAAATTGCACTGACAGGACGGAAAGTCAAACCTAAACAACTTTATCTTACTTAAAGCAGTTTTAGTTTTAAAAATTCTAAAATTGTGGTGCGCACTTTAAACTAATTAGCTAAATAGAGTTAAGGCCTAAAAGTGTTTAAAATTAGAAATGTGTTGTGCAACTGGCCCCAGGTCTCAAACAATGTACTTTAGGTTCAAAATCGACAGCCTTGTTTCATTTATCAAAAAAAAAAAAAAAAAAAAAACAAGGAAGGGGAGGAGGGGACATATGAGGTTGGAAGGGGACCAGGCGGACGCTAAACGCACACGGCACAGAAACCTGGCAATGATCAAATGACCAAAAAAAATCATGTTAATTTTTTTTTAATGATTCTTGTGAAAGCGTGCGCGTGTGTGCGTGTGTGCGTGTGTGCGTGTGTGTGCGCGCGGACGTGTGTGCTGGCCCGTATGATCGTTTTTACGTGCTTTACAAGCCCACATGAAGTCCTTTGCAAAACTTTTTGTTGATTCAATTTCTGGTGCCCTTCTTACGTCCTGCATCGTCTAGCGGACTAAGTTTTATTCCGGGTTCTCAAATGTCTCGGCGAACGTTGGTATTTATTTACGCAGTTCGCTGCGTCGTTGAAAGCTGTATAATTTTATCCGCTAGGATAATGTCAGAGCTCGAAGGATGCTTTTCGCTTCAGGATATCGACCGTAGGAACACTTTTGTGCCCTGATTTTTATCTCCCTGTTCTATCAATCTTAACATTTAAGTAATAACGACCCTGGGTATAGTGACAATTAACTCTCGCTTCTTATAGCTGCTTTCATCCGCCGCATTTTCTTGAGCTTGAGTGATGACCCCTGTGGCTGGACAATTTTCCCTTGTGTTCTTATGCAACGGCAAGAGCAGAAGTAAATGTGAAGATGGAGATAATGAAAAGAAAGTGACCATGATGATGATGATGATGATGACGATGATGATGATGAATCGTTTTATCCCTTTCGTCAAGATGTTTACAAAAATCATTTATGTAAACGTCAGTTTTAAAAAAAGCGGGGAGTATGGAGAAAGAAAGCACCTACCGAACACAAGGTCGCTTCTCTTCCAAACGAAGGATCACGTGAAAGGAATAGTCACATGACTGACTAGAACAGGTGTGGAGTCAGTTTCAAAGAGACCGAAACTAACCTGACCTGGGCGCCAAACTCGTGCGCCTCCTTGTGTGACATAAATAAGCTTGAGTTTAATGGGGTTAGGGGTCACCATGAGGAACCGGAGCGCAAGCAAAAACCAAATCACTTGTCTCAAGAAAAACGTTGATAACACTAATACTGAAAACCAACAGATGAAACTGCTATTACACGAGGCATAGCTTCAAGGCAAGAAGTGAAATAAGATTATTTCAAACGGTTAGACAGAAATAAATGAAGCGCATCCACGGGAGAAAATCTTTTCAGTGCGACGTTGAAGACAGTTTTAAAGCCTGTCCTAGAATACTTGAAAAGAAATACTCTGACAAATTGATAGCATTTGGACATATTAAATTAATACACCAAATAAGATGTAGAAATACAGGACCTGCACCGTCATGGGTGTAGAAGTGAAATTGTAAAGTGCGCCACTAGTTTTGTTTTCTACTCACTTCTTGCGCAAACAACCGAACGCGGTTATCATCTTAACAGCTTGACCTCCACCACTTAGTCTGCTCATTCTGTCCAAAATAAAAACCTACACTAAAACCTTAACTATATATATGTGTGTGTGTGTGTGTGTGTGTGTGTGTGTGTGTGTGTGTGTGTGTGTGCGTGCGCGCGCGCGCGTTCTATGCACATATATTGAGCTAAAATGTTGAGAGCACACATAATCTCTCCAGACCAAAAAAAAAAAAAAACCTTAACAAAACGTGTATACAAGAAAGACTAAAAAAAAATATACCGATATCTTTTCTGAATGGGGTGATTACCTGATCATCCTGTGGTGATGTCAGTCTCCTCAAGGCGGGGAGATTTTTATCCACGAAGTTTCCTCGTCTTTAAAGTTCTCCTCCCTATACTTTTCTGCATGCAGGTACAGAAAATCATTAAACCCAAACCAAATGGGGACCCCTCTGTGTGTATGTATGCTGCGGGAGAAGAGGAGGGGTCGCTATGTTACCCTACATTCGGGTGTAGCGGACACGTAATGTAAACATCATGGGGAGACAGACTGGTCGTGGAAACACCTAGCTGCAGTAAAACATCTTCAAGGGATGCGTGACCACCTGAAAGGTTGTTAAACGTGATGAACGTCACGCTTCAAGAGATGCGTGACCATCTGTCAGGTGTTAAACAAGGTAAATGACGGAGACCACTTCACTCTCTCTCTCTCGTCTCGTTTTTTTTTAATATTTTATTTTGGTGTCTTTTGATGTCGGTCACCTTCCTCACTGGGGGAAGGGTAAGGGGGAGCGGGGGATTGGTGTTTTACGCCGAGCCAGCAACTAAGGCTATATCACGGCAATGCGGCCTGTAAACAGATGCCACATGCAGAGAAAGAACACCGTGTCCGAGACGAGAGCTGAACCCAGGACATTCAACCTTCACTGTATTGGTGACAGGCGCTAACCGCTGCGCCACCGGGTGAATGGGGGGGGGAGAAGAAAGACTTCTTTATTATGTTTTTAATCTATAAAAAATGTGCTTGCAGCGGCGTGAAGCAGCACTATTATCAATGATTCACTGCATATTAATAAATATTTCATGCTTCATTTTATCTGAAATAGGGAAAAAATCTACGTCAACTCTTTCCTTCATCTTCTTCTCATCCCTCCCCCTACCCCCTTCACGCGGTCCGGTGGCGCAACGGTTAGCGCCTGTCACCAGTACAGTGAAGGTTGGCTGTCCTTGATTCAGCTGTTCTTTCTCTGCATGTAGCATCTGTTTACAGGGCTGGCTGCCTTGCCGTGATATAGCCTTAGTTTGCTGGTTTGGCGTAAAACACCAATACCACCCACCCACACACACATTAACATTTGAATGCACTTTTCTTGTCTTCGCTGAAAGTACCTGCAGACAAAAATCATGCATGTGAGAACAAAAATCAGGCAACGTATTGCTAATGTTTGGTTTGTAGTTTCTTTTTAGTTTGGTTTTATGTTTTTGTTTTACAACAATCCGTTTCTTACTAGAATAAGTAGACGTTGCCCATTTTCTTGAAATCAAAACTATATCGTCTTTACGATTCAATGCCTGTCCTTATTTTTCACGAGACTACCATATTTACTTTCCTCGTAGAAACCTAAGTGTTAGATGAGAACACACACACACACACACACACACTATTTTTATGTCTGTTTCTACAAAATCTATCCTCCATCCTCTTAGACGTCGTGCATTTTCCGACCTGTCTTCTAATAAAAGATCGTCGCTTCTCTTGCGATATTTCCGATTTGTTTTACTGCACTGCGTGGAAGACCCTCTGCAGGCCGTAGCGCAGCGACAGCGGAAGCCGCTAATAGGCTGGTGCGCGTGCGCAGAAACCTTTGAACTTTAGGGACAAAAAAAGCTAAACGCTAATAAGCGAGCGGACCGGGAACTGCGTGTCAATGCACGTGTCATGTGAGATCCCACATGAGTTCGCTTTCTGCACTCCTCTTTACCTTTTTCTATTTCCCTTCGGGAAAGCACACCGTCATGCACCTCATTAAACATATCAAACATATCATCAAACATATCTTCAAACATATCATCATGCATACCTACTCGCTGGCCTCTTCATTCATAAAGAATGAATTCCTGCAAGGTAACAGTGGCCGTGAACACACCATTAACATAAACAAGAAATTTAAACTTTATTATATTTCATCTTAGTTAAAATCGTCTGAAATATCAAATGTTACTTGCTGTACATGCAAACCACATGTAGTTCACCTGACTTCTACGGATCTTGTGGTCTTCGTTCATCAACTTCAAAGGTTTGAACAGCAGAGTCTTACTGACACAACATGAACATCATTTCATAATGCTGCATCATGATAATATGATGACATGCGTGCTACATAACGAATATTACATGATAGTATCAGGGTTATTGTTGTCATGATAATAACCCTTGCTTCCTCTTTCCTCCTGTCTCCACTCCATCATTCACCCTCCCCCCCAGCGAGCAGACGTTGCACTCAAACCATAGAAGGCCAAATAACGTTCGCCACAATCATATTTGCTTCTTGCACTGACAAGCAACAACCACAGGTGACAGGCATGATCATTCCACTGTTAACGATAAAACAGATCATATTTCTGTATCTTGCCCAGGTGTTATGAGTAATGGTCATGAATGAGCGCGTGTCATTCATCTTTATCCTCCAAAAGTACAAAATCTAATAGAAAAAAATGTTTAAGAGGAGGAAAGAAAAAGATATAAGCAGAGAGAAAGAAGCATAAAATCATATTTTGAGGAAAACTGAATTTCCCTCCTTTTGTTTTTTGTTTTTCTCAGGTTTGCTAACTGTGGGGCGACTGCTATGAATTTGTAATTTGCCCCCCCCCCACTCTGCTCTTCTTCCCTGGCATAATACCTGCAGCCCCGGGCCACTGAAAACAACACTCGGCAAACTACCTCTTGGCTCATGGAATACGTAAAATAAGCCATCAAATTCAAATACACCCTACAACGTGCAAAATGTTGGACGAATATTTAACACAGATTATTTCAAATCATTACTTTCAAACCCCCAAAGGCTGAAAGCTCTTAAAGTAACCGCTGGGAGAAAAGACATCCATTAACCCGTGAAACTGCTAACACGATCATTCAGTCAGCAGGAAATAGGTAAACATTGTAACTTGAGGACCTTGAAGAGGAGACGTAACGACAAGAAGCCTCCACTTACCGTTGTTACACCTGTATGTTTCAACTACTCCCCCTGCCCCCTAGTGTGGACAAGGAGTCCTGTATTCTTTTCATATTTCAGTTACCTCAGCTTCACATCAAAATAGAGTTAAACACCGTTTCTCAATTCTGTTCATTTAGATGAAGCTATGTACTGTTTCTATGATCAAACTACCCTCCGGTTTAAGATTGAGATGAAGCTATTAAATACTGACATGATATCGCTAGCTAAGGAATTCGTCCTCAGAGAGAAAGAGAGGGACAGAAGAATGGAATGACATTTACCTGTCCAAGAGTCATAAATAATAATGACGACGACGGCGAAGACGACGACGACGACGCTAAGCGTCGCTATAATGTAGAGTTCCAGAAACTGATTTATTATAGGGGAAATATTTTTCTTGTCTTCTTTCTTTGTTTCCTCTTGACGTTATGGGTCTGTACTTGCAATAAAACTCTGATCTGTCTCCACTCCGAGAACTAGATTTTCTACAGTCAATGATAAGTGGACGTTAAGAGCGCAGTAATGTCACGCTCATTACACAACACTGTCTTTCCTTCCCCGTGCAGCTGTGTGGACATCCTGTAGACACAGATATTCCTTGTAGCCATCCAGTAAACCAGCCAGCCAGCCAGCCAGCCAGCTCCCAGACTAATTAACAGTTTTCTGTTTGGTATCAAGTACCACCTCACTGTGTCGACGTCAGGTTTCCTAGCAATCAATGACTCAGGTGAGTCCAGACTTGCATAGGATTTGTTCCTTTCTTTCCTCCTGTTCTCAGAGCCTCGGGAATTCCGTTCATGCTGACAAATGGTTCCCTGGATCACTTAAGGAAGGGAAGCAGAGTCTTTCCCTAAAGGCCACGAGGACTTTGTGCCGCAACTTTTTGTAAAAACTATGTAGTGCGTTGTACTTTAAGTTATTTATTGGAAATTAACTTATTTCTTTGTCGTTCTCTAACCGATGATGTGGGTTGAAGAAATACTCAGTTAAGGTCATGTAACTAGGGGAGATAGCTTTGTTAAAATCAAAGGTCACGTCTTAAGGTAAGAAATCTAGACCACTGTTTATCATTGTTTATCATTGTTTACAAATCCCCCTTAATTTAAGTTTATAGTCTCGAGCTGTCAGTGAGTGCTGGTACTACGATTAAATAAATAAATACTAAAGTTCATGACACTGCTGCGATTTCGATTGAGTCGTAAAATATAGTTTTTACGGTGTTAGAGAGTGAAGAGTTAAAATACTCGCGGTTTCTTTTCTTTTTCAATTTCTTCAGGGCATCACTCATCTTCTTATCCTTGTTGCCTTACCTTATCCAGCCCTCTGCGGTGACATGGTCGGGGGTGGGGGGACTCATTTCGCTGCCCTACACCGGTATCGAACCCGTTACAGCATGCCTTCATCGTCTGATGACTAGGCTACCCCGTTTGCTTAACTTACGTCTTCGGTCCAGTAAAGTCAGACCGATGAGGCGGTGGTAGTGAAACACTCATTTGTCCTCGCTACAAGTGCGGAGTGTATGGTCCTGGGTTCACATCTTGTCTCGGGTCACACGTACTTCTCTTTGAATGTGGCAGCTGTTCACTGTGGGTCCGTCGGGGTTTCTCTACTGTTATTCCGGTTTCCTACCATATTCGTCACACCTGCACTGTTCATAATAGTGCAAAAAACCCCGCTAGGGAAAAGCTGTTTCCATGAAATAAACCAAGCAAGAAAGGATTACAGTATTCAAAGACGGGGTAAAAAAAAATGTGACAGCACTGACATAAAAAGAAATCTTTGTCATGTGCAACATGTCATCAAAAAGTTCAGATTAGCGAACTTGCTGAGTTAGCCCGCTACAGGAAGTCTTTTTTCTGTAGTGAGTGGGGAGCCTTGAGGTTGACATTTCTCACAGATTTTTAAGAGAGAGGGAAGGGAGGAGGCCTGATTAAGCACATGTTTGGCTAAAGTGCAAACACCCGAGTGACTGCTGGTGTCAGCATTTCGGCCGGACTAGTCCTCCATCACCGCTACCTCCCTCCCCTCCCCCCCCCCCCGTCTGGGTCTCATGACGTCACCGAAGGTGAAGTAGGCATTCTGAGAGCCGGTTATCGACTGGCTGACCTGAATCATGTGGGATGGACGTGTCGCCATTTTGCAACAGCCGAACTGGCCGAGCGCTTGACCTCTTTCTGCAAAGGGAGTTAAGAAGGTTTGAAATAACCGAGTTGCCACCCATGATTTCCTGTAATTTGTTTCCAAGGCGACCTTTATTATTATTATTTTTTTTTTCGCCTAGTGGTACGTGGGTCCGCGACGGTCCTGATCGCCTGTTGACCGACATTTTGATAGTGTCTGAGAGAGGATATATTGATCGAACGCACGAGTCTGTCACCTTTTGTCTTCGCACCCTCAGCCATACTCGTTCACTGTTCAGGTTACTGTTCACAGCAGGCCGCGCAGTCTTACCTCGACTAGGCGGTCAGTGAAATGAATAAGCGGTCAGGGAAACAAAGCTGCAGCTTGACAGGCCAATGACCTATCCGGCTGAACTGGCTGGTAGCTAGCTTAGCCAGAGGGGGGGGGGCACGAGTGAACTGGCGGCTAGCAAGACCAGTCGATCAGCTGTCCAGGTCAATGACCTCCTTCTCTCAGCCTCTTGCCTGACCTGGTGCTGCTGTAAATGAACGCTAGCAGAAACTAGGATGGGTAGCCGTCACTTCCTCCATCTGGCATCTTCATCATCTGCGAATTAGACCGAAGTAGTTAAATACCGTTCACGGCAATCAAGGCACTGCACCCCTCGTGCTCCTTTAACGGTTTCAACCATTCCACTTACAGCTTTATGAAACAGTATCTTACAGTATCTTAGCTAACAGTCCCTGTGAATACAAATTTTCCAAGGAACTATATTTACATCTCATTATAACTTTGTATAAACACCACCTTAAAACAATTTAATTCCTCTCACTGAAGAATTATATTCTAATTTTGGGAAACAATGTCTTATAAACGTGGCTCTTTCGAAGTCCAAATTACACTAATTGTTATATTATGCTTACAAAATAAACGTGGAAATGAAAGTCTACTTCTGTATTTATAATTAAGAACATTCACGTACGATATGTGTTGTCTTGTGTTTATTTTCTGACGACTTTTACTGAGGAAAATATTTACCTGTGTGCACGCTGAACTGTCAGGTGAGGCTTTATTGTACACCGTGACTCAGTTACATAGTCAGCCGGGACGGTAGATGTGAGCAGGTTCCTATTTAATTACTACCACCAAACCTGGATCTCACTGAGCGGGAATAAATATAAAGTGCAGCCAATCCAGTCTTCACAAGCTTTGTCGCATCTCTTGGTTGTGGCAGCAGCCTGTAACAGGCGATCATGTCAGATCATCTCAGATCGATAAAGAACGTGGATCTTCCTTTACAGACGATAACGGACTAGACGAGGAGAGCATTAACTATGCACTTATAATCCTCCCATTTTCAAAGCCCGATTTTTTAAAAGTGCAACTATTTAGGACAGCTTCCTTCGGATGTGTACTGTGTTCCTCTTCGTACAATATTTTGTTGTAGTTATTAACCAAAGGTACTAATTGTAGGTACTTGTCACATATCAGCAAAGATATTGATCATAGAACATGTACTTATCACATGTTCTTATCACCTGTAGTTATCTTAGTTAGTAATCATGGAACATTTACTTTCAAACGGCAAACAAACCTTAAATATAAGAAGCAGAACTGGAGTTTATCATGCACCCATACATCAATTCGCCTCCTCCGTGCATGCGTGTGCGTGTGTATATGATGGGAAGGGGCGGAGTCTGTTTTTACCCACCTTTGATCTTATCCTACATCCCCCCCCCTCTCTCGCTCGCTCTCTCTGTCGTCTGTCTCTTTCTTTCACACTCTCTTCCCCCTTCTCTCTCTCTCTCTTTCGCATTATCTCTCTCTTGCTGTCGCGCTTCTTCTTCTCTCTCCCTCTCTGCCCTCTCGATCGCTGCCTCTCTCTCCATCTCTCTCTCTTCCTCTTTCTCCCTCTCATTCTTCCTTCCTCTCTCTCTCTCTTTTCCTCTCTCGCCCTCTCTCTCGCTTACTCGTTCTCTTTACCGTTCTTTCTTTCTCTCTCTCCCGCTCTCTCTCTTTTCCTCTTTCTCTTCATCTCTCTCTCTCCCTCTCTCTTCTCTTTCTCCATCTCTTTCCAACTCTCCATCTCTCTTCCGTTTTACTACCCCCCTCTCTCTCATCATCTCTCACCTCCTCTTTCCAACTCTCTCCGTTTTTCTTCCTCTCTCTTCCTATGTCTCTTCCTTCCTCTCCCTCTCTCCACCTCTTTTTCCATCTCTCACTCCCTCTCCTTCCCTCTCTCCTTCTCCCTTTCTCATCCCCCTTTCTCTGTCGCCTCTCTATTCCTACCCCTTTTTTCCTCTTTCGTTTTTCTCTAGTCTGGCTTCTGCTTATGTCACGTTTCTTAAGAAACGAAACCTCAATTTAGTTTTTCTTTGACACATTTCCCTGATTCCTCGGAAATCCAGGACACGTCTGTCCGCAGAAGCGCCGAGATGGAGGAGACGGGTGCAGTGGTGGCGACTGGGCGAGATTCGATTGACCCACATCCCAGACTTCTTGTCAGGCGCTAAGTTCACTGACACGGACACAGTGCACGCACTCCGCTGATTGGACAATATTGATTTCTATGAACCAATATACTCGCAGACACTGTGTCTGTGTACCTGCTCTTGGTACCATACTCCATACAATGGTCAAGTGTTTATCTGATCCTTCATCAGAAAAGAAGATGACCATTTTGTATTTTTACCTACACATTACTAGATTATTCAAGCCAACGAATAGACAAGCGAATTCCACGATCGTCCATTTATATTTATTTTTTTTCATTTTCTCTGTGGATCTTCGGATTTAAAAATTCTATGACGAATAAGTTAAAAGTTTTTCTTTTTAACGCGTACTCGTCCTGTTTTGAATCGGTTGTAAATGGGGTTATACAACACAAAATGTGGTTATACAACACAAAATGGGGTTATACGACACACAAGGGCAACAAACTTGGGGGCGAAAATAGAGAAACTAAAATAAACGACGCCAATATTCTGAAGAGCTGTCTAGTGGCTAATGTAGTCTGGCTGCAAGGGAACATGATAAGAACGATTAACAGAAATGCAGAGTCAACAGTCTGTAGCGCTTTACAGTCCAGGAGAGCAGCTTGCTCAGCAACCTGCTCTGACTTTAAGTTCATCGTCTCAGTACATTGAACTGCAGGATATGCAGCACATGTGTCTGTGTGTGTGTGTGCGTGCGTGTGTGGGGTGGTAGGGTATATGTGTATGCGTGTGCGCGCGCGCGTTCGGGCCTGTGTGTGCTCGTGTTTGCACCTCAGTGCGTGTGTGTGTGTGAATGCACGTGCATAGCTAGAGTAAAACAAAGTGAA
The DNA here is from genome assembly GCA_004794655.1 of Marisa cornuarietis. Lineage (NCBI taxonomy): Eukaryota > Metazoa > Mollusca > Gastropoda > Architaenioglossa > Ampullariidae > Marisa > Marisa cornuarietis. Next base: position 994,179 of record SMMW01000019.1, on the reverse strand, counting down.
AGAGAGAATGCCTGACAATGAAAAGCCATGCGATGTGTTGAGCCCTGCCTGCCTGCAGTAGGTGGCACCAGGCCCCCGCGTCACGCCTTATCGCACACCTTCCGTGCTGGTGCCTCTCTCTCTCTGTTCCTGCAAAGGTTCCGACCAGTTGTGGTTATCGTTCTTAGTCGAAAGCACTCATTGCCTTTGTCACAAGCGGAGATAACAGCGGCTGATTTACAGGCCAGAGGGCGCAGTTCTCCAGTGTTAGTAACCACGTCCTTTGCGACTCAGTCATTAGTCATCGCCCTTGACTCCTCTCTGAGCGTTTTCATGGGCTGTCTGTCGTTAGACGCAAAACTTGACAGTTGGGCAAACAGAATACCTCGACGTAGATACCGACATTTATCTGGAAGAACCGCTAGTGGTTAGTACGGTCAACAGCGAAGAAGAAAGTCGCAGGTTCGGGGCACCTCGGGTCTGTGGCTGGTTATCTCCCCTTGACATGCAGCAGATGGGTAGCTGACGTACCAGGGGAAGTAAAAGCTGTGGGATGAAAAGGTTCGGCTCCTCATTCCAGATACTTTTACCTCAGAGACGGTGAATCACCTACAATTCTTTATCCCTGTTTCCTCTTGTGTATAGATTACCTTTATAGTTACCTTTATAGCTACATTTATAGCTACCTTCATGGTTACCTTTATAGCTACCTTTATAGTTACAGTTATAGCTACCTTTATGATTACCTTTAAAGCTAAAAAAAACGCTTGCCAGTGTTCAGTATAATGGGACCTTCTAATACCAACACCTGAAGAGTCACTCAAGCAGGGCGAGGTATACACCTGTACAAAAGTCTGGTCAGGTGGAGGGACGCTCGAGAAGCAGATCTTCGCTGTCCCTTGTAGATCGTTAACTTCATAAACGTAAAACAAGCGTTCGGCAACGTTAAGCAACGTTCAGTAACGTGCGGTGTCGTTGTACTTGCCGACCAGAGTTTCTTCCTGTCAAGTATCATCCTGTCATCAGTTATTGACGAGAGATTCCGCGTTCGAATTCTGCATTCCGTAGTCTGTTAAAACAAAGTGATAGTCGCATTTCAGGAATGCCAGAAATGACTACATACCTGGTTTTTTTCAGAAAAGCCACTAACGTCAAAATATCTGACTTTCAAGAATGACAGAAATTACCAGAAACCAATATTGGAAGAATGTCAGTAACGATGAGGTACCCATCTCCCGGTCTGACAGCCGTGACAGGGGGAGAGAACTCCAAGGACGAGGCTGTGAGCACATGGGCCGTCACTCCTGTCGCTACTGTTCATGTTTAACGTCTGTAGTCAACTCACCACCTGTTAACATGACATCCTGGTCAATATCTCAATATCTTTGACGCAAGCCCTCCTCCTTACGAAATCTGCTTCGAGGCTCAGATTGAGGACATCTCTACAAAGACTCTGTAACTTCGTTCTGTCAGCCCCCGTCTTCACGGAAAGTTGCAACTCACCATGGTGGTGTGCACCGAGATGACAGCGGGGGCAGCTTAAAGGGACGTAATGTTGACGATGTTATGGTTGTCTGCTCGTGATGTGCGTCCTCTAAATTGTCATCACAATGCTTGCCGCGACTGCAAGGTCATCTGTTTGCCTCACGTATCCTTGTCAACAAGCACGTGGACATCAGGGTCACTGGGAACATGTCTTTATGAGGCAGCTGTTTCACAGCAGGACACCTAGTCGTCTTGCGTTCTTGGAGGATCCGTGTGTGTGCGTGCGTGCGTGCGTGCGTGCGTGCTTTTGAGAAAAAAAAGAACAGACAGACGAACAGAAAGAACAGATAGCAAGCTTTGTAGCGACCAGGGACAAGAAAATCTCTTGATATCTTTGCACGCACTGTGCTAGGAGTGGTGTTAAACAATTAAGCTCGTAATCTCTGCAGCTCGACTTCATATGTGCAGATTTCATGACCCTCAAATTTACTTCTCTGCCAACAATATCCTTATGAAATAAATACACAATAAACAAAAATGTGCAGCTTTACCGCTAGCTAATCTTGCAAACTAACTTGGTTATTTATCGATCCATCAAAAAGTACAATGCAGCCGATGCAGCTGCTACAGTGAAGTTGCTGCGGCAACTGACAGCAGGTCCTGCTGCTTGAACTGAACGTGATGAATGGTGAAAGCACTGGGCTGGGTGCGGTGCACAATTTGCATATCTATAAATCAAAATGTATTTACACCGTTTTGTCCTTCGCTTTTTACCACTGCAATAAGTGCAGGGAGCAAAAAACAACTATTTTTAGCTCGCCACATTTCAATATTACGACTGTGACTAAGCCTGTTTCCACTAGGGCACGTAGCGAGTAAAGCTGAGGTGATGGCGGTTTTTTCCCCCTCAACTACCCATCAATCCCCGCCTCCCACCCACCATAGCTACCATGAAACCGGCGACAACTCTCCAACAAATGGAAACGCGTGAAGAGAGGAGAGAATTGTCCAAGGAGGATCACCCTATCTGTAGACATCACGCTGCTTCTCACTGCAGTATCTATTGAACTTGTTTGATTCTCACTGCGGTATCTAGTCGGACATGTTACTGAAAAACTCCCCACCCCTACCCCAACACACTGCCCACCCAACAGTTGCAAGGCAGAAATGGGGATTTGATTATATCAGGAGAGGTAATGGCGGCAAAGGGAGAGGGCTGTGCTCTGCCTCACAAAGATCAAGCCTTAGATACGATGAACCCCTTACATTAGTATACAGCAATGTGATCTGTCGACATTAGGATACAGCGATGTTATCCTTCAATATTCTATCATGCAGTAAGCTAATATATCCTTTGATTAGTTGTTACTTTACCAGCGACTCGGTTGCTGTATCCATGAGTCACCAATTCCTCAAGAGAATATCAATGAACTTTGTCCTATCAAGGATAATGTCTTGACTATTAGCGACCAGGATATGGGTAACATAAAATACAGCATAAATTCTGCTGGCTATTAAATCAGTGCAGTCAGCCCTGCAGACATCGATCTGGCTTAGACCACGCACAACACTCGATTCACGGTCGGATAACTTTTAACAGCCCACATGTGGGTTAGAAAGCAGTTTACTAAAACTCGGCAGCCGCCCATTGCGAACTAAACATCGAGGCCAAGCCCGCATACCAGCCGCACACCAAGTTTTTTTTTTTTTTTTTTTTTTTGCGTGCCTCACACGTCGAGTGCCTCTTCTTACGCCGACCATCAGCAGCATGCTGCCTGCAAGAGCTCTCTGCTTTACAAATGCACCTGTTCATTAGGATGTTTAAAGCAAGCACAAATGACCCAGGTCCTTACTGCTCTTACGCAGACTTGGAAGAGAGACTGAAATGACAGCTTGGCATAATAAACCTATTTCAGGAATCTAATCAAAACAAAAGCACTTAGAAACCAAAAGCATGTCAAGCGTGTTCTGGGATAACTTTTGCTGCTACGCTCGAAGAGATTCAATATAACAACAAAACAATTTGTCGCTGTGTTCCAGCCGTTTTCTGGAAATTGAAGACTGGTATCGGAGAAACACCCGGAGCCTTTCCAGCCAGTGAATTAACTCCAGCATAAAGTTTACCAAAGAACTAACAGCAGTCTCGCATAACCTCACCTCGCTGTTTCTTCCACTCAGCCTCACTGTCTGTTATTTTCGTGTTTGTTATTAAAGGCTAACCTGAGCAAAACATCAAATAAAGATCAATGTTGCTAGCAGAACACACAGCTATTGCTAGTTTGAAATAGCGAGCAGAAATTTGTGACGTCACAAGAAATGAGAATTGAATAGTTATTCGCTCAACTTTGGGGACATTGGTCTCTTTTGGTTAACTTATTTATTCAAAATAACTTCGCAATCTGGACAGCCTTAAGATATTACGACAAATACTTCAGATTTTTCCAAAGTCGGTTTTTTTTTCAGTTTCCCACCATTGAATTATGGGTATAAAGTCACTTCCTTCAGCCAAACTGTTTCCAGACACGACCCAGGAGAGAAGATAAACACCTTTGTTTTACGGTCATCGGTCGTCAGACGTGCGGTAAAACCGGTTACACCCAACCCATCCACAACACTGTCTGTCTGATCAGTTACTACGCAGTCTGTCCACCCTTTGTTGCCTTCCACTCCTTCCCGTCTTCATTGTGCAGCCACTACCCGACTCTACCCACCATCATCACCGGCTAGCTGAAACATTTGCTTTCGCGGTTAGTGTCAGGCCTTGGCAGGGGCACGTTGTCGCTGACGGGTGACAGTGCGTGGTTGTTGTAAGCGAAAGTTGTGTGTCTGCGTCAGCACGTGGCGGACAGGCCGAGATGCACGTGCTAAACGAGCAATTGCGGAAATTTGTCTGGTCAAGAAGGTCTTAGGAGGGGTAGTGGGGCTGAATAACGGAGAATATCTAACTAGATTTAAAGACCCGCCTATATGCACATGTCAGCACCTCACGTGTAATGAAAACTAAACAGAGAAGAACTCAAACAGGTCTTAGATCAATATAAACGGCATTAAACATAAACAGCCGTCGTAACTCACCAAAAGAGCTATGACACACTGTACAGTCATTGGTAGTAACAATGGTGCGTGCGTTTGCGTTGGGTGTGCGTGTGTGTGAATTCTAAGGACGTCGAGTTCCCAATGACAGCCACAAACAGATCTCATGTCTTCCAGCTCCGGTTGGCAAGCGAAAGAGATCAACTCACATTATTCAAATCGTTGTGAGTGTACTTAGATAATCGTGTTGAATGACTTTTTGAAAGCGACGTCACTGGTGCCCCTGGTGACACTGTCAGCGACGTCACTGGTGCCCCTGGTGACTGTTAGCGGCGCCACGGAGGCAGCTTCTTCTTGTCAGGACAGGGAAAGCCAGTCTCGTTCTCTGGCACTGCTATAACGTGACACATGTTAGGAAGAAAAGTTAGATAGAGCTTGCGACCTGAAAGCATGCAGAATTACCGGCAATGAAGTTAATAACCGGCCTGACAATCCTATCGATGACACGTAGCCGGCATACTGCTCCAACAGAGCAGGTAAGTGATGATGATGCACTTGTATAATTCGTATGACACTGCCAGCATTGTCAGGTGTCTGAACACTGACACAGTTGTGAGATGTCAGTGAAACATGGCAACAGAAAACACCAAATTGCGTACCGAAAAGAGATTATCTAACCCATTATCCAACACACATCTAACCCAGTATCCAACACACATCTAACCCATTATCCACGAAGCATCTAACTCACTATTCAACACACATCTAACCCATTATCTAACAAACATCCATCCCGCTACCCAACACACATCTAACCCCTTATCCACCAAACATCTAACCCACTGGAGAACCATATGTGTTGGATAACACACATCTCACCCACTATCCCACACACACATCTCTAACCCATTATCCAACACAGGTAGCCGCTTAGCTGACCCAAAGAAACCCCGTTTCAAGAACTGATGTTGTTGTGATGCTCAGTTTCCAAATGTGGACCGCGAGTAAAGACTACAGGAAGCAAGGAGACATAGAAAGTATAAGTAAGACTCGAAAACCAGTTACTGCTTGTGGAAGACAGCCACCAAGATTTCCCCCAGTGGGGAACAAGGTGAAGCCTGTTGATAAGGCTATGTCGAGTCATGCACACACAGACACCTTAGCGTTGATAGCGGTGTCCAGGTTGTCTGCTCCAACACGGATACAAGTTGTATGTTACTTAAAGTATGTCAGCCTGTCAGTGTTTGCCGCCAGATAATGTAAACCATCTTGTTACTAATTATAGAACCACAGCCTTACAGACCTCGCAGGTCTCAAAATGTCTTATGAGAGACTGATAGGATAATGATGCAGTTTTCACGTAATTCATAATACCATGAGTTCCCGCTGCAAATTTGGTTACAAGGGTCTCTTTGCCATGACTTTGTTATAGCCTTATAGCACCTGGCAGTTTGCGGCATTCTGTTTGTTTCAAACATTTTATGCTGTGTCTGTGTTTGTTTCCCAGGGGCATGCTAACAAAGTTGCGTATGTTTCCCCATGATTCACGTGAAAACTATTCAAGTTGTATAATGCGGACTTGTTAATTTAAAAAAAAAGTCTCTCATACAACAGACTTTCTTTCGTTTCTCTCTTCCCCACCTCACAGCTTTCACTCACTCACTCACTCACTCACTCACTCACTCACTGTGAGAGAGTTTTTACCTGTTTGATTTCTTCTGTATTCTTTTATCTTCGTCCCTGTTTGTGAAAGAGAGAGAGACTTACACATTTTGTTGCCGGGTACTTTATCCCACCAGTCGGATGATAGTTTACAGCATGAGCTACAACGATAAGAAAACTAACTTGACCCGGCGAGGAGTCGGTCAGAAGTAAAACGTAACACGTAAGTGAGTTCAGCCGTTAATCACCTGTCCCGCGACTTCCGTGTGCCGAAGGAGGTAACGCATGTGGACTAGTGCAGTCCACCCACCCACCCCTCTGCTGACGGTAACGTTTTGTAACCTACTGCACTCAACCCCTTCTCCTCCCCATCTTTTGGAGGTAGCGCTTTGTAGCTTAGTGCAACCCTCCCTTTTGCTAGAGGTTGTAGCCCAGTGCAGACATCTCTTCTGTAACAGATAATATCACTTTGTAGCCCAGTGCAGACACCTCTTCTGTAACAGATAATATCACTTTGTAGCCCAGTGCAGACACCTCTTCTGTAACAGATAATATCACTTTGTAGCCCAGTGCAGACACCTCTTCTGTAACAGATAATATCACTTTGTAGCCCAGTGCAGACACCTCTTCTGTAACAGATAATATCACTTTGTAGCCCAGTGCAGACACCTCTTCTGTAACAGATAATATCACTTTGTAGCCCAGTGCAGACACCTCTTCTGTAACAGATAAAACTTTGTAGCCCAGTGCAGAAACCTCTTCTGTAACAGATAAAACTTTGTAGCCCAGTGCAGACACCTCTTCTGTAACAGATAAAACTTTGCAGCCCAGTGCAGAAACCTCTTCTGTAACAGATAAAACTTTGCAGCCCAGTGCAGACACCTCTTCTGTAACAGATAATATCACTTTGTAGCCCAGTGCAGACACCTCTTCTGTAACAGATAATATCACTTTGGAGCCCAGTGCAGACACCTCTTCTGTAACAGATAATATCACTTTGTAGCCCAGTGCAGACACCTCTTCTGTAACAGATAATATCACTTTGTACCTCAGTGCAGACACCTCTTCTGTAACAGATAATATCACTTAGTACCTCAGTGCAGACACCTCTTCTGTAACAGATAATATCACTTAGTACCCCAGTGCAGACACCTCTTCTGCTAGAGGTAACACTTTGTAGCCTAGCGTAGACACTTGAGGTAACAAACAGTTGGTAGCCTAATGCAATCTGCCCTCACCCTTACCTTTCCTTGCTCTCTCTCTCTCTTGTTCGTTTGCTTAGTCACTCATGTTCACTTAGAAGCGTATGATCCTCCAATACTATACAGTTTCTATTTTCCACCAAAAGTGCAGGGTGCGTGTATGCCTCAATGTGTGTGTGTGTGTGTGTGTGTGTGTGTGTGTGTGTGTGTGTGTGTGTGTGTGTGTGTGATAGAGAGAGAAAGAGAAAGGATTACTACGGATTAGATAGAAAAGGTCAAGATAAGACAGCAGATCAACCTGTTGCTACCATTATGAGTAATGATGGGATTTTCCCTGTCAACCTTCGTCGATAAGCAAGGACTCAAGCTGAGCAACAATTGTGCATCAAACATCTAGTTTTTATAATCTGTGCCTTTTTCTCATCTTCCCATTACCAAATTTCCTATCACGTAACCTTGTTGGCCGTACATGAAGAACAAAGTCATTTTTCTCCCGATCGCCAAATTTAAACATTTTCTGCATTTTTCAGCATTTTCATCCATTCATCTTACTGCTTCTCTGAAAAATAAAATAGAGAAAGGAATGGTAATCCCGCAGCCTACGTGAGCCGCGGCACGCGCGTGCAGGATATGTATCCTAGCTGTCAAGTGCCAGTACAGTCTGTACAAGGTAGGTGTCAGAACACTCCAGTTTGTGAACCAGGCCACTGGCTGGCGAGGGGCGAGAGAGTGGGAGGCAGCAGAGTAAATAGGTCAGCCGAGAGTAGCGGTTGACGTAATGTCTGCAGCTTAAGTAGGTTACCTTGGACTCTCTCCAACAGCTGGGAACTAAAATTAGGCCTATCCTGGGTCTTTGCCAACTGGGCGGCTTATTGAACTCGGGACACCCTGGGGACATACCAGGGGTATGGAATCTTTTTTTTTTTGCCTCGGGATTTGCCTCAGACGCGACAAGGACCGACGACATAGAAATGTCGTTACGATATATAGAAACAGGTGCTGCGAGTTTGTTTAGCGGTAATGGGGGAGTGCTGGACCTCAGCCAGTCAGTTACAGGTGAAAAAAGGTTACGTACCGAGTAACTTTTTGGATGTAGTCTTTTTAAAGATTAAATTAATCGGATCTGTTTTGGTGGGGGAAAAAAACGGTTTAGCAGTAGATTTCAATTTAATTTTTCGGGAAAAAATATGTAAAGAACATGACAGCGCATTATTGTTAACCCTGTCTCGATTTGAACACTAGACCCTCGCTCATTGCTTATTAATAACGATCACATTGTCTCAATAACGTTTTTGCGGTTCGTTTTTAATTATTATCTCATTTTTTTAATCCAGCCGCAACAGTTTTAATGTGTTTGAAATCTGTATCTTCTAAAAGTTTGGTAAGGTGTATTCGTTGGACGTGAGCTATCGTTTCTTGCTATGAGATGAGATAGACAAGTCCAGTTTTTCTTGCCAAGAGATGTACCCGCCAAGTTTCGTTTTCCTCCCCAGAGAAGCTGGCGTTCTGAAAGCAGATTTCTTTGATTAAAAACGAAGCCAAGCAGCTCTGTATGCTCACAATTTCACACTTGACATATCTGAGCTGTTGCCTGACACTAAGTATAAGGCTAGAGGCTCACGAGAAAGAAACAACGTCTGCTATGTTTTGTAACAGGTGCATCAAGCTTGAACATTGTCGGGCTTACATACACATGACAGTGGCCAATGTTCTTGTGTTGGGGCTATGATAAAATCGTATACTCGACACCTGGGATGGGAGTGGGAGCTGTAAACCAGATTGCTGAAGTAAAAAATAGGTGACCAGGATATAGCCTAATTCTCGACCTAAACCTGATAGCAACAGCGCCACTACAGCCTGTTGCCATGTAAAGGACGCGCGCACTAAGATGTAATTAGGAAGATACGAGGAGTTGGGGGGTGGGGGTGGTAGAGAGAAAGGAAATGCACAGGGTGTGACAGAAAGAAAAAGGGTCGGGAGGACAGACACGAAATGAGGATGATGACCGACAGGGGGTGGGTGGGCGGTCGGGAGGTTGTTCCAGTCGAATGATGCGTGATATTAGGTTTGCTATGACAAGAAGAAACTTGTTCTGCTTCATCCTTTAATACTTGGCTGTCATGCCAACGCCCAGTGGATAGGGATGTAAAAGATCTTAATGGGCGTGGTCATAGATGAATACATAGTGCACACATTAATTTATAATACACAATATAAACATATACAAATCCATGCATATATGTATATAAATGCATAGATTCATAAATATATACCTCATGCTAGTGATGAGAATCTGGAAAGCAATAATTCTTCTGAATGTAGGTCTGGCGAGGAAAAAAAATTATGCAAACGCTCATCAGAATTCATGGCACGTGATCGTCAACATATGTGTAGCAAAGCTGGATACAGAGCTCAAACCTGGAAAAGAGGGGAAAGAGCAGATGATCTTTGAACTGTTGCTCAGGCCTTACGTGTGTTTGCTGCAGCCTGTCTTATGATTGATGACCGCAAAGTCAGTGAAGAGAGGGAGACGAGCGTCTGGGCAACCAGCGCGCATGCGCCGTCACTGGCAACCGATTTCCGGTTGTGTTCACGTCAACAAATTTCTGCCGTGTGTTCTGCCGCCATGGTTACAGTAGCCCTCAGCCGGCACAACGCCAGGCTGCATAACGCGTGAGGTACTTTCCTGCTGTATGTCCTTGTGTTGAAGACACAGATGTAAATGTGCAAGGGGACAGAAAGGTGGCCAGAACGGCCATATCGTGTGAGGTGGGGAGGGAGTAGTGCTGCTGTGACAGCAGCCACCCAAAGCGAAACAAGCAAGGAATGAGTGGTTCAACCCACACACACAAGAATCGGGTCAGGAGGTGAAACAATCGATAAGGAACGAACGAGTAGGGGTGCCTGGGTGGCGGACATATGGAGGGGTTGAAATGACTGGCGGTCATGTAGAGATAGCACATTTTTATTGTTATTTATGTAAAATATTTTCATGTGTGTGTGGGGGGGGGGAGGTAGGTGTTTAAACTGGAGTAGTAGGTCAGTAGGTTTCTGCCTGCACATGAGATCACATCTGAAGAAATGTTCTGTGTTGTGCGTATTACTGCTGACATCCTCAACGAAACACTGGCTCAGCAGCCTCCGACAGTTAGACAGCCACAGCTTTTTCTTTTAGTTTGTTGGACTCTACCTTAAGCTTATCTTGTTTTGCACCTGCCACGCACTCTGCCCGCTTTTTGAGGTTTTTAACATGCGCATTTGCTGAATCAGGTTACTAGGCCAGTAGGTGACCCGCAGTAGTTGACATGGCATGAAAATAGGACCAGGTGAAAGGCACTTGTGCAAGCGGGCAGTGTGAGGCATGTCAGAGCAACAGGATCGTGCGGGTGATATGCGCGTACCTTGCACTGTGAGTCACGTGCCCTTTGTGAGGCACAGCAATGCACGACAAACGTGTTGCGAAATGGACATAAGTACACACACGTACGTATAAAGGTGTGCACAGCTCACATGTGTACACATACACAAACATACACAATCTCACACAAACATGCAGACACACGCAAACACGCACACGAAGAGAGACGTGAGGCGGGCGAATAATATAGTTGGTGACTTTATTCGATGGAAAAGTGATACAGTCCAGTGAATTCATGAGCGAAAAGAGTCACGAGAAGGGAGAAACTAGAATACCCGCAGAAACCTCCTAGGCCTTTGAACAGGTGTCACACCCAGAAAGAAGTCAATATGCCCCCAGATGAGACGTGAACCCTGACCTTACCTGATTGCACTCGTGAGAAGGAAGTCCTCCCCGACATGAGATTGTTTCAATCAAACTTTATAGACGTAACCTATACGACAAATCTTCCTCTTCGTAATGACCAGTGGTAAGAGTAACTGAAATAACATGGAGACTTCCTGCAGTGAGCTTGTAAGATATCTACCATCTATAATGTGCATGTTATATATCATACCCTGCATGTACTATATCTGTCTTGTATACCATCTCCCATATTTGTATTAAGTCGACAATATATTTTATCTACAATGTAATCAATGTACCCTATACACACATATCAAGTGTCAGAAATGACACTCCTACTATGTAATAAATGGATAAATTATAGTCGAATAAATTATTGACTAATAATATTATCAATACTAGTGGTGAAACAGCTGCCGTAACCCGGAGCTCTCAGTGTAAGTAAACAAAACCAAAGCCAATACAAGGTAGCTTATGGCTGAGCCGCAACAGTCCGCATCAACAGCTGTGAAACCGCTCCGCACCTTTGATCCTCTCATGAAGATGCGAGGGCAGGTAGAGAGACAGGCAGGTGAGATGCTCGCCGCGGCGAGATGTCAGCACTTCAGGCCACTTAGTGATGCGCCGGTCATCGTTTTTACAGTTAGTTTTCAACATGACAATATTGGACGAACATTTGACCGAGGCTGGCAAAGTTTTGACTCTGTCAAACTTGGACAAATGTTTGTCCCTATGTGTCCAGTAAAGAACGGCCTGTAACCAGAGACATCTTGTCGAATACATTATTTTTTATTCCTGGATATTTTAAACGATGGTCATACAAATTTCGTGTTCACCTATTTGACAATGTGTGTCTGGTGACAACGAGACTTGTGGAGAAAAGGGGCGGTAATTACTGACCGATATTACTCCAGTTGTCTGCCCTTAGCAGTCCTGTTATTAGTGTCTAGGGAGACGTTGACAGCATTTATCTAGAATCTCTCTAATGCTGTTGAAAGCGATAGTGTCATATTTTGTCTTTTGTGATACTGAAATCAGTACAGTCAAGTTGAAAGTCGCAAGCATTTTTATGTCGGTTGCTTCGTTTTGCGGTTACTGTCCAAAGTGTACTAGCGACCCCTGATGCCAGGGGCCAGTTGCATAACACATTTGTAATATTAAACTCAAAAAATCTAGTTAAATAGTCAGTTTTATAGATATTCAGTGCACGTTTAAACGTATCGAGATTTGCTGGAGCCGGACTCTCGGTCTTGTGCAACGCATCTAAATGGCATAGGAGTGTTTTTTGAGAATTTTTTTCTACATTTTCTTCTTTATAACAGTTTTAAGTTTTAGAAACATGTTGTGCAACTAGCCCCAGGCCGCTATGTATGCATACCCAGTAACTTTGAGTGTCTGTGTAGCTGCCAGAAGCAAAGACTGGCTCTGATTGTCGTAAATTTTTACCAGTTTTCGAGCGACGTAAGCATATTCAGTTTCTTCCAAGTGAACTTCACATGCCTACTAACTGCAGAAGCTGCTCATTTTAGTACTGGATTGCTCTTACCCCCTCCCCCACCACCCCCACCACACACACACACACACACCTCCTCCTACACCAAACTACTGGTTTTCATTCGTCGACGAAGTCTAATGAGCACTGCTTGTCTAGCAAGTGTCTGTTTACAGTGCTTGCTTGTTCGTCTTGCCCTGAAGGGAGGAGTCTCCAGCGGCGCAAATGCCGCATAGCAGACGAGTGTAGGCGAGGTGAAGAGTTCATTCGCGGTCAAGGACCCTTAGTGCTACTTTTTCTCGACTAAGCAAAACTAAACTGCGCTCCCCCCCCTCCTCTCCTCCCCGCGTCTCTCCCCCCCCCACCCCCCAACCCCCCCCCCTGAACTGCCAAGAGGAGACAAGGCAGGTTAGCGTGATTGGCTGCGGGCCAAGAGAAATGGCTAGCAGCTGCAGACCGCCAAAGCGGTGGTGTCTGTGTGACTATCGATCTTTTATCGATTGACAGATGAGGTCAAGATCAGCACCCTCCACCGTGTCTGTCTGGAAACAGTTTCAGCTGAAATCTGATGATTGTACAAGACACTAGCGTGACACTGGGTTTGTGTGTGTGTGGGGGGGAGGGGGGAATTATGACGGGGACGTGGGGGCTACCATTCGTCTCGCAGTACTGGTGGTGTTTGTGTGTGTCCTACATTCGGTCACTTCAGTTACGATCTCTCTCTCTCTCTCTCTTTTCTTTGCTTGAATGAGACTCTCTACCAAGTGTTTGGAAACTTTTATGCTTTTATTGCGATTACTTTATACTTCTATTTGCATTATTTTTGTAGAAAACTGCGCAATCAGTAACTATACTCCCGCATCTTACCACCACCAGGCGGTGACTGCTTTCAGGCCTTACTATAACATACCTTACACGCCTTATGATCACGCGCCTTACTATAACACGCATTATTATCACGCGCTTTACTATAACACGCCTTATTATCACGCGAGTTACTATAACACGCCTTATTATCACGTGCCTTACTATAATACGCCTCAAGAAAGTGGAGGAAAGACGACCTTTCGGAAGCAGGAGGGTGCGGAAGGGAGATACTTTTACTTGGGTACGCCCTCCTCCAACGTGCTTCACGTGCAACGAGGTATGATGAAAGGTAACGTAAACGCTAGAAAAAGGATTCCGACAGGCGTAGAGGGAAAGGGGTGTTCAGATGGTTGACAGCTATGCGCAGAAAAGATGAAAGATGAAAGTGGGTATAAGAGATGATAATACAATGTTTACAGGAATATGAACATTGGATAAGTAACCTTCAGTGTACGTGAAATATGACAATACGACAAGTAACCCTTTTTGATGACAAGTATCTCTTAGAATGAGACCTAAGTAACCCTTAGTGCACGTGGAATGTGCCTATAAGACAAGTAGCCCTCAGTGTAGGTGTTGCTTCAAAACGTGACCATGTCTGTTGTTCACAGCGTGACAAACGTCACGCACAAGCCGACAGAACAACGGCTGCCGTCACATTGCACGTTCTCCGAAGAACATCCTTGCGCACTGCAGTTGCAAGAAGTTTGAAAAGTCAACAGCATTGTCACAAATACATCTTCATCATCGGCATCTACTCGCCAGAGGCTTTCTCCAAAGTTAGCCTTCTGAGACACTTCGTCCTTACAGGGAGCTGTGTTCACTGAAGTTCAGCTTCATTGTTAAAGGGCTTCAGGGCGAGTCCAAGAGCATGTCTGTCCAGGGAGTGTACTCTACTGCTCAGGAAGGCAAACTTAGTTAAAGTAGTAAACACACACCAGCTGCAAGTGACGTCTACGCCTAATAAACAACAATAGCCTTATTAAGAAAGATTTCTATGCTACAATCATAACCATATTCTCTGAAGGTGAGTGAGTGAGTGAGTGAGTGAGTGAGTGAGTGAGTGAGTGAGTGAGTGAGTGAGTGAGTGAGTGAGTGAGTGAGTGAGTGAGTGAGTGAGTGAGTGAGTGAGTGAGTGAGTGAGTGAGCTGTTGATAAAGCAAAAACAGCAGTGCCATGCAAAACCAACATAATTCACGGGTATATTTGGCTTACTAAACAATAGCACTTTTTTATGGAATAAGGACTAAACGAGTGCTGAACTCGCCACAAGAATAATGCCAGCATTCAAAATTATCATGGGCAAGATTAAGTAAGTCCATTTCTCCATGTGATATTAGACTCTCGTTAAATCCGCTTCGTGGCACTGTCCGCTTTAGAATGCGGTCAAAGTATTTCAGTTCGTCAGTCAACAAAGCGAGAAACAAAACAAACAAAAAACCAGAGGAAACTGGATCGGGCGTTGAGAGAAAAGATTCCTACAACTATGTCATTATATATATATAGCATCATTTATAATTACAACATTCAAAATATGTTCATTATAGTTGGACTTTTGCGTGTCCACTGATGTTAGTTTCCCAAAGCTTTAACTTCAGCGGCTGTTGCTTTTATCCATGTCTCGCTGTGTTATCGAAAAGATTTCATAAGCCCACAGATAAAACTTCAGAGGTGATCGATTCGAGTCTTGCGATAGAAACGGTTTGTTGGACTTTCTTTATTTCTTTTTCTTGGTCTTTGTTTCCTATTCTTTTATTGCATTTTAAGCACAATCAGATCACTTGCAGGGGGAAAGGTTTGTATGGAAAGCAAGGTATATTCCGGGTGTCTGAAACTGTAAAGTAGTTTGATACCCCAGCTCTCTTGCCCACCTCCACTTAACAGGTGACCGTCTTACATCGCGACGTTAACTGCGCGTCGAGTTTGACCACGTGACCCGGGCCCAGGTGAAGGACACGCCACTAGGAGGTAGCTGGATGATTATCGTCAGGCAATCAGCTAAAATGTTCATATTTTATTGTCAGTTTAACTGATTTCAAGGTGGGCACAGGATGGAGCCACACACTCAACCCCACGATTTTTTTTTTTTATTTTTTTTTTTTGTCTGTTTTTCTCGTTGATGTTGACATCGTATTTAGATTCGGGGTCATGTCTCAGGCAACGGATTCCGGATACATTTACCTGTTTCAGACACACCTTCCATGTTTCGCTGTTGGGGATTTTTTTTTTTCAAAATGTAGGGCAGTTAATGAGATCAGAGTTCATCAAGATAATAAGCAACGCTTGTCTGTCTGCTTCTTGCTTTATTGCCAAGGTGCGTGTGCTGTGAGCAAGAGCCTGCTCGTTAGAACACGGTCACCAGCAAAGCCTCGTCTCGTCAATGCTCATTAGTCGCCAATCAGCGACCACGCGGCACGCGCAAAACTGCGGTGTACGCATGAAGTTTCCGGAAGTGCAGCTGATAAGCAGGGTCAGCCCTCAGCCTTCAGCTGCATGGGCACGTGGGAAGAGGGAATATTCCCCTTGATCTAGTGTCGTCTGCGTAACGAAGAGGTTAAGAGTTGGAGAGCTAACATGCACAGCATATCACAAGATAGGGAAGATGGTGCTCCATCTTATGTCGCTTGAGTAAACAACTTTCATTCACAACATTCTCGCAGAGATGGAGATTTTCCCTTTGGCTCTCATGCCTGCCAATGATGTCCTCACTCGCTCGATGGACCTTAACCCCATCCTCTGAATGCCACCCATACCCTACATGCGCTGTGTTCTTGAGTTGTGTCTGTTTTTATTTATTTTTTTTTTAACAGTTCTAGTCTTCAGTTGTTCTTTTTTTGAAGTTTTTTTTTATTCCGTATTACAATTCACAGAACATAATTCAAACACCTCTTTCATTCTTAAATCCATACTAGAGGTAGAAAAGATAGATATAGAGTGTTTGTTTGATATCCATATTTAAAAATAGAGAGAAAAGAGAGAGAAGAGAGACAAGAAGAAAGTGTCCACATGTAGCATTACAAAAAGCTGTACCTAATTACGCTGCACAAACACACAACTGTTCCTGGCTTAATTTTATTTATTTGTTTATTTATTTACATGTTCCCTTCCTCTTGCCTGCCTTGCTATTTTTCATCATTAAACTGGGCTTGGAACTTTGGGGTACAGGTTTGTTTTCAATCTACTACTAGAGTCGTCTTGTTGTTATACACAATTTTACTCTGTAACGAAGCGGGTAAGACATTAATAATGCAGGAAATGATGTTGGAAATGATGTTTCAAGTGTACTAAATGTACATTTTTCAACCACTTAGTATTTATTTGTTAACAATGCTTAAGCTGAGCGAACCAGCATGACGCGCTGCGCATGGTTCATCTGCCGGTTATGAGGCCACCGCGCCGAAGCTGATCGTCAGGGAAAGTAACTGCGAGGTGCAGTGTTCGTCGATTCCAGCCCAGCACCAACAGTTTTTCCCTGCCTTCCATTAATAGGCGTCTAAAAGGCTGTCATGTTTGTCCTTGTCGGCATCCACTTCTCAGCTCTAGTGCTCACCGCCTTGTGCAGTGCGCGCGCACAGTCGAATGGGGCTCAGAGGAGGAGGAGGAGGAGAGCAGTAAGCATCAATTTCAATCTTCGTTCCCCCCCCCTCCTCCCCGCGCAAGGGGCAAAGGCGCTAGTGAAAGGTCACGACCGGTCAGAAGTCGGCATCACAAAACTTGTAGTTCGCGGCAGGCAACAGGCGATCACGACCTTTTTTTTCTCCGCCAGTGGCAGCAGCAACCGCTTTATAGCACCTGTTGTCGGTTCATCTGCCAGTCGATCGATGGAGAGATACAGTCATTGATGATGACAGGACCCTGGGCTCAGGTCATCGACTCCTATGAAAGGCGTCTCAAGTATTCTGTTGTGGCTGGCAGCGACAGACAAGTTTCAGCATACGAGGCTGAAATACCAGCACCTAAAGGGTCAATGGTCTGCTGAACTCTAGCTGCGCGGAAGGTTTTGCTGTGCTTGCTGTATCTGGACCGATGTCACTAGTGCGGTCTGTGTGATCTAGGGATCTTTGGGGAGAATTATACATGCGTGTGACCTTTACCCCAAAGTTCCGGTGTTGATATCGGTTCATCGCTGTGCACCACGTCAATGCTCACTATGAACAAAAACTGTCGTCTAAACATTGTTAACAAACCAACTTTCAATCTTTTGTAGTTACTTTCAAATATCCACCCTTCTTTCTCGGACATTTTCTAAACAGAGGACAAACAAATAAAAATGTTGTGACTAATGTGACGAAAACTCGCAACAGAGGAAGGGCGTCTCTAGTTTTAGCGAAGCGTAATGTCTACCAACGGTGATAAATTATAGACTAAAGATATCTCAATGTGAAAGGCGATGTTGATGCTGAAGAAATATCACGCTTTGCTAAAACTAGAGGCGCCCTTCGTCTGCTGCGAATCTTCACAAAAGTGCAGATTCTTGATTGTTCTATTAATCACATGGCTTAATTAAGTTTACTTTGCATTCTTAAAGTCGGGTGCATGGGAACTTTTCAGAATCTTGATGACAAAAAAAAAACAGCGCTCGGCTTCGGTACGGTTATGTTCAATGAATGACTGAGAAGCACTGCTGTAGGAATATTGTAATCAAGTATTTCAGATGTTATCATTCAAGGCAGTATTTCTTCTTATCACACCGCTTTCTTCCTGTCACTTCGATAACTTGTGTCGCAGATATGCCTATAGTTTGACAAGTGTTCGCTTCATTCTCGGTGTACATTTTGCTGTGACATAGCTTTAGTTGCTGGCTCGGCGTAAGACACCAACTCCCTCCCCAACCCCTGACCCTCGGTGAATATTGGCAAAACAAAAACAAAAAAAAAATCTGTTTGTGTCCGGTATAAACTGAACATAAATGCACCAGAGCTGACAGAAATAATTGACAGAGCTTCTTTTAATTCTTAAAATCTTGTTTAAAATGCGTGAACGTTCCAAAGCATGATATCCCCAACGTGACGAAAAAGAGATGTTAAGGATGAAGGTAGAATAATATTATGGTCCCATTCAACCGGAAACAACTTTAAGCCAATTTTGGGATGCAAATACGAGTTAAGGCACGCAACTAATTAAATAAAACGATTTAAACCAAAACTAAGTTTAGAAAAAGACATAAGAAATGAAAAAATCAAGAGTGGCTTTCTCATGTGAAGAAGGAAAGCCTGACCTCCTGACCCCATTACGCTTGAGTAACTTTGATGCAAATAAACGTAAATTTAACAGCTGTGGCCAGATTTTACAGACATGACCAAAGTTTTCTGGCAGATTTACTCAAAAACAATACTTATAACTTTCACCTTACGGCAGGGAAACGGTGGGTTTGACCCGGGCAGTGGAGGTAACACGGTCTGTCGTCGCCACTTGTGCATCTCACTCTTTACTTAACCACGATGTCACGCGCAATCGTGACAGGAGTGTGACACTAGTCTAACACCTACAGACACGTGCGCCTGCACTCAAGAACACAATAAATATTTGGCTCACTAAATATGGACTCACCAAACTCACTCATGCACGTCAGACGGTCGCACTGAGTACACTAGGAAACATTTCGAGACATTTCAGGAGATCAAAGCAGATTACATTCTAATCACACGCCCGGTGTCCATACGTCAACACTCGTAAACTCATCCGAGTGAAACTCCACGCAAGCAAACTCACGTTTTCGGGGTAATTATTCAAAGTTCGTGGACTTTTCCTGATTTATCTTCTTTATCTTCTACAGTCAGCTGACGGCACGTGACCTGGTGACGTCATGCGTGCGATGGTGGTGTGAGTCACACCTGCAGACGTGGGGAGTAATGTACAACAGGTGGCTGGAGCCACTAGACTGAAAAGCTGGCTTCGGGGGAAAAAACAAAGTTTGGTGCACTGAGAAGTCTCACTAGTGGTAGGAAAAAAGCAATTAAAAGCTTTTAACTTTTATTTTAATCCACCGCCGTCTCACCAATTAACCTCTTAAATGTCGACATCTACCACCTGCTCAAGGCTTTTAACTGATGGACATCAATGCACCCGACATTTTCATGTGTATCTTGATAAGTTGAATAATAATAATAACCAGTGCTGTCACAGTGACTGCTGACACGGTTCTCTTAACATACTTGGCAGAACACAGTTAAATACTGCAATTATTAAGTATTGCACCCAGCACCTGGACCTTACTGACAGGTAACAACTGCAGTGAGCGGTGATTGTTCTCTTTAACACCTCGATAACAGGCTCAAAGACTAAAAGTCCACGATGTAATTAAAGGGTGAATCCCCCGTTTACTAAATGTCGGTGGTTTTTATTATTTGTGTCTCTACCTGCAATCATCTAATTTTGATGTAGCCTCTTCCTTTAGGTTTGGCTGTTCTCGGTTGTCGGTTGCCATCGACATTCCAAGCATTAATTTCTTGCGACATCGTATCCTTCCGCGCCTCTTGCATTTTACATCGGACAGAATCTTACGGATGGCGCATGAAGGTGAAATACGTCAACAGTTTGGAGGGTTATCACTTGAAACTATTTTTAAGGGTGGAGATATATTTGATGGCGCAATGGCAAAGTCACAGTCATGCAAGATTCTGAAAATGATTTACAGTTGACTGCACGAAATGATTCAGCGAGAATTTTTTGTATCTTTGTCGTAACTCCAGCGTTCACAAATTAATGCAAGTTGGAAAAAGGATATTAGCCTTTATACTGAAACATACATTAACATAGTTCCAGAACAATGGAGTTTACTGAAGCTGCTATCTGTCTTACATTCCTTCTTTTCAGATTTACTAGGCAACCAGCGTCTTATAAAACGGTTTAACTGCACCTTCAGATAAAATGCATGGCAATAAGAGTGTAGACAATTTTTTCAGTTTATTTTTCACGGCATTCTTGGGGTCCCCCCCCCTCTCTTTTCCTGTCGATTAGTTCTTAACGAAAATCGATAGCAGGACCTCTGTGCCGCTGTGTAAATATTTAGTAAGTCAACTGTCGCTTCTGGACCCCTTAACCCATGATCCGTAAAATTGTTTGATTGCTTGCTTTAGCGGTAAAGTGCCTCCACCTACAGGGAGAGGAAACCAGAGTAAACTTTCGACGGCCAGCCCCCGAACATGTGTGACAGACACAGAGTGTCCCGAGACGGGATATGAACCCACTGCCTCTCACTGCAGTGGTAACAAGCGAATGTTTTAACTACTACACTACCGGACGCCGCCCCGTGACCCGTAATGCGATAGATAACGTCTTTTATTTAGCAACAGTCACGTGACAGTCCGCATACTCTACTGAGTGCCAGTCTGCTGGTGCCTCCTACCACTCAGTTCACAGCAAGAATGTTCTGACTGACAGGTATGGAGCTACTAACGCAGGCTTATCTCTATCCTTGGCACCTTCTACGGCCACCCCCTACTGAGATGAAAGGTTGTGCCTAGGCTGCTGGCGAGGCTGCAGGGTCTTTTGAACGGGTCTGCGCTTTCTGATTTTGGACCCCAAGTCGCATTTTCAAACAGTGACTCATGTTGTTGCTTGCAGCTCGCAAGGATTCGTTGGACGTCTGGCTCAAACCACATGTCATGTCTGTTCTTCCCACCCGGAAGAAGCTTTCCATCTTGGTCATCGTCTTCTTTGCTTGGAGTATGGCAGGTGGAATTAGATCGGTGCAAAGTTGACCTCGGAAGTACGGCGCATGTGACAAAAGGAAAAAGATGGTGGACTGAAATGCCTTCGCTGTACTAGACCGAGGTGGTCCGCCTTAGACGCACTCATCAAGCATGCAGGTGAGGGACCGGAGAACATGGCAATTCATGCTCAGATCAAAGGGGTGCAAGTTAAAGACGCTGTCCAATGTGACATAAAGAGACTCATTAAATGCCAACAGGTGTTGTTGAGCAACCATCAGAAACCACGCCACCTCCTCAGCCTAGGACAGGCAAGCAGTGTAATGTGTAGCAACTACTTTCATGTAGAATGGGAGGAGGGTAAGACATAGTCTCACATACTCAACAAGTCGTGTTTGGTATCTTTTCCAGTATTTTCACGGGGAGCAGAAACAGAATCTAGTATCAGGTGGTGGTTATCATTTATAACTTATCAGGCGTGGCAAGGTCAGAACGAAAGTATCGTATCTGTTTTGGTGTTGGTTTCCTTTTTTAGGGTTTAGAAGAAACGCTGGAGATAATTGATAGCGAGAAGAAATTCCGAGACAGTAATGTTTGGAAAGTTGCTGTACCGACAGAAAAAGAACGAAAATCTTACTTTGAGGCTATATCGATATTGATAGAGATGGATTAGGTAGACTTTGGACACGTGATGAACCGAGTCCTTACGCTGCCCGAGGTTATAGTCTTCTATGTTTTCGTTTTTACCATTAAGAGTAGATGATGTCCACAGCGTTGATTGTAAACAATTTGTTTCGGACAAAAAATGAAGTGCCATGCTGTCTGCCCCGTGTAGATTATTACGAATTCTGCGTGTAGACTATTTTGAGGTCTGTGGCTAGACTATTTTGAGGTTTGCGTGTACACCATTTTGAGGTCTGTGGCTAGACTATTTTGAGGTCTGTGGCTAGACTATTTTGAGGTCTTTGGCTAGACTATTTTGAGGTCTGCGCATGCGATCAACGTCACCAGTGTTGACTTAACTCTTAAGCGCCAGAAGTTTCTGCTCTCGCCAAATTCATGTCGTTCGTGTTATCAAACGCTGCGCAGTTTCGATTACACCTCGCGGGTAGTGTCCGCTATAAATATCCTCCTTTACCCACCCCACACATACACCCCCACCTCGAGATTTTTACTTAAAGTACAGAGGGTTGGGTGAAGGTGGAGGGCTTTCTGCATCTATGGCGTCTCCGACATGTAATAACTTCAGCGGGAAAGTAAGGGTCGCCGCGTTTGCTGTGACTCCCTCTGCCCCCCACTTCCTCCTCAGTGGAGCCCACACACGACAATGTCAACCTTCAGACGACCAGCGATTGGTAGAGGACACATCAGATGCTTGACGAGTATGTCGATGACAATGTCACTTGAACTGTTTTAGGAGGAAGGGCGCAAAGGGGGTAGCGAGTGTTGCTGATATGTATGAGATACCAGCAGGTGTTAGACGTTCAAGTTGGGTCCTTATCGCTGATAAATAGCAGGATATAGGACAGCAGCATTTCAGAGGAAGTTCTACTATTTATAAAGTCATTATTTATTTTTGGAGGACACATGCCGAGATTCTGGGGAATGGTCACATGGTCTCGGATTTTTTTTTTCTTCAAACTCTATTGCCTCCCCTTCCCTTCACCATCACCGTACTATTCCCCCACCACACCGACCACCACCACCACCACCACCACTCTTTTTTATATTTCTCTTGTTTTTTCCTTTTACCGACCTGTTTGATGGAATTTTATATTCCAGTTCGTGTCGAAAACAGCGAGGTCGCAGGCAGCGAATCTCCTGTTACTGTAACGGTAGACAACTCTTCCGACCTGCGACTTATCTTCTCTTGCCTTATTTTATATCCGATAGTGTGTAACCAAAGGCTTTCCTCAAGAGGATTTTCGCTAGCATCAGCGGTTCTCTTCTCAGAAGGCAACAGGTTTGACGGGAAATACAAGGCAGCAGACGTTCATGACGGGGACGGGCGATAAGACATTAAAGAGAACATTCTGCCCTGACAAGCAGCTGCCCCGTCACTTCCATCACTGTCTCTTCCAAAACCATGTATCTCTGCCTTCCCTTTAAAATTGGGAATCTTTAACAAATTCTTCTTGCTGATACTCGTTTGCATTAATTTTTGATCTAATTTTGTTTACTATTTTGGTAATTTCTTCCATTTGCGTAGGAGCAGCATTGTTTCAAAAACTGTTCTAGTTCACTGATTTCTAGAAAGATCCGTAAATAAACCATTGTCAATTAAAGCACTTCCTTTTGAAGAATAAACTTGATGTTTACATGCCAAGTGTTGTACTCTTTGTCGTTAATATCTATACCAAACGGTAACGTTTTCTGGCAATCAATTCACTTACCTCGCAGTTTCGCTTTCGTTTTTGGATGATAGCAAAAGCTGCACCGAAGGAATCCACCTGTTGTATATGTGACAAGTTGTGCAACATTTCTGGCGTTTGGCACAAGAGTTTGGCGAGTAATCTTTGCACGGTACATGCATTCTAAGATTTGTAAATATTTCTGACAACTTTTTCATTGTTGCCAAACATTCTGCAGATACGTGACCGCCATATTTGTCCGATCAACATTTTATTAATATTTGTTGTTTTCTTTTCCAACTACCTTCCGGCTGCAGGCGCATGAAACTGCTAAGGTTGGTAGTCTTGTTGCTATTACCATCTGACACCTGATGCTAACAGAGTTTTTTTTTTAACCTGTAGTGATCTTGGTTGCAGAAGAGGATGAAGTGGAAAAAAAACCTTGAAGATAAAAAGAAATATTTTCATAAATATTTTTACACTTCGTATTGAAAGCCGGTCGGCGGTGTCTTAAAGACTCTCTCCATTTATCTGCTGCTGACTCTGTTTTAGTCGAAGGAAAGAAAAAAAAAAGATTTAAAAGCGTCCCCATCGAAAAAAAAAACCCTTGCTCAACAAACGATTGTAGTGGCGTCGGTGTCAGTAACGCTTCTCCAAGGTCACTGACGCCCACGTGACTCGCCTAGCTACCCCGTTCTGAGGTCAGGCAGGTCAGCGAGGGCGTCGTAAGGGTAAACATATCAAGGGGAGAGGTAGCCGACTGGTGGTCAAGGTCGATGAGCAGGAACACAAAACACGTGTCTGTTGTCACTGTCAGCAGTGTGATGTGCTGCCTAAGTTTGGGTTACTCCCAGTCTGTGTGATAAGAAGCAGTTACAGAAGCTGCTTCCGCCGCCCTCACACCTCACGCTGGCTGCCAAGGTTTTATGGTTTAATTATGCCGCAGGTACTTCGCTAAGTTTGCCAGGTTAACCAAACCACATGTCGTCGGTCTTTCTCTCTCTCTCTCTCTCTCATTCCTCTTTTTCTATCCTCACTCACTCGGTAGATGCACGAATGTTTGTACACGTGATATGTACACTGATGGAGAATAGGTCAACGGATCAAGGTAAGGACAGATGTGGGAGAGCCCTTTGAGATGCTACTTTATTTATCCCGTTATTTTAAATGGACTGGCCTTATTTTGGTCTTATTTCAGAACGGTCTTTTTTTTTTTTTTTTAGCCATCGTGACTAAAAACTGATATCTCCGATGTTAGCGTCATTTTCAAAGGTCAAGAGGTTAAGATTCATTGAAAGAATGAACTAAAGTTTAGAAGAATATCTGCAAAGTCACTTCGGTCGTTTGTGGACTGAAAATTGTTTTGTCGGTCGTTACTACAAATGACAGGTAATCAGTGCAAGTCCATCTCTGTGTGTGTGTCTACCCTGCCTGGCTGTCGCAGACACACGGGTCACGTGACGAGATAGCACTGCGTCTCAGCCTTGCCTAGCCGAGACTAGCCTGGCCTTGACCTCGCCCTGCTAAGCAAAGCAGACTTCCTTGACGAGCTTGTTGCTGACGTCTGCCAAGAAGCAAGGGGCTGCCTGGTGGACGCTGTAGGGCGCCTGGTGCGCCGAGTTCTCACGCTGTTATTCCAGGCCGTCTCCTGGATGGCAATCTTTCCTGCTGCTCAGCAAATCCAGCTTTAGCCGGGTTTTTCACTATTATTTACTATCACATAAACTTAGATTTTAAAAATATCTACGCTAATAACAGTAAATAACGTTGCATCAGTTTAATTACATGTGAAATGTGCCGACAGTGAAAGGGTTAAAGTGCATAGAGTAAACGAAAAAAAAGTCATGGCTGTTAAGCTGCGGTTTGCTTTTTTTTTTTTTTAACAGACCTCAGCGGTGATAGCCGACAAGCAGAAGTGCCTTAAAAAAAGTATACATCCTGGGAGGAAAAAAGTGTTGAACTTCATTAGCCAAATGCAAAGAAGGAAAGATAAGTAGAGGAATAAACGTCAGGGAGGAGAATGCGAGTGCAGCGAGGAAAAGACAATCTACAGCCACTGAAAGCCGGCCGCGCTGACTCGGGTGTCTTTGATTTGGAAAGTACGTGTAGGTACGAGCACTCGGCTGACAGCACCCGGGGTGGTAGGGCGAGCGTCCTGTGTCGTAGAGACTCTTCTTAGTCTGTGCTGAGAACTGCCACTCATCGAAGTATGTCTCGCTCAAACCTCGCTGGTGTTTGTGATGCAACGCGATTCAGATAATTAGACATCGAGTGCTTTTTACTTTATTCCACTCTCACCAATTAAACAACCATTACTGACAATTTTGAGTGAAAAGTCAAGAGCGTCAAATGATTGTTTAGATTTTTGCTTTCTTTCCTTTTGTCTTATCTCGTATTGAGTTGTGTTCATGCATCCACAGACCGGCAAGCAGACACACAGACAAGCAGACATGCTTATCTAATCATTTCCATGCTCCGAGTTGCTTCTAAAGAAACAAGTTTTTGGGGAGCGGAGTTAACTTCAAGATGACGTAATATGACTCCCGTCAGCCGCCACAAGTTCCGCCACGTTTGAAAAAGGAAAAGCATGCAAGGTGTCAGACTGTCATGGGATACCCTGGCGCGCGAAGGACATTTGCATGAAGCGCCACCTACAGTGGTGAGCAGAGTGCGGGGCACAGGGTGCAGGCGTGCGCACCTCCTAAACTACAGCGTAGATTTATCGCCATCCTTCAGACTGCACTCCGGACAGGGAGGGCTTGGAGGGGGAGGGGGTACCAACATGTCTGCCTCATTGGAAAACCGAACGTTTTAAACCGAGTGGTTGTACTCTGTCGGCCTTCCATCAACTCCCACCCAGGCTATATTAAGAACTCTCTGCCACAGGCTGTGAACCTCTCACCGATATCCTCTCCACCACCACCACCACTTCCTCTCGCATCATCTCCACCACGTTGATGTACATGTGAGCAAGGCCAAGGTCAGATGGAAAGGTCCGAACTGAGAGTGAACTCTCTTTACTCCGACTCTGCGAGTTCTGAATTTTGTAACCACTGGCGCTGCTCGTCTGAAATCCGCATTGACGAGATCTTCTATGTAGAAGAAAGCTTTATGTTTGTGAAATTTATTTTTTTAGGAGCTAATTATTCATTCGTTAATCATGTTATTATTTCCTGTGTTCATGTTAGGGGCTTTTTTTCATTTGGTTCTCAGCAGTGTCGTCCTGGTTCATTATCAATAAATTCTGTTTGTAATGCACTATGCATCAGCAATGGTCTCACTCACCAGCATCAACGAAACAACAAATCTCTACCTTTTCCAGCAGACAGCGCACACTAGACTTAACAGGTCAAAAGGTCCTTGGCATTGACCTCTGACCTACAGGACCTAGACCCTTGAGTGAGTTTCCTCGACTTCTCTGTGATTTTTGTTTTTTCTATTTCCTCTTGACATGCACTCATTCACGCAGAGTTGTCATGGTAACCAGCTACAGGTGGAAACCCGCATCCTGGGATATGGGCGAGCATTACCAGGTGCACGTGATAAAATTTTGCAACTACAAGTGTCCTACTCCAAAGTGCTGCTTGATAAACGGGGTGCAAGAGTTTTTTGCACATGGGACTTCCAACGATAACGTTCGGGGTTCTTCACATGGTGTGTCTCATGCGCCCTGCCATCGTTCCCTTCACCTGACATGTCGTATCAGCATACCTCTGCCATGTTTCATCTTCTTGTCCTTGCACAAGGCATCAGCACCTAAGGGGAGAGTGTTCGTTACTCCTAGTCCCAGCTCGCGGTGTGAAAGTGCCGTGCATTGCCCAAGTGTATCTGTGTCTCGTGAATAGCATGCTGTTTTAGTGCTGGCATTTAAATTTTGCCTGTTACCTGCGTGTGACACTTATTGCCTGGTGCTAGCACCTGAAACCTCCCATTGCTGTATCAGTCCTGCACACTTCACGTGAGTGCACTTTGCATTCGTCTGCCTGTGTGTTTGCTGACACGATACCCAGTTATATCGTCTCGAAAGGATCCATTCACCATTGCAGCAATTCATCATCTTCAAAGCTACTGAAAGGAACTATGATCTAATAGGAATTGTGTCTCGCACAACTTTCTGTCAGGACCGTGAAGCCCCTCTCTCGTAATGTAATACTCTGGAGTCTTGGCCAAGATGTGTTCCAATATTGTCTAGCCTTGGTATAAACAACGCACACACCACCACCATCCCACGCCAGCCCCTGCCCACCTGGGCGGGTACCTTTTATACTATTGCTCTTTCAGTTGTTTCTGTCTAAAAAATATCGCTCATCATTGACGTTTGATTGATAATCAGAGGATATGCGGTTATTGAAACAGAACCAGAGGACACTCTAGACGACTGAGACGACGTTGGCAGCACACCTTACAGGTGTATGATGACGTGACCTCTCGCCAGTTCCCTCTTTCTAACTCTCGAGGAGTGTGGGGGGGGGGAGAGACATCGCTTGCTACTTGCAGTTGGCACATCGCGTGTCCCATAACCAGCTGCGATAAACGAGTTACCGTAGTCCTGGTGTAAATCAAGCCACCAGACAGGGCGCGAGACATGTTGGTGTTAATCACCGTTCAGACGAACACGGCCAGTGCTGACTCAACAAAGATGTATCGCCTGAAGGTAGGAGCATGCTGATACAGGCACTTTCTGGCGGCGCGGGGGCGCTTCTGTGAAATCTTGGAGCCAGCTGGGATGCTGGATGTCCGCGACTGGTGACGAAGCAGAGCACCAGCGCCACCTATGTGAAGTTCTCGCCGTTCCCCCGCTGGCGCGGATGTTTATAACATGCCTGGGTCGACTTCTTCGAGACCTGGTTCCAGTTTAGATCGACAAAGTGTATCTGTCAATAGAAGTAAATTGAGTTTGTTTATCAGGTCGATGAAATATTTCTGGCAACAGGCAGCGCGAGGTCTACGCTGTTTGTATGTCAGTAGAAGAGAATGAGGTGTCTCTCTTTATCAGGTCGATGGTCGCGCTGGTGTTTGTCTGTCTGGTTGTGGATTTTGTCAATTAATACTAGTTACTACAATTTTCTTTACGAGATTTCGCACTTTGGTGAGTTTTTTTTTTCCATCCCTCATTCCACAGTTTTACGAAGACAGGTCGCCGAACTGCTTTTTTTCCCCTACCCCCTCTATTTAATGTTTCCTTATTTTTCCCTTCTTTTCGTCTTCAATATTTTTTTTAGTTTGTTTTCTCTATACGCTACATCATTAACAAAATTGTTTTGATTGTTCTGCGAATACATGAACCCAACATGACCTGACCTTTCAGAGGCGAACTACAATATACAGAAGTTTCTCTCAGAAGAACATCTAACATTTTACGGCTTCTAACTTTTTCCTAATGCTTGACTAATTCTGGCTATTGTCGTCTCTAAACATTTGTCCGACATCAGACAAGAACGGACGAGCAAACGAGGAACTTAATTGAGGATATTTCATCAGGAGCTGAATATTCTAGCTCACTATTTTCTCGTTCGGTTCTGAAAGATCTCATGCATGACAAAGAAAGGGTAGTGCCCCCAACCTTAAAAAAATACGTCGATAAGCTAACAATCTGCTTCTCTGTGTAGGTGCAGATAATTACATCCACAAGATCTAAAGTTCCCATCACTGCTCTTTGGAATTCCTAATTTGTTCATCTTTTCTTTTATATATATATATATATAACTTATTTTTAATTCTTGCAAAAAGTTTTGAAGCCTAAATTAGATGACTGACATTTGTAGCTCGAGTGAAAGATGTTTTCTTCACCTGTTTCCAGGTGAAAACTTTTAAAATCTTATAATAGTTTGCTGCCATGCAAGTGATATCGCTTTTCTTCTGTGATTATATATCTATCACTTTTTATTCAGGACTTGTCTCGTTCCAAGCGACTGACATCATGCTTGTTTCGCCTTTAAAACGATCCTGAGTATGACCTATGTGTAAGTCTACATAACACGTTGTACGTCTCCGTGAATAAAGTCACGTGACTCATTAAGCACGAAGTCATGTGGACACATTTCGATTGACAGAAGAATCAACGAAGGTCCTAGATAAACGTCTCCTTCTTGCAATAATGCCAGGTAGGCAACAGATTAGCTTACTGTCAAGGGTGCAGATACGTCTATGCCACTATTGTACTCCTCTCTCTCTCTCTCTCTCTACCTTTACTGTTTCCAGTCGTTTGGGGGTGGGGGAATCATGAGAGGCAGCAAATTTGGTGTAGGCACGACAGATAGTTTGTACCCCTTCCTGTAAGTGACTCAACTGGCCACCTGTCCACTCCTTGATGTTATTAAATCACCACTGCTTCCCTCGTCAACGTCCTCCTTCCACACATCAAAGTCAAGTGTACAGGTATACACGCTGATAAATAAGGAAGGGATTTTTTTTTTAAAAAAAAGCCCATCAGGTATTTATTACTAACATATGTTAGATCGTTAGTTGCCGGGTCAATGATCTCATAAACCTACTTATTATACACACATACACACACTAAAATCCCCGCGCTGTGCTAAACCAGACCACGATGCGTTCCTGCCGACCTCACTTAACCCCATCCCAGCATCAAAACTGCCGCCGGTATCTGGCCAGCGCCGAGCGATAAAGGCCTGGAGAACCCTGAGCCACTTTTCTGGGTAAAAGTGTAATTACCGTATTGATACAGATAACAGTAAAGGCAGACTGTAACGCTGTGTTGATACATTTAGAGGCTGCTGCTGGAGAATGTAATTACCGATTTGATAAATATAAAGAGAGCTTTCCGAATGTCAAGACGACGTTGATGTAGATACAGAGAGATAGTGGAGGGTGTGACTGCGGTGCTAGTACACTAAGAAGTTGCTGTAAGAGAATGTAAAGTAATTACCGTATTGATGTAGATAAAGGTGGCACATGCCAATGTTTGACGGTGAGCAGAGGTCTTCATCCATTAGCCCGGACAGTTTCGGGAGGTACATTCTGACCAGATTCCAATAGAGACATTCTGACGGTTTCTTAAGGTACCATCCTATGGAAGAAAATGTGACAGTTTGTTACCTACCAGCATTGCTTTACTCTATACCTCTGCTCAGTCATCTGCAAAGAATACCATAGTGACGCGGGGGATACATGTGACCTGCGGAGGAGATGGCTAATTGTGAAATAATAAACACCCTAGTTTTACGAGAGGATAGTCATGAGGAGGCGAAGATGACAGTTGGGGACAACTCGTTTCTTTCAGTATGAGGTCAGGGGATAGAGTGGTGCTGAAGAGGATATATCAGGGGCTTCATATTTCCTGTTGTTCGGGGTAAAAGGCCGACGACATCCAGATCGGTTTGTCAAGACCATCTCTGGAGCCATGATGATGGAGTAGTAGTAACATTTTCACAAAATCATTTATCGTCACTTTATCAGTCAGACGGGGAAAATAATTTACTTTCGTCTGCTGCGTGCGCACGTGTACCTGTGTGTGTGTGTTTTACAGGTGTATATCGCTGTGAGAAAGAGAGAGAGAGCGAGAGGATCAGATGTAAAGCCTCATAGCTTAATGGCTGTAGGGGCAGCGGTTCACAGTGTCGAGGCCAACGCTTTCCTTCCGTAAGGCTTATCTCCCTTGAAAAAGCAGGTCCGCGTCTTATATAGAAAGATGTCAGGAGGGATGGAAGAGTACTTTAACTAGAGACCTAGCAGGCCTTGAACCAGCGCTTCTGCTCCACATTCGAACAAACTAACCATTAAGTTACAGTAGTATGTGCGTCTGTGTGTGTGTGAGTGCGCGCGCGCTCGAGAGAGAGAGAGAATATTGTTGTGTGCACTCGTGTGCGTTCGTGTTAGAAAAGAAAGGAAGAAAAGCGAGTTTACCTCTCAACCAAACGACATCGTGATGCCAGAACCTAGAAGAACTGATCTCAGCTTCACTAACTCCTTTTTGCTGAGCCACCACAGTGAGCGGGTCATAATTTGAAGCCGATTATCTCGCCGGGAAAAGCGTTCGCCGCTGGTGGCAGGCATAAGTCTTGAGGCGGACGATTACAAGCCTGTTATGCCGCCGTCTTTTGCCAAGATCTTAGGTTGTAGGGATTGCTTACCCCTCCCCCCCCCTTCTCTCCTACCTGGGCCCACAGGTGCGTGCATGTTTGAAAGCGCCGCACACGCCAGGTGAGTTGGCGGCGCTCGTTCATCTGCAAGATGGAGCGCGCAACCACCTGTAGGAGCCGGACAGCTCCACGGCTACAGTAGCTTCTTGTTATTTATTTAACAGAAGTTTTACAAAAGAAGCTTTTTTAAAGTTTAAAAATCATAGATAATTTAATACCAACAAGTATCCACAAATGCTTAAAAGAAGCACCTTCAGAGAATGAAAGACATTCATAAAAAAACTGCAGCTTACTTCACATATAATTTGTTTATGGTCATATTTATTTTTCTTTATTATTATTATTATTATTATTATTTGCTTCTTCAGTCTCAGATCCAAATTTTACTGTAGTAACGGATCGCACCAGCTCGGATATACCGGAAGACGCTGATGAACAGACGAGAATAACAGAAGGAAGTGAGGGAAGAGAGGGAGCGACGGAGGAGGAAAACAGCGATCTCACATTGTTACTAAGGCAACACAGCTAACCTGACAAATATGTTAATAAAGCTGGCACTAATAATTAGTCAAACTAACATTGTTAACACTGATTTCCCTTCAACGCGTGAAGTTGTCTGTCTCTGCCCTGGAACCCAGTCCCTCCCGAGTGGGAAAGGGGATCACAGAAGAGAGCGAGCCACGTGTTTCCACTGTTTTTATAAGATATTAGTCTATTATATATGTTCCGGATGTGGCTTTTGGGGTGCAAATCCTTTCTACCGCTAACAGACCAGTCAACGCGTGGTCAGGCGGTCAGCCCTATATATGGCTAAACCCTATCCCGTGATACTGTTGTTGTTGTTTATTGATATCCTTCCTTAAAATATGGCTTCCACGTTAAAAGATCGATTGCTGTTCCATTAGCGTTTTCTTAAAGTTACTTTTTGTTCTAGTTCTGGAACTTAATGTTTTTCCATTTAGTGTTCTAACTTTAACACTAAGTGTCCTAACCTAAAGTGTTGATCATGATCTTCACTCCGTTGAATAGTGTTACACGATTGCCTCGACCACCCGGTCCCGATTTTTCATATGTTTATTTTTATTCCGACAGAAAGGGAAGTGCACTCCACAGACTGAACTGTGCCAAGCCAGACTGATACACGAGACCGCGAAAAACACCCGTGAAATATTTGTACAATAAAGCTCTGGCGAGAGGCGCGGGTTCCGCTCACAAATCAGATTTTGCGAAGTAGATTACACTGGCGAAAATGTCCCGAGATATGCGGGGGGGGGGAGGGCTGGGGGACGGGGGGGGCATGGTCATGAATATTCACGTAAACTGTTTAGATCTCCGCATATTTTCGCTGTCCTCTTGGGGCTAATTTCGCCTCCTTCTCAAAAAGTAGGTGGTAAAGCTTGGCGATGTTTATCCTGAGGTGGCAATGAGCCATGATGTACGGACAGTAATCTCCCTTTAGTGTATTTTGTAGAATCTCTCGCTAAGGTGTTTTTTGGGGGGGTTAGGGGAATGGGGTTTTTTTCCCCTTGCCATTTTAAAGGAAGTTAAGACCTGATAACACTGCATACAAAACTGGCTTCTGGGTGGTATTGGTTTCTTAGATTCCACGGACAAGACACATGCCAGCAAGCACGCAAGTAGTAGATTATGAACAAAGCTGTCCTGTCTTTGAAGACGCGAAGACAGTGAAGACCAATGTCAGGTGAAAGCAGCTGAGACAGCGAGAAATCTTCACACAGAAACCTGGAGACGCTTGGAATGTTCGCTCAGTTCTGCCCAGCGTGCAAGTTGAAAGTGAAGCTGAATGTGTGAAGAAATGGGTTGACGGATGAACGCTTATCGGCCGCTAGGCATGTCAACCGTTGTAAACTTCTTCTGGAACAGTCCGGACCGTCGGGGTCGCTGGGGAGCACACAGAGAGCGGAATACTGGATCCTCGCAAAGATGAAGAACGACAGAAACAACAAGAAGAAAGACTTCTACAGTGATGACAGTAGTGTCGAAATATACCATTATACAAGTCAAGCGCTAAGTAGGTTGTAGTGTGTGTGTTTGTGTGTGTGTAGTGTGTGTGTGTGTGTGCGTGTGTGTGTGTGTGTTGTAATGTTAGGGAGAAGTTAGAGACGAAAGTCATCAGTCACGTGGTAGGATGACCTATTTTCTAGAGGCTGCACGCGCCGGACAAGTTTTTCTTTCCAAAAATTAAAAAAAAAGACGTTTTAGTGTTTAGTGTGCTCCGCGTGCATGCAGGCGCATAGTAGAAGGTGAAGTATCATTATAAACACTTGCAAATTTCAGTTTTCGTTTTTGTTTTCGACGCTCTGAACACAAAAAAAAATCTTTCTTGAGAACAATTTCTTGACTTTGCACTCTGTAACATCTTGCTTATTTACTTCCGTTAATTATTGCTATGGTTTTGCTGGCTGCTTGTTCATGTGCGGGAAGGTAGGGGACACGGCGGCGGCGATGGGAAAGCAGTTTGCGTGTAGGGGCCAAGAATATTTCCGGTGTGCCTCTCCGAGGCTAGATGATAACCTGTCAGCATATATTTTCTCTTTCATATGTTACAAAACTTTTTTCAACATTGCGAAAAGGGTACGAGGCGTGGAAAATATTTACTTTGCACGATACCGCCTTGCCGCTGACGTGGTAAACGCAGGCCAGGCTTCTTACCCCCACCACCACCCCCATCAACCCTTTCTTCCTGTTTGTCGCTACAGGAATTTCCTCATTTTAATCACAGAACATTTTGCAAGAGCAACCTTTTCGATGTAACTGAGTGATTCTAATCGCTGCCTCTCTGTAGCGATGGTAACGTTTCCGATACTCAGGTGTGAAGGGAAGCCACTCCATTAGCAGCTACCGTCCTGAGCTGATGTCAGCAGATTCCGCATTCATGTAACGACGGGGCAGACGGTGTAGGACCCAGAAGATGACGAGGGGGAAGCGGCTAGCGGCAAGACACGCGACAGATGGCCAGCGGTGCGGTAGGCGGCATGGGATACGACAAGCTGAGCATCACCATCAACATCAGAACTCGAGGGTTTACAGGTGAGCGGCATTTTCTGCCGCCTCCTTGACCTACTGGCCACTACCATGTAGGGACATTAGTTTTAGCTTTCATTAGTTTAGAAGACGGTAGTAAGCGTCTGACGTTGGAAGTGCTCCTATTTGTTTACGAGCCAGTGCAAGGATTTGTGCTCTTCAAGAGAATCCTCGTGTTCCTTGCATTATGTTGCAGTTCTATCTTCAGTCCAAACACTGGATTCAGTGAGCGCTGCTGAACCATCAAATCCTCGATTGCAGTCATCATCATCATCATCATCATCATCATCATCATCATCATCATCATCAATCATCAATCATCATCATCAGTCATCATCATCAATCATCAATCATCAATCATCATCATCATCATCATCATCATCATCATCATCATCATCATCATCATCATCACTACCTCTATGCTCTCGCACACTCACGCCTCCACTAAATCAAGACTGGAATAGGAACGCACCTCTCCTGGGAGTTTTGCTATAGAAGTCGACATGTAGCCTGCCTGCCTACAAATTCTTCTTAACTTCAGCTTGGCCATCCACTTTATTTCTAGCTGAGAGCCAATCTTGTCACCCATCTAGTAAACTGCTAAACTCCTTTATTTCCTACACAGGTAACATGGTCCTGCGCTGAGTGGCCATGTCCGAAAATGGTGGGCCCTTAATACGGTTAGGTGTAATATGTTCTCAAGGGTTGTCGTCTGCGTTTGGCCCTCCATGATGATGTCTCGAACGTAATGATGTCTCGAACGTAACTTGAATGACAAGTATAACATTACTTGAATGTTAAGGGCAAGTAGAATGTAATTTGATTGACAAGGGCAAGTCGAAAGTAGCTTGCTGACAGGGGTCACTAGAAGTAACCATGCATGACATAAGAAAGGTCAAGTCAAATGAACTTGTGTGACAAGGGGGAATAGAAAAGTTAGCTTAGGTGATTTAGAAGTAACGTGGATGGCAGGGTGCGCTGATGCTAACTCCAATGTAGACATTCAGAGCAAGAGATTACGACATCCAGCTGCTATACGGATTTCCAAGGGCCAAATGCACAGTAAGTCGCTCGGCTTTAGCTGGATGGCTAAGGCCAAGCAGTCAACAATAACGCTTGTAAAAATGAAACAGTTAAGCCGACAATTACACATGGCCGTGTTTGTACCACTGCCCATTCTCGCCGCTTCGGTTTGACCACTCGGTATTCCATCACGGCTACATCAACAGAGAAAAGGCAACAGCAAACGCTTCATGTTCCACGAAGGGGGGAAGGGAAGTAATGCCTGTTAGCACCAGTCGCTTTGCCAGCCGGTTATCTCTCAACCATTTTCGGAACTTCGCGTCTGATCGGCGAGTCAGTAACTACAGGGGGTAACTCGTCCGCACGTCACACAAAGACGTCACGGTGCGTCTTGATGAGGACGTTGACATGCATCCTGCGCACCAACAGTCGGGGCCCGCGAGCTTATCGGCGTCGAGATGCCGCTGCGACTTTTGTTGCGACGTTAGGTGCGCTTCGCATTCCATCTGCAGTGCTGTGCAGTCACAAGAACTAGCTGGTCTGACGAACAGTCTGTGTTCACAAGTTTCCAGCTGATCAGAAGTTCAAGAGTGAGGGCAGAGTCCCGCCATATAACTGATTAAACAGGACTCACCGTCGCCGAGAGAAAAAGAAATTGGCCGATGAGGAAATAAAAGAAGGTTGGGGGGGGGGAGGACGCTAAACTTATTTAAACTCCTCCAGTACCTATATATGTGTGCATGTGCACATAGCACGGAGGGCAGCACCCAGGACGACTTTCTTATTCTAGGAATGCCGTCTGTTCCGTGGCTTCTGTCTTTACTTCCTCTCTTCTGGTCGCCTATGGTCGACTTGCTTCCCCTATGAATGTCCAACAGACGGCTTCTTGTTATAAGGCAGCCATCTTGCTTATAGGGTGACCATCTTGTCTACCCAGGAGTGAGTGGGAGTAAAAGTTTTGTTTGTGGGTGGGGGTAAAAGTTTGTTTGTATGGGTAGGAGTAAAAGTTTTGTTTGTGTCGGTAGGAGTGAAAGTCTTGTTTGCGTGGACGGAAGTGAACGTTTCGTTTGTGGGTGGGAGTAAAAGTTTTGTTTGTGTGGGCGAGAGTAAAAGTTTTGTTTGTGTGGGCGAGAGTAAAAGTTTTATTTGTTTAATTGGGAGTAACAGTTTAATTTGTTTGGTTGGGAGTAGAAGTTTTGTCTGTGTGTTTCCAGCGGCACATGATTGTTGTCCCTAACGCTGTTTACCCTGAGGCATGTCTACACTGGACGTCTACGTCAGGTGTGTCACGCTCCCTAGGGTGCCCTCGTATCCCTAAGTACACTATCCTTGTCCCTACATACAAATAAAATCACGTATAATCGGACACTTCGTGTTGTTTTGTGAGCGTTTAGGTGCTGTGAGCCACCTTTGTAGCTGAGGACACATAACCTGGTGAGTGGTTGTGATTTCTATTTATCTCGCCATTCCAACTAACTTAAAAACTGGGACCTGTGCCCAGACCTCGCACAATTGATGTACCGGGTCAGTAAACCAGTGGCAGTGCACCAGTTGATACTCTCTGGTTCATACTTCAGGTAGCTAAAGCACAGATACAGATGCAAGAAAAAGAAAGATCGCCATTATGATTACCACTGGTCTGAATTTATTTCGAATATACTCTCATATGTATTTTTCTTGATCTATTTTCTATACATAATATTATATCTGTTTTCTATGTTTCACAGTTTCTATGTCGGGATGACAGCCTCATCATCGCGAGCACTGTGCAGCAGCGTGCGGCCATCTGTCAGCACGTCTGGTCTTATCGTGTCTTTGCCCCAACTGTCACGTTCACGATGACGTCAGCTATTACCGTGTCCTTGTCGCCACCTTTCTGATGACATCACAATGCTTGACTTTGACAGACGAACGGACGGACGGTTGAGAGCGAACCCCAGGTCTTGATGAACATGGCGACGTTAGCACTCCACTGTACCCTGCGGCACTCCACTGTACCCTGCGGCACTCCACTGTACCCTGCAGCACTCCACTGTACCCTGCAGCACTCCACTGTACCCTGCAACATTCCACGGTACCCTGCATGGATATCATTTCCACTGCCTCTTGAGCATCTGAAGTGATACGATCCCTAACAATGTTAAACTGCAAGAGAATGCACACAAACATACGAATACACGAACACACGCGCATTTAAGGATAACTGCTGGAAGGAAACAAAATGACTATCTTTGCTTCGAAGCATACTCTTTGTAAATATATAAGGAAATAAAGTTTTGGATATAACGTCCAGCTTCCATGGACATTAAAACAATGATTAATTAATGAGTTGCACAGTAACGTTTAGTTTCTGCTTCTTCTTCCTCCCAGCAACGATGCAGGATTCAAATGGCTTCATATGGAATATGCACGATAAGACATCTCTCAAAGGTGGAATATGTACGATAAGTCTACATCTCTCAGCGGTTTTTAATCTTAGCAGAGTTTCCATAAA
The DNA here is from genome assembly GCA_004794655.1 of Marisa cornuarietis. Classification (NCBI taxonomy): domain Eukaryota; kingdom Metazoa; phylum Mollusca; class Gastropoda; order Architaenioglossa; family Ampullariidae; genus Marisa; species Marisa cornuarietis. Next base: position 956,029 of record SMMW01000019.1, on the reverse strand, counting down.
ACTAAAGAAACGACTCTCACAGTCCCAAAACTTTGCTATTTTTATTTTATATAAAACATTTCTGTTTTCAAAAACAGCAAGGATGATGGTGCAATGGGTGGGATGAAAACAAAAGTGGACTTGTAACCTTGAAACTCTCGGCCCTAGCGATCCATTTTTATCCCCCTTTCCTAAGGGAACATTCCAGAATGCAGACTCATCAAACGCTGATCCACCTCACCACTCAAGGAACTCAGTCCCTTACAACGCTGCAAAAGAAATGCTGCACATGAAATTTCATTTAAAATTGTTGGCGGTGCCCTCTTGAGATAGCTGCAATTTGTCATCCCACCCATAGACGGCGATGCATGCACACATATACAGTGATGTATTGTGACGGAAATAAACCCACCTGAAGAGTTAGCTGTGACTGCGCAGCTCGCACTTGATATACATGATCCTCCTGGTGATAACATGGCCGCACTGCCAGTCTTCCTCACAAGCGTATCTCACAATTCGCTGCTTGCTTCCCATGGTGCGAGAAGCCAGTTCTCACAAAGTCGAATAACGACCGAGTCTTTACGATCACTGACAAGCAGGGTTGGCTGGCTCGGGTTTCGCCTCCTCGAGTCAATTTGTCGGCATGTTCCTGGGGAAGTGTCTGATTCGTCCGGCACCTAGGAAAACCCAGAAATAGCGAGACTTTAACAAGGCGCGAAGAACGATGACATCGCATCATATTTCCGGCTTGAAAGGTCTACAAGTAAGAGTCTCAAAGCATAGTGAATATAATGGTTATAATAGTGGTTATAATGGTGGCTATAACAGTGGTTATAATTGTAGCGAATGGAAGGGGTTCATCACGTCCAAGACACATGGAAGATGAAGCAAAACCCTCAGGGCTGGGCATCTTATGTCAGTCTGGCTGATGTAAAATCATTGCCTCTGTGGCTGTCACATTTAAAAACTACTGACCTTAAAACCGATGTATAGAGCTTTGGTTTACTGGTCAGCCAGGTTCGGTGCAGAGAGATTGGGTCAAACCTAGAACTGTAGTGATTGAATGGTATCAGCTCCATTCTAGACACAAACGGCTGCCGGCTAGTTGAAGAAGCCAAGTTTGATGTGTCATTATAGAGCATCTTGGTGCCGTATCCACAGCAAATCGCTAGCCGATAGGACAGTTAATGCTAACCAGTCCGCTAAACTGCTAATAAACTGACTAATAGTTAATTGCCTCGCATCAGCCATCACCAAGCCTCTGGATCACAGCCCTACCTGGCAAAATACGGGCCTATGCCCTGTTGATCAAGATTACTCGTACATGACCAGAACAGGATCAGGATACGACCAGGATAGGAGGGCTTTTCATAAGATAACATTAGATAATTTACAAATGTAGTGCCAGATAAAAGGGCTTAGATTGCCCTTTGCGTCCTACAGGGCTGGTGGCGCATGTCCAAATGATGGCTCAGCAGAAAACCTTTTTTCAAAAGGGATGGGGAGCTAGAATAATCAAGGCCGTCCGGACAGCGAAGCGCCCATAACAGAAACTGATGAGATGTAGGCGCAAGCTAACAGGGCTAACACAGAACAAAAATCATGCAACACTTACAGAGTATGAAAAATACAAATTTACAGTGGCGGGATATTACAAATTCGGAGACAGCATCGCTTTACGAGTACCAATATGGCTGCTAGTCGGCTTGAAGCAGAGTCAGCCAGGGTCCAGCCATTACTATTAGATCAGTGGACCATTTTTTTTTTTTACAGCATACCAAACAACGAAGTGATTGACCGACAAAGAAAAGAATGTAAAATCTATTACAGAGCGAAAACAATGTCTCCAGCAAGAAAAAAAAGCTATAAAAAGGCTCAAACAATACCTCGGTGATAGTAACGACTCATTCTATCAGTTCGCAAGGAAAGAAGTCGACCATCTCGACTAATACACCAGTGGGGAAAGGGGAAAGAGCTCTCTGGTCCCTACCCTCCTTCAGTGACCCACACAGTGTACAGCGTCTGTCGTCAGAACCTCTGGAGTCGAAGTCGGTGACCGAAGAATGAAGAGAAAGCGAAGGAGGAGAGAAAAGACGAAGCGGTGTTTCCAGAGGAGACGACCAAGCGACCCTTTCTCCGGGGTAAGGAGTGAAAAGTCTCTCGTCTGGCTGCGCAATTCTTGTCTCTGATCTTCTGCGCTCCCCTAACCTTCTATTTCCCCACCTTCGTACGTACCCCCGGTGTGCAGGTCGTCCCTAAATATTCGCTAATCATGACTATGACTTGTAACTTCTCCGTCAGAGGTTTGGCCAGACAAATAACTCCTCGCACCTTTCCAGTGAGAGACATCTGAGATCAATTATTCAGTCAGTTTTAAGACAGGGGTATCATCGTAACCTTTAGTCACAAAATCATCATTAAAAGAAATGCGCCTCTGACAAGGACCTTCAATAATGAACTCACTACCTCCAGCATCACAAACGATGACCATGACTCAACTGTTTACTACCACTCTGAATTTCAACGATCAATCGTTGTTTGATACCTCATGACTATTAACAATCTCTCATCGCTTTAGCAGGACAGTCTCTTTCAACACTCTTGTACTAATTTATACGGCCCTGACTTAATAATCTTTAACTGCCACATCAACATGCCGCCCACAGCTGCAGGATTCAATGAACTAGGCCAGTGGGACTATCAGTCAGCTACAGGTGAGACATGTGCTCAGTAATCTGCACACAACCTGCAGCTCACGCACCACATTCTAATTTTGTTCAAATAATTACAAAAACTACTGTAATGGGTGGACCAACACTAGCACTTCACCGTGTGTTGATGAAGTATCATACTCACTGTACTCTTAATATGCAGGTTAGTTCAGAAATGATCATTTAATGATCGGATTTTTGAAATTTAAGGCCACGAGGGGGGCTCTAACAGTCTTCAGAGTCCTACTGATGTCGGGACCTGGCAACATAAGAGAAAGTGTTTTTACAATATATTCGTCAGGGCGCTCTCTCTCTCTCACACACACACACACACACACACACACACACACACACACACACACACACACACACACACACATGACATTGCAGGATAAATTAAACATCAGTTATTCATGTTAGAGAACTACAATCTTTCTATATAATTATCTTTGAATGTTTGAGATCTTAAGCAGGTAAACTATCGTCACCAACTAAATGGCGAGGGATTTCATTCCCTCTCTTAGTCATGTCATGTATATTATTTCGAAAATGTCTACTAACTTTCACTATACACAGACAGATTTCGACATTATATTATGTGACATCTGTTCTGGACTTTACAATGCAATAACAAGTGCACATCTTCTAGTGCCCAGATATCCAAATCCAAACATCCAACAAGGATAATTCAGAATTAATTCATCGTGGAAGTCGTCGGCTGAAACTGAGAAAATTAAAGAAGAAAACGCCTTTAGTCCACAAAGCATGATTGAAGGCCCTGTGTGACGAAAGCACTTGCTAAACTATTGAGCTGTGCACTCTTCACCTGAGCCTCATCAATCTCTGTCTCATCCGCTGCAGCGCCTGGCAATATGATGCATTGTTGCAGCAGTGTGACCAGCTCACTCACAATATTAGCCTCAAGCCGGTCTTGCAGCAAAGCCTGTGTCATAACTGTCATTACAGTTACTTGGCATTGTCTCCCGATGAAATAAATGTTTGCTTTTGAGAGCGTGCGAACGTGTACATGTATGCACAGATTGCTCATACACATCACATTCGCTCACAACTACATGCACGCACGCACGCACGCGCCCTCACAAAGAGAGAGAGAGAGAGAGAAAAAGAGAACGTCGTTGCATGTTTCTGCTGGTTCTGGCAGTTAGCACTGGATGTTCATGGTAAATATTCTAACATTATGGTTTTACACGTCAAAACCTTCAGTTTACAAGTTCTATGAGACAACATATGTTCATCAAAAAACATTCCCCAGTGAAATCCGATTTCGAGCTTTAACCATACCATCAAGCAGGTATCTTGGATAAGACACAGTTTACCTGTCCTCTTGTACAATGAGGTTGACGACAGACGGTTCACTTGTTGCTGCAGGCATCAGTGGTCAGCAAAGTCTGTGTGCATCATGGTGACCAGTGGCATGCCAGTCTTGTATCCGGATCACAGACAGGGTTCTAGTTGTTAATCTCCCCCTCCCCCACACCGCGCAGCACTGCAGCAACACAGGCTGCTTGGTCTGTCTCTACGACGACTCGAGTACCGCAGCTCCTGTGCTACACTGCGCTGCACGGCAAACCTCTCTGCTGCATGCCACGGCGCGCTACTCATCTACAGCAAGGCCGCTGATGCAGCAATTGTCTCCCCTTCAACAAGTGTCAAATCCATTTCCAAAAAAAATTTTTTTTCTTTGTCGTGTAATTGCTGTTTTCATTGCACGAGCAGAGCTACATGGCACAGTAACCTATCAGCATGATATATGTGCTTCGCTTGAGAAGCTTTGCATAAAATTGTCGCACAGAAGGTATTGACTTCGTTTTACCAATCATAGCAGCTTTATCTGTGACCTAACAGTAGTACTCAATTTTGTTTGTTCTTTTTTTTTTTACAGCTGTGCTATTGATCCCCCATCCTCCGGCCATGCAGAACTTTTCATCTATACACGATGCCACAAATGTTACTCTATATTCATGTTTATTTATCGTCTTGTGGAGTTCAGCCTCAGGTCACAGCTGCAGTACCCCTCGCCTGCACTTTACAATCTGACTAACATTAGCAACCTAAACTGGTTGCTGATTTATTGGACGTGTGCAGCATAGAAAGTGTTATCACTATTGAAAACGTGAGTCTCTCTGCTCTGTACTGATTTCTTTGCATTATATGTTATTCTCCCCTGCCAGCACAAAACATTCATAGGAAATACATGAAGCGAATAGAACATAATATGAAATCAAAAATCTGTAAATCAACTCCAGAGTACAGATGTCCTCACGGTGAACTCGCACATGTGCTATTCAATAATCACGTAGATCAATGATTATCTAAAAGACTTTCTTTCAAAACCTAACCTTAGCACTGCTTGTGACAACAACAATCCTCATGAAACACCCCGCAAAAGTTTGACAAGCAGGGAAAGTACCCTAAGTAATTATAACTTAAAAATAGCTTCAGCATGCATTCATGACGCTCTTGGACTGCGTGTGGAACCCACGCGATTTTTTTTTTTGTTTTTTTTTGTTTTAATTCTCTTCCTCTACTTCCCACCCTTGCCTTTCTCTGGTCAAAAGTTTCCTCCACCACCGCACGACGCTATCCGGGTGGGGAAAGAAAGCAACAGTTCTGACACCCTCATCGTAAACTCTAAGGCTGCACGGACTTGACTGGCTTGCCTGCGACCCACTACCAACGTTATCCACCTCCATCATAGGCTACCCGTTTAACGACACTAACTTCCTGCTCTCGACTTCAGAACCACATCTGGAGGCATGTTGGGGGAGGGGGTGGGAGAGGCTGGGGACTCGAGGTGGTTTTGGAGACAGATTTTATGAGACAGAACACCCCGGATGCAGCGATGTTAGTAGAATCCAACCTTAGCGGGTGAGCCGTGATCTGTGCGATCATCTGCTGACGAAGGCTCACCCTGCACGTTCGTCTGCACTTTTCTTGTAGTTCCTTGAAATTGGTCAGAAAGTAGACAGACATCAAAGAGGTTGTTCCACTCTCCAAGAAAAAAATGGAGTTGAGGTGGTGGGGGCGGGGGGAGAGAGGGGTTAAGGACGAGTGGGAAAGGGTTACGTAAACCCACAAGAAGGAAGGGGGTCAAGAACTGGGATTGACTAAGGAAGAGGGGAGAGTAGGATGGAGTGAGTGAGTGAGGAGGTGAGGAGGCCCAGGCAGCTAACTTCCTGTCTGGCATGTGTTGTATATATCGGCCAGGTGTTCCGTCAAGACGCATGCCCCACTGACAAGTGCTTCGCGTCTTGCCTCGCTTGTGTTACAGTCGCCGGCGTGGCTGGTCTGAGGAGACTGCACGCCCATCGCTGGTGCTCGTGCTGCATGTGGGGCTGTGCGCGTGGTTTGCTTTCGGCGAGTGCGAAATTCGACTCCGGCCAACACCGGACCACACTCCGCCGCTGCACGACTCCCTCGCATCTGTTGCCATCAGCTACATCAGCAGGTAACAGCGGCGGGTACGAGTCCGGGGTCTTTATTTTTAACACACACACACACAAACAGACAAACAACAATGGCTTCTCTTCCCATTTATTGTGCAACAGCACTTCTTTCGTGGGAGACATTTACTTTTTTAACAAGATCCACGTTCAAATTTTGGTAACAACTGCACTTTGTATGTTCTAGACGCGTACGTTTTCATTTTTATGCTAAAATTGAAATATATGTGAAAGCGTTGTGAAGTGGACTTTAAGAATTCCTTCTAATTTCTACCCAACCCTTTTCAATGTGGCAGGCACAGGGAGCAGTGGGAGGAAAATCCCCCTCACCCCCCGCCAACTCAGACGCCTCCCATCTACCACGCGCGCTGTACTCGTCTCCTCCTCAGCTTGCTTGCACGCCTCCTCTGGCTGCTCATCGTCAAGAGACGATCTTGAGACACCATCTTAATGTCAAGAGACAGCATCGTCTGCTGTCATGACGAGGGAGTCGCTAGACTAAATCGCGCGGATGCTGACAGCTGATGATCAGTTCTCTCGTGGCGGCGCCTCCTCAAGGTCCAGGCAAGAGATCCCAATTTACTCTGGAGGAATTTGTCTGCAGTTCAAAACAGCATCTACCTACAACCCAGAGGCCATAATAACAAAGCAGGAATAAGTTAGCCTCAGATTGCTTATGGTTCTTCGCGGTTCTGTAACTTGAGAACATGGAAGCCGTTTTTATAAGCCAGAGTTATGCGCCTTGCGTACGGTCTAGTCTAGAGTTATGCACTCTTGGCTCATAACTACGGCAAAGCTGGTGAAGTGGAGGACAACATTAACTGCTGCATTAATACGAGACTTTGAGGAAAGGGCAGGCAATCATCATGCACGGGGACGAAAATTTGCTTCTTCTAAATTTAAAAACGAAATTCTTTAATACGGCACTAATTTTCATCCTGTCTCCCTGCGTTCCACAAATCTGGCAAGCAATCTGAGCACGATCACACGCAAACGCACCGGAATAATTACGGGAATAAAAGCAAAGAGAGAGAGAGAGAGATTCAATTAAAATTCAAAGACTCAAGGAAAGTGCAGACGAGTGACTGACAAGTAACACACGGACCGCTTCCTGCAGGTCTGAGAGTCTTGGAGGTGCCGGCGGAGAGCGCTGCTTGGGCCGCACGTGACTGGAGTTTAGATTTACGGAGCCGCTCGCTCGCCAGCCTCGCTCCCTCACACCCTTCCCAGGCCCTAGCCTACCCACCCCTACCCGAGCGTCCCGGCCACGAGCAGCCTCAAATTTGTCTTTCTTCAGCACATTCTCCAGGAAATTAACGAATACTGCTGATTGGTGTTTACTCAGCAAACACGTGCACGAGGAGAAGACACTCACACACTTTCACACACACACATGCACGGACAAACACTGATACACACGCACACGTATACATACACATGCACATGCAAACTTCTTGAACTTTCCGCCCTGTCGTGACAGCGCCGTTTGCCTGGCCCCAGACGTCTGCGGACCCACCGCTCAGCCACCCACCCGCTGTCTGGAGGGAGGGGGAAGGGATACACCCTTCTGCGAGATTTCTGTCTTACACAAACAGAATGTACTCCAAATGGGTTACGTTCAGGGTTGGGGGGGGGAGGAACCTAGGGGAGCCAGAAGTCGGACTGAAGGAGAGGTTGGGGTGAGGTCTATGACCTGAACACCGCTACCTTACTGCTAACACTACTCACTCTTCCTGGCCCACACGACACGGAGGAAAGGGCAGGACGATAACAGCGGGATCTTCTCTCCAAACAACCTTCCCTCCACGTGCATATTCTCACTCACACACACACACACACACACACACACACGCACGCACGCACCCAAGTCGAGCAACTTTCTCAGCTTGACGATAGAGACCACAATCAGTGTCATGCACACTCTGGTGAACGTCATTCACTTCGGCAACAACCTTCACTGAGCTGCAGGGAATAAACTCAAGTGGCGATCGCCTTTTCTTGCTGGTCAATATTCACTTATATTACTAGCCCTTGTTTTCTGGAGATTATTTTCGAAAAAGGGTCTTCGTCGTTAAACTTGCTGTTATCACCCTTTACTACCGGAATGCAACCAGTCTTCGCGCTGTTCTTTATCTTCAATCATTGTGACTGCTTCCTGGATACTTTTCAGCAAAATAAGCTGGCCGTTGGTTTTGATACTGCGCTATACAAAGTAACTTTTATTAATCCTACACATCTTGCAACATCTCATGAACACATCGCTCAGTCTTGAGTCCGAGACACTGAAGTATAACATCTCGCAACATCTCACGAGCAACAGACTCGTGGCTGTGATACTCGGTCACCACAGCAACAGGCGCCCCTGCTGCACTGTCTCGGTCAACTGTAGGGATTCAGGTACTAGTGGCAAAGCTGGGGTCTTCTATGAAATGGGGATGGCCTTCTAAAAGTAGACTGTGAGCTAACCCTTTGTCTTTAGGTGCCTGGCATTTCGATGGTTGTCTCTCGTAGTGAGATACCGCCCGTATACTGCTGTAGTGAGATACTGCACGTATACTACTTAAGAGAAACTATATGTCTGTAAGTCTATATACTGCTGTATGGAAACACCGCCCATGTGTTGTTAAAGGGAAATACCACCTAAATACGACCCAAGTATTTTAGCAGTTACATACCGCTCAAACATTGCTGGATATACCGGAGGAGAGGTGAGTGCTGGGGCTTCGTCTACAGATCTGCTCGCAGGAAAAGCTCCGAGTACCGCCGGTGATAAGATCCATTCCGAATGTAACGGCAAGGACACTGACGTCAGTCAGCAGGGGAGAGTGAGTAGTGTTTGCCACAGCACGAGAATAAACATGTCAAACTTCTTCTTTCAGGAGGAAAAAAACCTTTCCCACACTACGGCGAACCGAATCCCTACTGGAGCGATGACACAGCCTACAGATAAGATGCAGGAATCCCGGGATGTGATGCTCGAGCTAACACTATGCAACCCGTTAGTAACTCCCTCCCCCCACCCCAGAAGCGGTGCAATCCGAGTGCGCTGTGGTGAATTCTTGTCACCGTGACAGCCCGGACAGTAGTTGCACGTGTATAACAACTATTTCTTAGAAGCAAATTTAGGAGTGTTTTTAGGAAACTCTTTAGTCCGTTTAGAAGCGTCGCACAGGCGTTTCAAAATCTCTATAGTAATATTTTCTCTTCTAAATTTACGACAGCTGGGTGCTAGTCTAAACTGACTCAAACTACTTTGAAAGCGATGACCAGGGCTGTCGGAATCCCCTTCAGAGAAGCACTGAGGTATTAATAAGCAAAGAAGATGAAATAAAACGAAGACGAATTGCTTCAGTGCAATGGATTTCAACCAACGCACGTCGCCAGAATTATTGCTTGGGTTAAAAGCAATCAACCTTTGACCTCAACCGAGTGTTTTCTCTATTCACTCATTCTGCCAAAACAACCAAAAATTAAACTCAAAAGGCACTAAGCAACATTGCAATAATTGCTGTTAGTTAAAAAGTTCTCGACACAGAGTGGTGGATTATTTTATAAACGTGAAATTTGTAATCAAATATTACAGAAATGAAATCCTTACTACAGCACTCTTTTTAATTTTTAAAAAAGGTCAAAAGATCTGCTTGGGTGGCACCTCCTTTGCGACCCCTGGATAGCCACCATACATCGTTCAGAACCTCTCCTTGCTAGGATACTACCTTATTCCTCACAAGCAGGTCACGTGACACCTAGACAAAGCCGGGTGTACGTCACACAGCTGCCTCGAGGCTTGTATTTTTCCCTTGGCCTCTTTTTCTCACAACCAGTAGATTATCTCCGCAAGTCACGTGAAGTCACGTAATGCCCCGCAATTCTCGTCATGTAGTTTTGCAAAGCGTTTCAGCTTTACCCCACGGCTTCGCTTATGGAGGTGTTCTTAGTCACGTGACATTCTAAAAGAAAAGGTCGAACGATGTCTGGAGCGCCAGCCCCCCCATCGCCAGGATGAACTGAACAAGTTCAAAGGTCAGGTTCTAGCCAAGCGAAACCTGTCCCCGCGGTGTTAGGATGTCTCAAGCAGCAGCTGCCGCAGACTCGACCTTGCTGACTCAGACTACGACTCTTCCAACCTCGTCCCTCGCAGGAAGGGTGTGGGTGGGGTAACCAGCGCTGGTGGGGATGTTGGGGGGGAGCTGAAGGGGGATGGGGAGCAACTAGCGGGTCGCACGTGCGTTTAATTGTTGCGAAGCTGAAAGCCGGGGTATTGAGAGATGAGCACTGCACGTACACACGCATGCACGCACACAGGCAGACAGTTGTGAAAGGCTGGAAAAACCGCGATGTACAACCCTTCCTTCCCCCACAATCTTGTCCTCTTGTCGTCTAGCACTTACACGTGTGCGCGCGTGTGTGTGTGTGTGTGTGCGTGTGCGTGCGTGCGTGCGTGCACAAGTAAGCACGCTGGGCATTTGTTTACAAACTGCCTATCCTCAGGCAGCCTTTTTTTTCTATAAACTGGGGAATACCAGAACCCCCAAACAGAAGGGAATACAGCACAGTATCGTAAAATATTGTGCTTGAACCTTGCAGCGGTTTATTTTGATAAGCATTTCATTTGATTGCAGTACACCTGGCCCCTTTATCTCCTGTGTATCCTCCGTCTTCCGATGATGACACACGTTCCACCAGAGACTTTAAAAACAGTTGTATCAGCAGTGACATATCATTAGCCCCAGTCGAAATGCAGCCTCCTTTTGTCGTCTCTCGCCCGTCACAAGAAACAGGAACCAGACATGCACCCTGGTATCACAAGGTTTACAGAAGGTAATTATTCCAACAGCCTATTGACTGAGGACGTAAGTGGTTCATCGGGGCCTAACCTTCTGCCACTGCCTTTGTCTTCATTGACAAGCCAGTTGGGTAGGTAGGCAGGCAGTCTGAGTTTTCAGGACCAGAACGGGCATCAAGCCGGCAATATACTGTATCAAAGGAGCGCTCTACTTTACGCATTCATTAGGAAGAAAGTTATTCAGAATTTATTTCTCAGAGAAGAAAACAAGACATCGATAAGACAACATGGAAAAATACATCATAAAAAGTATCGAAACCGTGTTTCTCATACATGGCTAAAGACGAAAGACATCGGGACATCAGTTTGTACCAGTCATCGTTGGCTGAGCTCGTCAAAGTGCGTTAACTGACGTTGACTTTTGGTGCCGGTTATTTGTAGTTTTTGCCATGCATGGTCCCGAAGGTTTTACAAAAGGAAGTGACGACCGACAATTTCTTTTAAAATCATAAATGATGCACTTTAGTGGAACTGTCCACGGTGAAGAGGAGAGGTAGCAACAACATCAAAACATTCTTATACTACGCTGTTAGCATTACAAGCTCACTGCGAGTAAATGGAATTAAGTCCTAGCACTGAGCCTTTAAAAAAAAGTGGGTGATGTTGCTGTTTGTATTTGTGTTGCCTTCAGAGGAGAGCGGGGGTGTTCCGACACACCTTCACAACAGTTCCACTCACACTTACGACGTTGTCCGTAGCAACAACAGCCAAGAGGAAGCAGGCCAGACCCTCCGGCTATAAGCCAGAGAATGCCACAAGGAAAGGGTTTCAAACAGTGACCGGAAAAAGTTTTTGCGCTTCAATGTCTCTCTAAATTGGAAATTTGACTGCATAGTACACACAAAAATTAACTAACTGCATAGTACACACTGTAGTTCTATGTGCACATGGGTTCACACACACCGCAAGGAGAGAGAGAGAACAGGCGGGCCGGAGATAAAACTGAAGTAGACGAGAAGAAAAAAAAAAGCCGACATCAGACTGCTGTACTCCATCATCTACTTTATGGGAAGACGAAGTCTACGAGAACATCAATACCCATCACAGGCAATGGAGAGGAAATATTAGGGGTAGGTGTGGGGCATGGGAAATAACTCAGCGCGATTTTTGTCTGCACTCAGTATTCCTCGAGTTTCTGTTACACGCGCCTCGTTTTGAGAAAGAGAGAGAGAGAGAAGTAGATAAGCCGAAGAAAGCAGAAGTAGGTGAGGTCTGTGCAAGATGGCCTAGGTCCCATCACCAGATCACGCAGAATGCCGGTCTAGCTCCTGTCATAAATATCCCAGGCAACAATAGTGTCATTGCTACGATGGCGACATCCGAGCTGTCTGGTCGTCTAGACATGTCCATCAGCACCTGCTGCGCAAACCTTGTCAAGACTGGGCCGTTCATCTCTTTCATTTCTCGTGGGGAGTCATCGGCAGCCGGCAGTCAACTCTCAAGTCCGCCATCATCAAACGGTGGTTCTGCTCAGACCGTCAACACCTTATTGGTTCTTACACTGGCCCAGCATTAGGACAACGACATGATTGTATCAAGAACTCTGAGGTTTTGTGGGACAGTTCCCGCTGTAGACTTCTCCCATCCAGAGCAACACTTCTTTTAAGTCAATAATTTAATTTTTTTAATTTAAAACGGCGTTCAATAAGGGTCCTGATATATTGAGGCCTATGTACGACTTTACTTGTTTGTGTCACTGACGACCTTTTTCTGTACTGTTCTTGGATTCATGGATGGGTTACTGGGGAAAGCGAGCATGGTAATCGGTCAGGTTTGGAGAATTAGTAACTGGTCATCAAGTCAGCCCAATCATTAAAAAGAAAAACTGAATATTTTGTTAACATGAACACAACTCATGCAACAAACTTCCAGTAACCCTCGCTCTTTACTCCCAAGATTCTTTTCTTGTCTTTTTGTCCATCGCAGTCTGCTGCCTCTAAGCTCTGTCACGTGGTTTCTTCAGATGCAGGATCCACCTCTCTATTTCATCCAGCAACTTCCCTTCACACCTTTGCGGTAAATTTTCAACAGAAAGTTGTGCCTGTCACTCCCCCCCCCCCGTCTACCTTGATAACGACATGCTAATCCTTTCCATGCCTTGGGGAACGGGCAGGTAACGACCATCAAGACTGACCAGACTGAGGGTCTCCAATCTGGACAGGACGTCCGCCGTTTTGTTAACTATTCGCCCCTCCGCACCCCCTGCCTGTCCGTGACGCCCTCTGGCGGCGTTCAGCTCCAGAAGCAACGACAGCCAAGACGCGGCTGTAGTGCGAGCTGCTGAGTAATCCCTGGGTAATCGCTGACTGCGCTTATCATCCACAACGCATCCTCTTATCCCTACCTCACCTTGTCCGGTGTACCACGCGCGTGCAGTCATGAAGTCGTTGGTCCTAGTGCTTTCTCAGACTACTAGTATGCTCGGATTTCACCCAGCCACCACCACCTCAATTATCTGCTCAAATTCTCTACCTCCCCTTGAGTTATTGTGAGCATTGTCCATGCCACGGGTGTAGTTACCGGAACGGTTTCTGATACTTCATCTCCACCCTCACCCCACGCCCTACTCCAGTGACTTATACCGCTGTTACTTACTGTCTTGACCATGTCCTTCACGCTGACTCTGGCTTACAGATGTAGATGAAGATAACTCGCCGTGGAAGTTAGTTTACAGCCAGGATATCTACAAGTGTATTCGAGATGAAGATAACTGACTGTAGCACTTGTCGTGGATCTGTATACACCGCCACCTGTCGCCATGTGTCTGATGCGTGGCCACGTTCCCTCCTGATGTTACCCACGCGAAGATGCTAGCCCCTGCTGGACTCTGACGGCGCATTTTTCATTCGACCTCTTAACCTTTTAGCCTCACTGGATGAACTTATTTTACTTTTTTTATTGTGTGAGTTTTTAATATACTAAGTATTGATGATTATTTATGTTTTTTCTGCCTGTGCTCCAGAAATGCGTCTCTACAACCGGCTCCACACAAGATAAGAAAAACAGAGCGGCGATCTGGACCAGCATTGCTATGCCAACAACGCCCAGTAAAACACCAAAAGCTCAATGAACTTACCAGAAACAGCTTGACTGATTTTTGCTTTGCCCCTCTGTGACGTACGTGCAGGTAGAAAACAGACGATTACTCCATTTGATGCAGTGAACCTTGCCAGCAAGCGAGCCATGTGCAGGTGTGAAGACCGCAATCGTCATTCTGGTGACTTGTGTCCTGCAGAAATAAAGGTAGCGTTGAGTAACTTTGTCCAGGTAAAGCGAGCAGGCCTGGAGCATAGGCCAGGTATAACGAGCACACCTGAAGTCTTCTACAGATGTAACGAGCACACCTGGAGCCGACAGCGCCGGGCCACGACTGGCTGCGGGCTTTTCGCGCAGTCGACAAGTCGGATGCTGGACGTCGGGCGAGCAAAGCACAACGCGTCCTTCCAACCACAACATCGACAACAGTCGACATGCAACATCGGCAACAGCCCACACGCACATTCATATACATGAGTGCCCCCCCCCACTACTCTAGCCACCCACCCCTCCCCACCCACATCCATGCCTTACACACAAAACACTGACAAAGACTTAGCATCATTCACAGTCAGTGTAGTCAGGTAGTCAATCGAACTTTGACAAATCACACGACAGTCACGTGTACTCATAAAAGTCAAGTGACGACATAGACACCGAGTGTATTTTTACTACGTTGGACTGTATTTGTATTTGTCCCGATGGACTTTATTTGTACAGTGTTTCACTATAATTCTACTGTTTATAATTGTACTAGTTGACGAAATGTGTATTGTTAGACTGCATTTCTACTGTGTATTTGTCCTGTTTGCTTTTGTATTGATTAACTTAATTACTTGTACTGTTTGACTGTGTTTGTATTGTTTGATCATATTCATATTTGTACTGTTTTGACTGTATTTGTATTTGCTCTCTTTGACTAAATGTTTGACTGTATTTCTCCTGTCTGATTGTATTTGTACTGACTGTATATTTACTGTTTGTCTGACTGCATTTATCTCGTTAAACTCTACTTGTTCTGTGTTTGTGTTTGTATTTGTATCTGACTATATTTGTCTCGTTGAACTGTATTTATACTGTTTGATGGTGTTTGTCCTGTTGATGGTATCTCGCTGTATAACGCGAGGAGGCTCTGTTTCCCTGTTCTTAGTGTGCTAGACATCGGAACACAGGGCGCCAGCTGGACGCTCGCAACTGCCAGTGACCTGAAGACTCACATGTCCACCCCGAAGATATGAGGCAGATAAAGATAGGTCTATTGTACCTTAGACACAGTAACACACTAACAGCTCAGTGTCCCTACCACCACCAGGCTACACACAGAACACACGCAGATGATCCATACAAACAGGCACACACACACACACTTATATACATACACATATATGGCTCATATAATACTGGTAAAAATAATCCATAGACCACACACAGCACAGTCTACAGATTACAGGGTTCATCATCTTGTAACCAGAAATAATTTTAACTCAAAGTACTTTCTGGTGATTGTGACGAGGTGAAGTATTCTTTGGGTAGTTTCATGACATCAGTTACTTTGAAATCTCGGTTCCTGCTCCTAAAACAAGCTCAAGCCAGTGGTTTAATTAGCTCCCTTATTCGCTAGTTCGGTGGTCATTTTAGGCATGTCCGCTCACAGCAGTTGAATGGCCGGCTGCTTAGCCACGATATATATATATAGCCTTAGTTGCTGCTGCGGCATAAAACACCAATTACTCCACCCCACCCCTACTCACAGCAGTTAACAATGTGTGAAGTCGTAATAGGACACGCCAGTGAAGAGTATTGCAGCCACCTATAGATACCCCACCACCCCAATCATCAGACACAAAAATAGTAACATAGTAAATATCGTCCCCTTCCTGTCAACTGAGCTAATGGTAGAAGACATGTTGGGTATGTGTAGAACGGGATACAATTTGTAACAAATACTCAGTGAACTGAAAAGTAACAGGTGAAGTTGTTTACGACGGGGGAGTGGGGAGAGATCGTCGATAAGGATGGAAGGAAAATAATTTTTTTATACCTTTCAAACTTAATATACGCGTCTCAATCTTGTAACTGCACGGACAACGAAAAGTTGATACAACTCCTTTAATGATATTAAATATTAATGAACTGTTTGAATTTAACCAGTTTGCCGCTGACCCAGTTCCTATTCAGGTAGGGACACCGAAGGTTACCTCTCCCTCTCTCGGTCACCATGCTTTCGTTTCCCCCGCCCACACTTCTCTTCCTCCCTCCGCCCGCTCATCCAGCTGCGGCATCTCTTCAAAGCTTCTCGTTCACCAGAAGCAGTCAATGGAAGATGCCTTGAAACGAAATTCTTTGCACCCGTCATTCAAACACCCGATAAAGCGCCATGCGCCGACAGCGCATAAAATGTGGCAGCCGAAGATCGGGGTGGGCACGAACACCTAATTTCGCTGTAAAGCCGGGTGCACCGAGTACCGGGTCTTTTTGTGTTGCGCGAACAAAACTTTCCTCCCAGTCTCCTCCATCGGCACACGCTCTGCCACGCGCCACAATCACGTGACCAAGCGGGGCTAGGGGAGAGCGGGAAGCTATGCCCCTATAAGGGGAGTGACATGTTTTTTGCCAGGGGGACAGGCGGCGCTGCTGAACACGAGAACATACTTTTGAACCTTCTTCTTTCCCTTTTTTTCCCCCCTTCTCCTCCTCCTTCCTATCCCCCCTTCTCCTCCCAACCCTAAAAAACACCTCTCTCGACACATGGATACACCAATTTGCCCTCCGTCTTGAGCAGAGCAGGTGAGGAAATGTCACAAAAAAAGGTTTCATAGTTCAGAGAGAGAGAGAGAGGAGTTTCGCAGCTGTGGGCGACTAAAATTTCAGTCTAACTCCAGCTGAAAATTGCGCGACTGAACATTTCAGGGACGTTAGTTTCACAGTTTATGACCGAAGAAGGCAGCTGGTGAGCCTCGGCGCATAATAACGTTCAACACAGGTGCAGCGCGGCGACCACCACCAGCATCCCAGCAACACACATTCAGCCGACAACTTTTGCAAGACACTGCAGCAGCTTTCACGGCACACGGTCTGAAAACACTCCGAGCGCGAAAGGGATAATCAAATGATTCAGCGATAGAAACAGTGAACAGACAACGACATCCCGTCTGAACCTACTACCTTAACACTAACAAATGTCTGTGAGCTAATTGCACCTCACAGCCCCGTCTAGTAAACACTAACAAATATCTATTAGCTGAGGTCACCTCACCGCCCCGTCAATTGATGACTCCTAACCAGTAGCACATGTCTGTTAGATGATTTTACTGTGTAATCCAATAACTGAAAAGTAAGACAGATTTATTTTTAGAAGCTAACTGGGAAATTTAAGAAAACCAAACTGTTGTGTCGCAACTGTCTCCGAGCAAATAATTGAGGGTCAGAGGTCTCAATCTGTCTTTCTGTGTGTGTGTGTGTGTGTGTGTGTGTGTGTGTGTGTGTGTGTGTGTGTGTGTGTGTGAAAGAGAGAGAGAAGGAAGCAGGTAATAAACGAAAATATTTGACCCCTTTTACTGCTCGGTCATTGTGCTTGAGACTTGATTACAGACTGAACGTTGGCGACAATCACCTTAAAGAAAGTAGCAGTAATAATGGATTTAATTAAATTTTATGTGATGGGCGAGGACCTCCCTGTAGAAATGTGCTCCTCAGCAAGTCGTGTAGGCCTGTAGGGTATAATTTTGTTATGTTCTGCCAAGCTCTGACCAATACTGTTAAAGTTCTGGGCGTGTCCAGTTTAAAAGCGGGGGATTGGAAAGGGGTGGCCACTTATCTGTGGAATGAGTTGGGCGCGGTTACTGGTCCACCCGTAGTTGGGGTGGCGGGAGACCCCTGCACCTGCCTGCCGCGCGCCGGGGACACATGGCGCGTGCGGCATTCCCCCACCCCCACCTGCTTACCTCAGCACGCACCTCACCTGGCCGTTCAGCACCTTTAACGCACTTTGGGCGCGAAGGTGCGAGTTAACCTGACAGCAGAGAAGCAGGCGGGTGATACGCAGACCAACCACACGCCCCAACCTCGCTCTCCCCACCCCGCACACACACACACACACACTACAGGTGTTTGTGTGCCTCAGTTTGACAGTAGGGCTTGCGTTTCTTACAAAGTCAATGGGTCTCTCGTACGTGCGTGCGTGCGCTAACACACACACACACACGTGTGCGCTGAATGCCAACGCGCGTGTCACCAAGGCTGGAGAGAGGGACTATGGGAGAGTAGGGAGATATAGTGAGCGAATAAGTCTTCGTTTGTAATGACTGCGGTATTATTAACCCCTTATACTTTGATCAGGAGGAAGTGATTTAGCTTTTCTCCAAAGGTCAGGGGTCATGGGCTTGGTTTTTAAAAAAAGGTGTGTGTTGGGGACGGGGGGGGGGAATTTGCGAAGTAAAGGAGGTTTCTCTTTTCAAAAAAAAAAGCCGAGCAGGTAACAAATCATTTCACAGTCTCCTCGTCCTGCTTGTAACATAGCGTGCAAATAAAAGATCTTGCGAGAAAGCATTGCAGTGTATCCAGTTAGTCTTCTCACCAACAGATTACTGAACCTTAGGGTAGATAACACTGCAACATCAAGTTTTAAATCATCTGTTACAAGACACAAATGGTGTACATAGATAAACAACATGACAAACGTGTTTGTGACAATTGTTCTGTTAGTTGACATTATGGCGCATCGTTGGTGAGACTGGTGACAGCTGTATGATTACTCACCACAGTCTGCATCGTGAAAGTAAGGTCAACAGGTCGCACTCTAACCTTTTTTTTTTTAGGTCATTAAGGAGTCAGATGTTAGAGACCTCACTTCTCTAGGGGCCAGCTTTACGTGAGGATGGTGCCCAGCTCCTCTACCTCACTGCCTCACCTTCCCCAGCCCTCTATGGAGTCAGATGGTCGACTTGTGGAAGTTTGCCATTGTTCTAACCTCTTGGCTCTCCGCGTCCGTGCAACGCATCGTCTTTAATAAATGGCGGGGTGACTACAGTTATACCTCTGCCTCTGACTTAAAAAAAAAAAAATTTCGTCCAATGTCGACCAGTTTAGTAGAGATATACTTTAGTGGGATCTAGATTGTTAGTTGCTTTTTATTGTGGTCACCTTCTAGCTAGTGTTACCTATCGACATAGATCTCACAAGCACCACACAAGACGATTTCTTTTTAACCATCTACTCCAAATGGACTTGGTGCACACGTCAACACTGTCAGACATTTGGAAAACAAGATGAAACTTTAGAAAGCGTCTGACCAGATGTGACTACGACGCATGCGCTAAATATTTAGCGAAAGAGGTCCATTGCTCAGCCATCAAGCGAGACAGCAGATGACCACAAGCCATTTTGCCAGCTTTTATCTTCGTCACCAGCTAATTTATAGGCCGCTTTATTGCGCCTACTGCTTGCTAGCCAGTTTCCCCAGGTACCTCCCTGACGGTAATCCCTGGCGGGCCCTGCTCTCCTCGTCTTCCCCCACTGGATTAGGTGTATCGCACGTCCCTCCAGACACCAGGGTCATCAGCACGGCCTGCGCCGAGCGATTTGCACTGAACTTGACAGAGCAAATATTTAGCCAGCTTCAAAGGCCAGGTATTAAAAACACTTGTCACCGGCCGCTCGCATAGCTTGGCGCTTCCAGCCGCTCTTCATTTGACGAGTGCGAAAGTATTCGTTGGTCTTCTATCAGACAGCGGTGAGAGCACGATTAGGCTCGACACAGGACTAAGCTCACCTGGACCACTTTTTCCGCTGACCCCCTGCACCTTGCTGTCGCCAGAAACGACAGGAAAAGTGCTTCTGTTTTTTTGTGGGGGGGGGCGGGGTTTGGGGAGTTATGGGGGTAAGTAAGAATGTAGACCCAGTGGGAAATGCAATGGGGGTGGTGATATACGTTTCCCACTAGATGGCATTGCTAGCAGAATACAATCTCCATGTTGATCGGTATTGCTCTCACCACTGGCTTCAAAAAAAAAAAAAAGGTAAAAGTCACAACGCCTGGTAGCCATAAGGACAGTTCATCATGTGGAGCACCCGGTGTGTGGAGGGTGCAAGCCAGCACTCTCCTTTCTGACCTTTACCTCCCAGGTACCCGTTTCTGCCGGACAGCTACTGAGTGAGCAAAGTGAGAGAAAGTTAACCCAGGCATCAAATCAACGACCTTTTGCTCCACAGGACAACGCACTCACCATCAGGCTACGACAGGGTAGGGGAGACCATCAGGGTAGGGAGAGGAAACGATAATAAAATAATAAGGAAGACAAGAGAGAGAGAGAGAGAGAAAGGAAGAGAAAAATGTTCAGACTGTCCATTCGATTTTAACATTCCTCACGTTTGAGTACAGACTGCCTTAAAAGTCGCAGATATCTTTCATGAATAATATTTTTTTGCGCTCTGTTTGTGAAAGTGTTGCGTTTTTACGTTCTCAGCCATATCTGGAACGGTGAGCACACTGAACAGGTCAAAAGACATTTGTATCTGCAAACACTGTGTTTCTTTTAATATCATCCCTGTTTCCTGTAAAGGCAGCTCAAAATATAAAACCAGAAAAAACGAACAGCTATAAGTTTTGCAGGAAATCAGTGGATCGACCCACGATCCTACGAATTACCAAACACAGTGTTCGTCCTTGAGACTTTGGGACAGGATTAACATCGTGACTGAGTCAAGCTCACTAACAGTTTAGTAAGCTAGTTCCCAGTGAACTAAAAATAGCCAAACATAGGAAAATGTCTAAAGGTCAGGAGATAATGGACGCCAGCGACAACAGATGGTAAATGGGCAGAGAGGGGGACAAAATATTCAAGTGAATGAATGATCAAGGGTGGACAGAATTCCCCAAACGGTATCTGACCTTTCACTGATGTGACAGGGATTACCATTCATCCGCAACGACATTTTTGGGATCGTGCTTTAATAAGCAACCCCCACCCACCCTCTGCATACACACACACACACACACACGAAGAGGGAAAGATGAGATTGTTTACAAATTTAGAAGTGCCCTCTGAATCGTCATACATCAAACCTACGGCAGGTACAAGTGGGTCGTAGGGCTGCCAGAATGACGTAAGAATGCTAACTGCCTTCCTGGGTTATCGTTTCTTGGAGGTGATTTGTCTCTATGGCTACAGCTGTTCAAGCATAGCCGCTAGGTGTCGTGTTCTTGGGATGACAATAAAAAATGGCGGTCGCCCATCTGCCGTCCCGTGTTCCCTTGCGTGAGGAGCAGAGCACCGGGCAAAAAAAAAAAATTTTGATCAAGGGCAGCCCCAGAGAGAGCTACACAACGCGCCCCCTTGTGGGCGAGAAAAGACGGGGAGCGAGAAATGTGTTTCTCTTTGGAGGGATTTCAAAAAACAAAGTTGATACTAACCGAAACTGACAGCCAAATAAAATTTCCGCAAATTGAAACTAAAAATCGACATATTAATCCTTTTCAAAACCAGAATTACACTGATAAACCTTTTGGTGCTGGAAGCGACTCAACGTGTACAGTGAGCAAAAGGATGCGGTGTGTGGACGTCGGGTCTATCAGGCATCAGCTGGAGTAGCTTCTGAGGAATCAACAGCTACAGTGAGGTATGTGTTATATATGCAGGGAAGAGGAGGCACCAGGTACAGTGTCAATGAGGCACTGATATCCGAGGCACGTTCGCGAAACTCTAAAGCACGGTCTATAAAACATATCGCGGTGGGGTGAGATCTATAGATGCACCCTAACCCGTTTGGCGCGAACGGTGAGGTGCCGGAGGCACGCACACATGGAACGCGACGCCTGGTGGCGAAGGGTGGACTGTGGAGGGGTAAGGAAAGGAGAAGTAGTTAAAAAAGAAAAAAAAAACCTGAAAGCGTGTGTCGGGAGGGCGTGAGGTTTGGGGATAGGGAGGGGGCGAGGGCACTGCGAAGAAACAGATGGCACACGCGAGGAGAGTACGTGGAGGACTGTTAAAGACATGGCAGCATTTACTTCCGAGGTCGCGACAGCGATCTGCTGCTTTGCCGGCACACACTACGTTTTTAACGCGTTGCAAGATGAAACTTAAAGCCGATGCTGTGTACACGGGGTATCTTGAAAAAAAAAAAGGACTCAAAAAAACTCGAGCGAAGTGCGTACAAATTCTGGCCCTGCCTCTTAGCAACACACGTACGACTGTTCGGGTCGATGTCAAGGCAACCATGGGACCTTGAGCTAGACTGTATATATCTTCTTTACTTGATACGAAACAACTTTAAAGAAATTTAAGGCAAGAAGGGAGACGAACTACTTCCTGCCAGTTCTTTCTTTTTACTTCTGACAATCCCAACACGTGATTATTTCAGATTGGACTTTCTTTCCATTTATAGACTTCCTGCTGCAAATTTCGAAATTCAATGTCCAACTTCGTGCTTTTCCTACGCAATGTGACCTGGCCCTCCCTCCCCAACTTCTCTCTCTCTCTCAGATTAACGCACAGTGAAAGCATACGTTGCTGTGGATATGTCCAACAAGTCAACAACACAGAACAAACACAAATTCACATTTAAGCCGCAGTAATGCAAGGAAACTATCTCGACGGTAGAATGTGATTTCAGATGGCATGCGTGGTGAGATGCAAAAAAAAAAAATTCACACTAATATCGCTAAAAGAAATTTACACATATAATTAAACTGAGTCTGATTCGGTAATGGAAAACACATGAAAACCTATTGCCTGTATTAAATGTACGCTGATATATATATATACCATCATAAACTGTTCAATCGAGAAACGAGCGTCACCTGCGCCAAGGACACTAACCCCACATGGTAAGGGCAAGTAACTCTGGTCACAGCTTGTGACGTCAGTAATTAAAGAAGTTGAGGGAGAGGCAGCCACCTAGCACTTGGTCACAGCTGTGAATAAACTGCATTCTGACATGAAGTTAAGATCCGGTAAATTTCACCGCTCACTCCCTGTACTGCCGCAGGTAAAACTGGTCGTCATAGAGACGCGTCACTGGGCACGTGCAGCGCGCAAAAGGCAAAGCTACTTTTTCTGCGTCAGGACTCGGAGAACGCGAATATTTTAAAGTGTCTATAAGTGTCTGTAAAGAATCTCGACAACTAGTCGTGACACTCAGGGTAATATGCTGTGGCATCACTATAAACTCAAGATAACATGCTGTGACATCACTATACACAGACTAATATGCTGTGACATCACTATACACTCAGGATAACATGCTGTGACATCACTATAAAATCAGGATAACATGCTGTGACATCACTATACACAGACTAATATGCTGTGACATCACTACACACTCTATCTAACATTTTCTTACATTGCTTAAACAAAGCTGACGAGGAGGACCAGAACTAGAGGGGTCACGATGCACGATGCTAGGTCGTCATTTGAGGAGACATCATCGATGCCGTATTATCACAAGTCATTGTCACAAGATCATCAACCCCTGATCGTGTGCTGCTCCGTTGATTATTTGGCCAGACAGGCGATGGACATGGTGCTGGATACTTACAATGAGGCTGGCCACACGGGTTACATCTTAAAATCGTGCTTCTGGCGCAGGTCTTTAGAGTAGTACCATCTTCATCCCACAGACCCGACATTCGCTCTCTCTTTCTGTGCGTGCGCGTGCGTATGTGTGTGTGTGTGTGCGCGCGCGCGCTTACTGATGTTCTACGTGGTCCTCAGCTTCTTTAAGTAAATCGATTCTGCTATCCTCTGTCACGAAGTCCGCCATACATCATGCGGCCTATCAGCCCAGCACACAAGTGTAACAGCTGCGCCATTGTAGGTCCGGGTGTCTCCACCCCCGCTTGTCCTCTCCACGCGACTTCCCCCCACCACCACCACGACTCCGTCCCCTTTCCCCCCCCCCATCACACACAAACACACCCGCTCAACCCTATACCGTCGCCTGGATTAAAAGCCTTTCGGGTGTAATCCAGCGGCGAGGTCCTGACCATTGTACCCAGGAAAACAAACTGTTCGCACATCTACAGGCGGTGTCGGCCGGGAGTTGCCGCAGGGTGGTTTAGAAAAGGGTAGATCCACCCGCTTCCTTCTTGAGCGTTCTCTTCACCGTCTGGCGGTTCCCAAAGCTGCACTGTTGCCTTAAAGGTCTATGGTCCCCACTCACGAATAACAAATGACTGACTATTTTTAAATGATATATTGTCTATCTGGAGATAGCAAATGACAAATTGCTCTTTTTTAAATGATAAGCTCTCCCATTTGAGAGTGGTAACAGAAGGCGGCTAACAAATGAGGACACCATGCAGCTACCCCAAGGACCCTTCCACGTTTCCTCCCGTCCTCTCCTTCTCCATTTGCACCCGGGCTGTTTGGCTGTCCGTTTGAGCCTAGGGACCGACAACGTTCAACGCACCAGGTCTCATCTTGATCTACCTTTTACAATGCAGTTCACTCATCCTGCACGTTTAAAAGTCTGGCCGAACATCTTTGGTCTGGCGTTGAGTTTTGCAAACCGAACCCGACTAACGCACCACGACTTTCGTCCGATGCTTTAAACAAATTCTTCTTGGTTCTGTCAAGATCGCACTGCTCCAGTGCTATATCGTCGTCTTTACTCACCCAGAAACAGGGATAGAGAGAGGAGATGGTATGCTGAATGAGAGAAGGACATTAGAAGAAAAGGAGACGGAGGAAGAGAGAAAGGTCTGGAGACAAAATAAAGTTTTGTGAATCGCCACACAAGACCACAGTCAAGCTTTGTGTACACGTGGCCCCCGACCCTCTTTGCTTCTCAGTCCCTCTTCACTCAGTGAAAGTGTTTTGGCCATGATGAATCTCATGGCGAGTCCCGTGCGACTGATAATTATCGCGTTGGTTTCACTGATGATTGCAAACTCGCCTGTCATCGATTGTGCTTTCCTGCCCATAAAACAGCGACCATTTGGTCTCAGTGTCAGGCGGGCAGCAACCACCGCTGAGGCTTCGGGCGTCTGGTATCCGGGTGCAAAAAGCTGGCGGTTGTCAAATCCAAATTCCACGCTTCCCCATAATCCTGGGTATCAATCAGCAGATGCGGGTGGCAGTATTGAATCTCCATGCAGCTTTTTTTCCCTGTGCAAGCCGGGTATACAGCCGCGACCGCACGATCACTGCTGGCCCATTGCAGTAAGGGGAATAACTCCATTTTGACACACTTTTTTCTCTCTCTCTCTCTTTACAACGTTTTAAAGTAAATGTTTCATAATTCTCTAACGCTAGAATCTAGTCTGGTTACCTGACTGTGATTTATAACAAAAAAGCTCGATTTAGTTTTAAAGATATATTAAAATGAGCGATTTTATTTTTTAAATTTAACTTGGCAAAGGTATAATAATAAATAACACAAACACACGCACACAAAACACACACATACACAAACACACACAAACACCAGCCGCATATTTACGTTTTTCCCCTCATATAATCTATGCATAACTGTCACTTTTGTTTTCTTTTGCGTAATGGTAGTCAATGGTGTTTTTTCTGTGTTCCGAAATCAAGACAGAAAAAAGCTAAGATTTTTGCTCACTTTCACAAAATTAAACTTTGTGAACGAATGGCATGCTACAAAATAAAGAATAAAAAATACTAAAGTGTGACCCCTTTACCCTGATCCTAGGTGGTCAGAGAGTTTGCACGACATTCTACGACATTCATTGCTAGACACGAAAACACGTGTCGGAGACTTTGTCAGAGACATCCACCCCCAACACACAAACACCAAAAAGACCATTCTACATGTAGTGTGAAATGAAACAGGTAGGCTGCAGTGCCAACACCACCACCGATACTATCAACCTCACCACCAACATTATCAACACCACCAACGCTATTAACCCCACTACCAACATTATCAACCTCACCAATACTATCAACACCATCACCAACACTGTCAACACCACTGCCAAAACTAGCAACCCCATCACCAACGCTACCAACGTAAAGGGTGGGCTTGTAGAAGGTGGGTCACTAGAGTTTAATTAATGTGCATCTAACCCAGCAATTGTCGGGAGCGGGCTGCGAGAAGTGTACGTGAGAACGTCAGTGGAGCGTGACTGTCGCCACCCGAACGAGCCCCAAGGACTACGTTTGCTTGCATCAGCACCCGAAAAAGATGGCAATGACCTCGTTTTTTAAGCCCCTTGACTAGATGTTTTCATACCCAAAGCTTGAATTGCCTGGTGTCCTTCGCTTTTTTATATGTCACCGGGCATCCCTGACAACAACAAACTGGTGAGACCAGCGCTTGCACGTGCGATGTGCATGTCTAGACACGTGCATGCATACGAACGTCAGTAATACACATTTTCACGTGTGGGCGTGCGTGCGTGTGTTAAGTTCCTAATAGGATGAAACAGAAAAACTGAAAAAAACCATACCCGGATTTCAGGATGGAAACATACACAATACAAATATATTAGCATACGTACACCTGCGTCAAACACATTTATTACCTCCAATCAGCTCAAACTGTTAGATATATATATATATGTAGATATATTAAACGATAGCAAGTGTTCCTGGTGCTCCTGCCTATCTCGTCCGGCCAGTTCGATCGTTGACGTTGTAACAGCCTGACTGTAAGGCTATAAAACCAGGGGTGCTGTTGAAACACCAGGAGACACCGGGTACAGCGACATGTACGGCAGTTGAAATAACAGCAGCGAGATGCCCACATTAGACAGGAATTAATTATAAGACCAGCGCTTCGCTAGCTTCTTTCTCTGGGTGAGAGACTTTATTCTTCTGCTCACTGACTTCATAGGGAAATATTTTGAAAGCATTTTCTGCTCACATGTTGGTTCTACCCAAGACCTGTCATAAACAACAGACTGTTGCACTACAGCTTTCATCACAGCAGTTGTCCGATACAAGCTTTCAGCAAGTTTTATTTTCCTAGTACCCATGGGGCCAGTTGCAAAACACATTTCTAATTTTAAACACTTTTAGACCTTAACTCTATTTAGATAATTAGTTTAAAGTGCGCACCACAATTGCAGAATTTTTAAAACTAAAACTGCTTTAAGTAAGATGAAGTTGTTGAAGTCTGACTTTCCGTCCTGTCAGTACAATTTTTTGAATGTTTTTGTGCAATGCATCAAAATGGCTAAGAAGAGATTTTGCTTCTTTAGAACAGTTTTAAGGTTTAGAAACGTGTTGTGCAACTCGCCCCATACCTCCAGGATTTAAAGTTTTTAAAAATCTTTTGGCAAACTAGCAGACAAGTTTTTTTATTATTAAAAGATTGACGGTCCAGGCAGCAGGTGCCGTTCCAAGTAAAACTGAATAAGCGTATAATTAGCAGGGACATCTACGGGATGGACATGGAGGGGATGGACGGGAAGGCATCTCCAGAAGCACTGGGGTACTGAACAAAATCGACAAAATCTCCAAACGTTGTGTGTTGTGTCCAAAATCAAATCACAATCAATGTCACAAGTTTCGCCCCGCCTTTGAACCACAGCCGGTCCCTAACATGGATGTGTGGACAAAATCTGATACACCACCTGTTTTTTACTTTCCTGTTGTTTTATTTTTTTTCCTTCTCCTCTGTTTTTGCTGCGCAATGAGCATTTTTTTAATGGATACCTGCGCAATATAAATTGACATCATCATCATCATCATCATCAGAAGCACACCTAGGTATTTATCCCCGTGTGCGTATGTTATTCATAAAGCTGGGACAAAACTATAATTTCAGTTGGCGGGGAGGGGGGGTCGTTTTGTTTAAGACAAAGAACTGCCGCTGTCGTTTTCCTACAGTCACGGGAGTGTTGCGAAGTCACTTTATGAAAGTCACAGGTGAGTGCAGTGCTGAAAGTCCTTTCTTACAGTCACAAGAGTGCTGCTGGGTCACGGTGTTACGGTCGCAGGGCCGCTACTCGGTCACGCTGGGATGTTAGAGGTGGAGGGGGGGGTGGCGAGGTCTTTCATGTAACCGTCACAGCTGGCGGCATGCAGCAGTGATTAGTATTGTGATCTCTCCACTCACAAACACTCCCGCACCAACGGGAATCTCTAACACACAACCCCACCGACACGCGCACACCCAACACATGCACGTACGTGCATCTAACAGCCACTATCATTCACCCCTCCTTCTGTAGCTGTACCACTGGCAAGAACGTGGTTTGGTGGTGCGCCTTGTCTAGACCAAACCACGTTCTTGCCAGTGGTACAGCTAAGGCGCACCAGTTACAGTTCACTGCTCCTTCGATCACTAAGTTATGGAACCTTTAGTAAAAGTCGTCCCGTGGCCTTACGATCCTAGAAGGGTGGCCAATGTGTGGGAAGGCGGTGCCTACTTCTCCATCGCTACCTTACTTTCCCTCTACAGGGTCAGTTCACCACTCCCCATCCCTCTACAAGGTCAGTTCCACACTCTGGGGAAGTACGCTGCGTCCCATGGGTATCGAGCCGCCTAGTGTCCGCGTTTGAACGCCTTTGCACAAACCACCAACTGCTGTTGTTGAAGACGAAGCTGCGCATAAAGATGTTGCCTTGTAACGTGTCCTGTTTGGTGATGTATTTATCTGTAGTCATGTGATGTGTCCTGTTTGGTGGTGAATTAAACTGTAGCAATGTGGCCATGTACGGTGCACTGTCGTGGGATGTGTTTGCCTGAACTTATTTATGTTTATAGAAATGTCCAGTTAAATTTAGTGAGATGGACAAATATAACGATCAAAAATAGTCTTAAATGCAAACAGAAAGAAATAATTTGAAAAACTTAAACGTCAACAGATAATACCCAAGATATTCTTGAAATATAAGGCCTCTGAGCAATACTACGCAATAAAAGTGTTTGCCAACAAGAAACAATGACAAGAGAGGTGACCGGACACTTAATCCCCAGACATTTAATCCCCTAGCCACTTAATCCCCAGACAATCCTCAACAATGCCCCCAAATCGCGACACAACACTCAAAACTATTTTGTGAACTTGAAATATTATAACCGTAAGAGAAATGTGTCACATGGTAACTCTAATGAGATGCAACAATCGCCCCAATTAGGGTACCTCCGATCATTAGCTTACCTGTCATAGTGATTATCAACACTTTTCTTATCATATTGTTGAAGAACATTGACTTTAATAGCTCACATGAACTTTAACTAATGTTATAGATGTTGAAGTTAAGTATTATTTTAATTGTCAAACTTATTTTGATGTTTACATGAAAATAATTATTTGAATTAAATTTTTCGTTCACTTCATAATTTTTTTTTTAGCTGAAATTTAATTTTGAGGATTAAGTGTCTGGGGATTAAGTGTCTGGTGATTAAAAGTCTATGGGATTAAGTGTCTGGGATTCGACAAGAGAGAAAGAGAGAGAGAGAATAAGAAGACGAAGTGAAGGAACATAAGACAGTGGTTTCAGTTTGTGCATTCATCGGTTAGAGACCTCTGTGATATTGACTCGGAAAGGATCAATCAAGGACTGTAATGTGGTGGATTTTTCCAAAGTCCGACCTTTCAGCCTGGCAGTTGGAAGCCGATTACCATCAGCAGGTGACAGCGTCATCTAAAAAAAAAAAAAAATGCAAATTAAATGGCGCTCGTCCGCGCATTATGCGCGTGTTTTTTTTGTTTTTTGTTTTTTTGCCGGTGAAAGAATAAAATATATAACCACAAAACCGCGTTGTTAAACTGATGCGGATGACAGAGTTGCGAAGGCGCGGGTCCCCGACAAAGGCCTGCAGGTGGCCCGAGATCGGCTGTAGCATTAGCAACACTGCCATCTCTTCTATCAAAACACAAATCGCCCATCACCAAGGCCCTGCATCCATTCCATCTCCCACGATTAGCCTGACAGCGCTCGCTCGGGTAGCGCGCACACTCGGGTGCACGGAATCGCACTCTGGGCATCGCTGGGCCTCCCAGCTATTTCGGTACTTAGAGTTATCACCTTTGATAACAGTGATTTCTCTTGCGCTGGCTGCGTTGCCTTGCCTCGCTCGCCACATGGTGGCGCATCGATCTCGCAGTACTTCACTACTCTTTTCACGGTGAATGAAAGAAAGTTTTTTTTTTAAACTGCCGACAGTTTAAATGCATATTTCAACGGCAGAGAGAGAGAGAGAGCGGGCTGGTTAAAAGCGCCTTAGGTTTCAAACAACGATGATTGTAGCTTTTAGGAAGCTGGCATTTAAACCTTGAAACATTAAAACAACAGCTGAAATAATCGATGTGAAAATAACATCTGAAAGTTACTATTATTATCGTTGTTGTTATTGACACATCACACGAGGCGGAATATCAAAATTCCAGGGACGAAAAATCCACTATTTTAGCTGTAAACTGTCCATAAAATATTAACCTGTTCGTTCTGGCTTCTTCAAAAAGGTCAGTAGTTCGAGAATTTCCTAAGAGTACTTATTTTCGGAGAGAATGCGATATGCTTATTATTCACCGGAGTACCCTAAGGAAGTCTTACAGAACGCTTTAACAGTTACCCAAAATATGAACCGTGCTGAACTGCATGAAGTCCACATGGTATCTTGATCAGGCTACAACAAGCAGAACGAACAGGTTAATGTTTCTGGTGAAAACATGGAGTAGGTAGATTTGTCTGCAAAAGCTGCGATGAACAAAAGCACAAGATGTATACAGTAACAACCTTAAACACAAGCACTGGCCATGGAACAGGATGTGTAGGATAACATACTCCACGAATGAGGAGGATGCGATGATAAACAGAATGATGATAGTCATGGACAGGGGTAATCATGAAAGAAGGATGGCGATGATAAACAGGATGGTAGTAACAGTATAATAATATAACAATCATGGATAGTTTGCGATGATAAACACGGTGGTGGTGGTGGTGGTAATAATGGATAGAATAGCGATGATAAACAAGAAAGGACACTCATGAGAGGAATGGCGATGTTAAGCAGGATGGTAGTAATCATGCATATGATGGGATGATAAACAGGGTGGCAGTAATCATGT